>QCXZ01000003.1:60923571-61527801 GCA_025024175.1 Rhyzopertha dominica
AGCCGCTAGAAACCTGCTATTAAACTATTTATTTAACAAGCAAACAAATATAAAATAATTATATCAACTTGCTGGTATTAATAAATGGTACACCAATCTATTGAATGAAGCGCAGAAATAATGGAGTCGCCCTATTTAGTGTTCGAATTCTTCTGTTTCCATGCATTGACGACGGACCATATCCCTGTGCTTCCCAAATATGTGAAGTTTCAAACTACTCTGTCTGTGTGTCCTGTGAGGACAGTGAGGGCACTGAAACTTAGGGGTTTGTCCGCACTCTTTCTTGTGAGCAGCATAGGTGTTTCTGTGCTTTAAAACTTTTTGGCATCTTTCGCATACGAATTTCTTTGCTGCTTCTAAACCTGAAAATGCCATTCTTAGTAATCAAGGCTAGCAAAAAATTCTGGAGATACTAAAAAATTCAGAGCAATTAATGCAGAGATAAAAGTTTCGACCTCTGCTAATAATTAATCAGTTTATCTTCCAGCTGGAAAATAAAGAACTGGGTAACCAAACAAAAATCTATTAATGCGATGCCTAATCTGGGCATCTGCTCAAAAATACAATTGTTGCCTACATTTTGTATCTTGCCATAAATTTGTTGTTTTAAGAATTAACTCGTGGCCTCGGTTCCCTTCGACAGATGGCAGCACAATTTTTTTGACTAACAACTATCTTTTTTGTGATTGTTTGCACGGATGGATATAGTACTTTTGGAAAATTCACCCCATCTTGATGAAACTTGGTAAATACCCACTATTATTTCTTGAGCGTGGTATAAATTATGCACTTTTTTCTTGCTGTAGTTCTTCGTTGCCGTTGTTTATTAGTTTGTATTTTACACATTTGCTCTAGATAGCCAGATGTAAGCTCTAGAATTCTTCTTATATTTTTTTCGCTGGTTATATTTACAGAAAATTGATTGTGCCTGAATATTTGTTTTATTTTCTACAAAAATTAACACTTAGGCAACTTATTGAAGAATTCTTTACTTCCAGAAATAAACATAATTCACTAATTTTCAATACAGGCGCTATAAACTTGCTATTAAACAATTTAATTAACAAGTGAACAAATATAAAATAATTATATTAACTTGCTGATATTAATCAATGGTACATCAATCAATTGGATGAAGTGCACAAATGATGGAGTCACCCTATTTAGTGTTCGAATGCTTCTGATTCCATGCAATATGATGACGACGGACTATATCTTTGTGCTTCCCGAATATGTGAAGTTTCAAATTATTCTGTCTGTGTGTCCTGTGAGGACAGTGAGGGCACTGAAACTTTGGAGTTTGTCCGCATTGTTTCTTGTGAGCAGCATAGGTGTTTCTATGCTTTAAAACTTTTTGGCATCTTTCGCATACGAATCTTCTTCCCGCCTCTAAACCTGAAAATACCATTCTCAGTAATCAAGGCTAGCAAAACATTGATGAAATTCTGGAGTTACTTAAAAATTCAGAATAATTTTATATAATTTTGAGTAGATTATGTAGGTTACCATAAATTTATTGTTTTAAGAAAGAACTTGTGGCCTGAATAAATAGATTCCACTTTTACATTATCGGTTTCTTTTTACAGATGGCAGCAAGATTATTTTCACTAGCAATTATCTTTTTTGTGATTCCTTGCAGTAGTTCTTCATTTCCCGTCGTTTATTGATTCGTCTTTTACACTTTACCATAGTGATGAAGGAACTTCCTTTCGAAAATTAGTTAAGTGAAAAATGACAGTTTTCAATAAAGTCACAGATACGCTTTTTAATATGTTCAGCAAATGAATGTTAACCAAAAATATATATAAGAAGACGTGTCTAGTTCCGAAACGCCACTAGAAATGTTTATAAACGGCAAGGACGACGATAATGAAAGTCATATCATGTAATGTTAGGAAACTGGGAATAAAGTATACAAGATGACCTAAATTAGTGTATTTCTTCTACAAAAAAAATTGTTGAGCAGCATATTCTAAAGATATTTTCGAACATGGCGGACTTCCGGTTATACCGAAAGCATACACCACTATTTTGAGTGGAACACTCAGTATATGTAGCATTTTTGATTCCCTATTGAATTTTAAACCCATCGATGCATCCATAATATCTCCGAACCTAAAATATGGTTCTGCTTTCGCCATTTCATTTAATGGAACATGCAGCGATAACAAAGTAATCCAGTGATTTTGTACAAATAATGTGGGCGCAAGAGATTCATATGGACGAGACAAATGCCATCTATAGGAATTGCCATCCACCCGTCCCTAGTGGAGACCAATACCAATCGGACTGCCTATAGACGGGACTTGTATCGCCCAGTTTGGCGTGAGAAAACGCGTAAGCAGAACATGGTTATCTGCATTGGAAATATAACCGTGCCAATAGGGCTTATTATCCCACACGTTGTTTAAATGGCGGTGAATGAACATTAAAGACGGTGCTACTGCATCACAGTTTGATGTAGTGGGTACATTTTCTTCATTAACAGGTATTCTATGCTTTTCTAAAGTTATTAGTACTAAAAAGTTCGGTTTTATAGATTCATGTAAATAACGGTTGCGGAAGACAAAACGATAAGAGGTTAAAACAAAAAGTAAATGTAAATAACAAATACTATTTGATTCATTTGGTATATTCACTTCACTGCTACAATAATATGGCACACGGACAATACGAAACAAACAACTGAACCGGGTGTTTCACTACTGAAATAATTCAGTCGCATAAAGCACGCAACAAAGAGGAATATCATAACATTTCTCGCGCGCGTTCTAAACGTTTAAGGTAACAGAAATGCGTTTTATTTGTAGTACAGTTCTTTCAGTGGTGATACGTGCAGTTCAGCGAAATACAGCTTTGGTTACATCTCACTTAGAAGCCCTCCTGCGCAAGTTATCTATGTGGAGTGAATGGAAGGTTCTTATGTGGTGCAACAGCATGTACCCGTGCTTGAATTGCCTGAAACAAAGCTGACAAATGAAAGAAGGGCTCTTGCCGCACTCGAACCGGAGATGGCGACCCAGAGTCTTCTTCTGGCAGTAGGTCTTTTTGCACTTTCTGCAACCGTACCTAACGCCGTTGTTAAACACCCTTAGGTCTCTGTATTCCTCGTACGTGGAAGCGTACAGCACGAAGTCTGCAAACAAGGACACAGTAAGCTCAGTTCGACATACTGGAAAGCACGAGCAAACACTAAAGCATTCCACTAACACGGCACATCTACGGAAACTTTTAAACACGTTTGTGACAACGTCCGATCATCAGGAAATGTGACACCAATTTCGAAATAATTAAAGCAGCTGATGAATTTCCTCCGAATTTCAAGAACCTCCTGACCTGGGATCACTAATTCATTCAAAACTTGTGGTTACCTAAAACAGAATACACATTGTTCATCCCCAAATCTACTATAAGCGTTGCATTTGCTTCACTTGCTTTTATTCACAATATCACAAACTTTTAATATGAAAGTTATAGCAATAAATTTCAAATTTTAGCAGATAATGCATGCCATATAGTACTGTCCACACTGGCATGGTATAAACAGCACATTCTGCAATACAAGTTGTTGTCATCTCGGATTTTATCCAAATTGCTGCTGAAATAGGTCAATTTTAACGTAGAGGGACCATTTCTGCACTCCTCCAGCATCCAGGGCCACGCCTTCAAAAAAATAGGCTGCCGACAACATCATCCGCACCATAGACTGTACCTAAATAGACCACTCTTCATCATTTCAAAATAGAAAATAAATATGAATCGTAGAGCCGTAGCAGTAATCGTTTTGTAATTGGAGACAAGTTTTCTCTATATAAAGAGTTTAATAGTAAATTAAATTCGTCGAGATGCTAAAAAAAAAGAACAACTAATGAAAAATTAAAGTTCCATAAGAAGGTGTACAATTTATCAATAAAATGCTGGACCAACAATTTTGTTTTCAAGTTAATAAATAATATGTATTTGACGGGAAAAGAATCCATTTATATTATGATATAACTATATAACTATAGCAAAAGCCTCCGCAGGCATAACTTGAGAGAATTGATAGAAAAAATCCAGATCATCGTATTTTTATTCTAAAGTATAATAACAAATTTTGATAATTTATAATCAACATAACTTGAAATACAAATATTTAATGATTTTTTTTTAATATTATCTAACCTGTCGAGAGACCAATATTATACTAAAGATTCCATAAAACGCAGCAATATTTTAAGACGGAACGAACTAACGAACAATAAATAAGGACTAACACCCCGGGATCATCAAATTTAATGGTTTTTCTTTTATGCATGCCAAGCATTCTATAGGCACTATATGATATATAAAAACGCAATTTATTACTACACCAGCTGTTAAATGAGTCACCACATCACTGCAATAAAGCACAGTCGTCAACAGAGTTAAGAAGTCTAAAACCCTTTTAAATCGTATGCAAAAAGTAGTGTTTTAGAGGGACGAAAAGCAGAAATGATGTCGTTTTTATAAACAACAAAAACAAGATTCGCCCAATATGCGAATGCTGTGACATCCAGAGTGCACAGCATCAGTGTATTGACGAAGATAATATATTACATTCCTATCTTAACATATTGCTTACGAAGGATAAGATATGATCTAAGCCAATCAAAGATATTTATTTTGTATTAACCCTACCAAAAGCTTTAGGGGATAACGGTATAAATACAATACACACCGCCAACACCTTCAAGAAAGTTGAAATTATGATTTGTAAGAACAATTAAATTAGAATACGTGGGCCTACCCCTACAAAACCGCGGTTTTACTAATATCAGCATAAAATCTTGGGTTAAAAAAAATAAAAATGCGTTACCATTATCAAGAAACACACGTACAAATGTAGTGATATTCATGAGTGGTGGATGAAAAAGGAGTTTTTAAAGGACCATCAAGAGTGATGAATGGAATAAATCTTGAAAGTATACTTAGCACAACCTTTTTGTTTCACCAGCTCTTTTCTTACACATTGTATAAACCTTGTGGCGAAAAAATTGTAAAATAACCTTTACAGGATATGTGTTTTTTTCTTTTAATTACAATAAAAACGTATAGGTTGCAAGCATTAAAGCGCAAAAATCAGTTGCTTCTCAATATTCTTTATACCCGTAAATTGAACATATTCTTTCGGACTTTTCATTTCTGTCAAAGCCTCGTTTTCGTCGTTTTTCAACGATCCCAAATTTTCTTGTAGTATATAAAACAAGAATGTCTCGAATTTGCATCTTTACAGCCACAACACGATTGCTGTTTCCAACTCTACAAACTTCCTGCGCGCATATTTATTTTCTATTTTGAGTTTTTTTTAATTGGCCTTGCATGTGGCAAAAAAGACAATTATATTGGAATAAACATCATTTTGATGCTCCTCTCATTACGTATGCGACCACGTTTATTTTAGATTTGAACGATCCGTTTTGAGAATTAGTCCCATTGAATTTTTCTCATTTGCAAATCGGGAAAACTTTAAACTGTAAACAAACTTTTTGTGATATGAGTCCGACTGCACTGAACTAGTAAATCTCTACTTTAAAAATAACAAGTTTGCTAAGCCAATAAAACAGGACAGTGAGCGTCTTATCCGAAATAACGCTAATGAAATCGCTTTTCTTGGTCATCCTATAATGGATAACAGACAATTTTTGATGATAAAGTTACTTAAGAATCTGGCATCTCCAAAAGCGGTGTTCAGTAAGTTTCATCCAAACAATAAAATTTTCGCAAGAATTAAACGACGATGATCCAGGTCGACGTTTGCAGTTTTGCAAAAATTTTACTGAGTGTTTGAATATTGGCCCAGGTTTTCTTTACGACATTTCGAAAATGCGTTTATGTGAAGTGAGCAAGTATAATTCCGTTCTTGCAGACATGTCAGGCCATGCAGTTTCAGTCTTAAAAATCGAATGTATGGATAGACATTCTGTACATCTTCAAAATTAGGTATTACTTCTTGGTCCCCCCTTAAGTGACATTAAAGAAGAAGGAAACGAATAGAGGTGTAATAAGACACAGCAGAATACCGAAATAAACTATATAATAAAATAGCACGTTTATAAATTTGGCTCTTATAACTTAATTGAAGCTTTCGTCGTGCTTTTCAGGTTCAAGAATCCATCTGCGACAATTTCTTGTCTGATGCATCTTATGCCTTTGCAAGTTGTCACTTCTTGTGAATTTGCGGCCGCAATAATCGCACTGGTATTTTGGTTCCATGTTGCACTCGAGCCTTTGATGTCGGCACAAACTTTCTCTCCTGCTGTACACTTTGAAACACATTTTGCACTGGAATCCTAAAAGGACGTAAGATTACATTTCTGTCGCGCAAAAATAGACATTCTTGCTGAAATGTACATATTATTACATATTTATTTAGTTGCGGTTAATTCATTCTGCCGAATAGAGGTTAAAGGAAAACACAAATACCCTTTCGCAAATCATGTCTGACGTCATATTCTACACATGCTATCACTATGAAAATTTATTTGTAGTTTTGAGTAGTTACATCACAGCTATGTCTATTCGCAGCGTGTACTTTCAAGTAATCCGCACGTCTGCATACGAAACTGCATCCCCTAACGGAACAACGAAACTGAGGTTCTTTTCCACACTCCAACCTTATGTGCCTAACTAGGTTCCTCCGGTGCTTGTAAGATTTTCCGCATCCACTGCATTGCGGCGTTCCTACAACAAAATAAGTTAATGTAAAGACAAAAATGTAAGGTTAAGAACCAGAAATTAGATCAAAAGACCAATAACATTTACAACATTTATTCACTTTGTACAAACAGTATTATCTAAATGGCGCTTCAAAACATGCTTGTATTTGAACATCCTTCCGCAAGTGGAACATTCAAACTTTGGTTCTTGGTGGCTTCTTTTCTGATGACGCTTTAGGCTCTTCATAAAGGGAAAGTTCCTCCCACAGAAGCAGTTAAACTCGCCCATTGCATCTGCAATAACTAGCGTCAAAAATAGTTGGTGAATCAATACTTGTTTCATCCTGGCCAGAAAAGTATGTCTGCTAAGGCTTCCTTTTATTAATCGGATGGATATATCAGGAATGGGAGAACACCCGTTCGACTTCGTCGCACATATGGCAGTACCAAGCTTTTACGGCTAGCATATGCAATATATCTTGAAATGTTCTAAAGACTGACGAAACACTGAAACAGATCGGCGAAAAAAACCCAAGTTTATGACAAGCACCGGAAATTTTCTAATGTCAAAATGTTTTATATTTTCTAGGTTTAAATACATTATAATAATGGATTACTCGAACGATACTGGTATAATGAAAGTTAATTATCCCCTTAACACAGGTATATCTGAAGTGGAGCTACCAATGATAGATCGGTTGACAGAGTCGAGCTTTTAGTCTTTTAATATCTTATACTTTAATATTTATTTTACCGTTTACCGTCGCAATATTCTTCAGGAGCTGTGTAAAACCATTGCCTCTACTTACAAGTGGTTGATGATAATAAAAGGAATGAATTACTTATAAATACCATTTAGTTTCCTTTCACGAACGAAATTTACTACATTACGTAACCACACAGTGAAGAAACTACAACGGCAGTTTAATGTGTATTTATTTGCGATCAGCGTACAGCAGGATTATCATAGTTTGCGACATCAAAACGGCATACCAGCTAAATTTCAAACAGTATAGCGTTATTCAAGCCTATTTCATATCATTATCCTATTGGCGTGAACAGTAAGCATGTGCTTTATGACGCTACCCTTCTGCTTCGCCCTGTAATAACATTTGGGGTGGATGCACTTAAAGGAAGGTTCTTTCTGACACTCGTATTTGCTATGCCTCCACAGGGATCTCTTCGCCTTGTAAGTGCGGCCGCAGGTTCCACAGGCGAAGTACTTTACTGAAAAAATAGCTGAATTAGTTTCAAAAATTAACGCTCCAACACAAATCTAATTCGTAAGTATTAAAGGCCAACATAGCAATTTTTGCAGGTTAGTATATTTTCATCCTGAAATACAATCGTTTTATTCGTAGTTATTAGTTTATTAAAGAGAATGCACACAACATGATATTTAAAAATGTTGTTTGATTATAAGCTTCACACGGGGGTATGGGCTCCTTCGAGTATGAAATGTACTGCTGCCAAGTGACGTTTTAAATTTTCCTTCCTTTTCGATTTATAACTGCATCCTGGGTATGTGCAACAAAACGCTGGCTTCTTTCCACACTCGTACTTTACGTGGCTGTACAGCGACTGTTCTCGGAAATACTGCTTGCCACAATTTAGGCAGGAGTAGCTCCTWTTATCTAMAATAATAAGTTGAAGTATTAGGTCCAATGATATAATCAACGATCTCCCATAACACTGCATAGTGCGTGAAAAAAAAATATGTGTGATGAAGGTTCAGACTGCATCAGATTTAACGTGCAAGCTGTGTTTGTTATTTCATTTCTCCTACTGCATTTTTTTTGTAAAGTGATCACACTGCTAAGCCACCAGATCGGTTTTAAGAAAGGCTACTGTAAAATTACTTCACTGTTTTGCATATTAGATAATATCTTCAAATTTGTCAATTCGACATTGATTCCTAATGGATTACATATATCAAAACCTGTACAACGTGACTTATATTATGCAAAACTGATATTCCAGCGCAATTTTTAAATCTTCCCTTGATGATCGTTGTCAGGAAGGACTAAATGGTATCTAAATATAAGCACTGCAGATGACATAGAAGTCTGGTCTCTCTAAAGCATAACCCAATTAAATGTTGAGGCCTCTTGGTTCCCTCCAAAGTTTTGTACGATATTAAACAAATTGTTACTGACGGTAAGAACTAGGAATAACTGTACAATACTAAAGTTTTGCGAATTGTTCTTGGAAATAAATCGTGTTCCCCTTTTAATAAATTAATGCTAACTTTATGGAGAATGAATGCTATGTAAAAGCTAGTGCTATCGCAACTGATTTCTTTCGCGATCAGAATCACATTGAAATCTCGAAAATCTGAAAGTTTCGGCCGCTCTCGCAAGGCGCATCGTCAGGACCCGAATGTGGAATATGGCGCAAACTTAACGTGGGAACCACGTTATCTTTAAAGATTTGTTTCATTCTCAACTACTCGCAAATTCCCAAAAGCTATTGAGACTTGTAAACATATTCACCCTGCCTACATCCATTGCCACCACCTATGTAAAACTCTTTGTCCTTTAACATTTTGTTCAGCTCTCTGATCATCTCCTGATGATGTCGCTTACAGATTTACAAAAACTCAAGGCGATTGAGATTTCAACTGATCCCTGAACAAAAAGGCACAGTAAATTAGTTTGTTTAAACTAGCTTTTACGTTTAAATATTACATTGCAGCGTTTTGTCAATACATTACAACGGTCAATTGTTATAATAATATCCAGGCCTCAGAGTTCATGTACTCCTGTAATCTATTAACCAACTCCACTGTGTATTAGGACATGGACTTACCTCTCTAGGAATGATCAATTAAAAAATATCTTAAGAGTTTTATTGTATACAGATTTAAATTCGTGGGCAGCTCAAGTTTTACTGAAGTTTTTATTTGAACATGTCTTCAGATGTTGGAGATTGAAGTGGTAGCAGAACTCAATTAAGCCAAACTAGGAAAAGCGTTTGGCTGATGCAGTGGGTAAAATAAGCATTAACACCAACTTAAAGTTAAACGGAAAAATAACAAGAGCCCCGGTAAAAGCGCACGCTACACTCTCCATCTGTAACGGTACCCTAAACATCACAAAACACGAACACAGACAGGAAAAGAATTTTTATTAAAGAATGCACAGTTGATATTTCAAGACGTGCTCTTATTGTAACCTTCCCATGTGAGCTTGGGCCCCTTCCAGTATAAGGTGCATCCCTGCCAAATGGCGTTTCACATTCTCCTTCCTCTTCGACTTAAAGCTGCATCCTGGGTATCTGCAGCAAAACGCTGGTATCTTTCCACACTCGTACTTTACGTGACTGTACAACGAGTGTGCTCGGGAATACTTCTTGCCACATTTTATGCACAAGTAGCTCATATTACCTAAAATAAATAAGTGGAAATGTTAGATTCAGACGTTAGATAAAAAAACTCTTGGATATATGGCGACATCCTTAAGAGCTGCAGTAAAATTTGAGCGCTTTTCACTGCAGACTCAACAAAAGAATAGATTTTGCTGAGGAGATTAAATAACATGTCTGGTACAGTTGTAATTGTAAATAACAGACACAAATTGTCAAAAATGCTAGTATGATGGCGTAAATCTCTATTTAAAAAAAAACGCTATTTTCCGACTCCCTGCAAAGTCTGTTATAAATAAAGAAGTTACAATGATTTAGGTCAAATCAATCTGACTTGTAGTAGCCCACCAGTATGGTTTTTTTACGCATATAGCTCAGGAACACGTTTTTTGCTACTCAACATCATCAGAATCGGAGAGGAAGAGGTAAATTCACCGTTGATGCTTTTGGAATGTTTCTTAACTCTAAAAACGAAATTTGTAACTGTTTTGTTAGATTCCCCATTATATCTTAGTTTTTTAAGCGATTGCTGTCGAAAAGCACTGAACGGCAAGTGTAAACCTCATAGCAGTCTTGGTCTTGCTTAGTCCATTCTACACTTTGGATCTGTTAACATATACGTGACAACATTTACGACACTTAGTTTATACTATATTCGAGCAAAGTAACAATCATTAAAGATAAATAGGTTTAAAACAAATTCTGTGCGTGCAAATTCTACTTCTATATCTTATTTGGCGTGACACCTTTTGGAGCACTAACATAATTTCATGCTTCAAACTAGGTCATCTGCACATCTTCACTCGCAAAGCTGTTAATTACGAGAAAAATTTCAGTTTATTTTATTTTATACACTTCCCGTTTTTTGGAATTCTTCTTAGGGGTAACTACATGCTGGGTTCGTAAGGTTTTAATAACTACTCAAAATATAATAATTATTATTATCCTTATAAAAAACTGTAATAATAAAAGTGGTAGTTAAACAAAACAGCATAACTTATCTTTTTTATACACGCTATTCTTTTCGAATTACGAAACAGCCTTTTTGTTTTGTGAGTCATACTTAAACAATTAGCATTTTGTATAGATGGTTTAACAGGCATAACCAGCATTCGGCGATGCAAGAAAATCAAAACCACAAATAAGGTCAAAATATTTAAAGCAGTTTAACTGACATCAACTATTTTAATTTTCTTCAGAGTGACTAGATGATGTTATAAATTAGGAATTCGTGGTATGTCACAGTGGTACCAACATGATGGAGCACCTCTCCACAATCAGACCAACGTCCGAAATGCTAGATTTGTTTATCCACTTCGTTCTCCGGATTTTTCTATATTAGATTTTTATTTATAGACAGCAATGAAGGCTAGAGTGTAAGAATATGTATATCACTCTGCAGAAGAACCTGTACATAGCACTAATGCACAACGTTTTCTTAAAGTTAGATAAGCAAACTATTGGAAAAACTACAAATTCAGTTTTGCAAAGATGTAGTAGTTGTTTCATTTTTTTAGAGTTAAAATAAAGTTTTCCTATAGCTGTCTTACAATAATGAAGACACAACCATCTGATAATCAACTTTTTCTTAATTTAAACTTTTTTAAACTTTATTTCTACAATTACTTTGATGATTATTGTTTTAATTCTGCTGTAACGGTTCTTATTTTGACTAGACTTGAAAAGATTATACTACTAGACTTTAACTCTTCGTATTGCTTTATTGCTGTATAAAATCGTTAAGGCAGAGAGGCAAGTTCCATCCGAGATAACGATAGAAAGAGAACCACAATTATTGTGCAAAACAGGACCACTCTATAATTACTACACCGATATCTTTGAAAATGTCTCATTCGAAAGCGCGCGATCGACATTTTCGCGTAAGCTATTTTTTTATGTGCAAACTAAGCAGTGCAATAACCAAAAGTGAAGGCTAAGAATAATACGAAAGGTATACCTTGCAATTAGCAATTATTTTAGCAAAAAATATTAAGTATATTGGTTTGAGAAATAGCTTAGGCTCTAGCTGAATTTTTTATCTTTCAGATAAAAATTCATTTATCTCTAGATATTTAGTAGTTTTCAGGTGGTGCTGTTTTGTAAAAATAACTTGTTCTCTTTCTATCGTTAACTCGAATATATCTTTCTCTCTCTCCAGAATCTCAGCCTTAATAATTATTATTAACGACAGTCTAGATATAGCAAAACAAAGATACCTACTTTCGTATAAGCGAAAAAAAATCAGGTGAATTCAAGAAACGAATGGTCAATAGTGGACATATTGTTGTGGTTATTTAGTCGAATTTGTCGGATTATGTTACCAATGCGCTTCACTGTTTTTGAACTAGTCAGAGTGCAGTACAGACTAATAACTCAGATAACAGCTAAACCGTTTTCCCCATGTGTAGTTATATGACTCATGGTGTCACAGTATCTCCACCAAGATTGCATTTTTGGGTGCGTATCATAATTAAAATATATTGTCATATTTATAAATATTGTTATATTTACACAAAATAAGGTACCAAAGAAACAAAAAAAATAGGTAAACCATAAAAACAATGAAATATTTTACACAGCGAAATCAAAAAATTTTGAATTACATATTTCAAGACCTCTCAGAAATCAAGCTAAATACTTGCAGTTCGACAGGTGATACTTCAAGTGGTCCTTTCTTTTTGCCTTGTAGGTGCAACCTGCAGCGGTGCAGAAAAAAGCTGCCTGTTTTCCGCATTCATATTTTTGATGCCTAGACAAATGTGGTTTATGCTTATACGACTTTCCACAGCCTTCGCAGGGATAACGTATATGGAATCCTAAAAAATACAAGTCAGTATTTAACACTCACAACTAAAGCTTAAAACAACACTGTAATGAACTCGAGCGCATAAATGCTGCAGCGRAATGAAGAACAGTAAGTGAGAAATGTAGCTTTATTTTTATTTCAAAACAGGATGGTTTATTTTGACAAATTGCATCCTCCGTGTCTTTTCATAACGTGCTGACGCAGGTTAAACTTTCTTGTAGTGCTGTAGCTGCAAGAAGAGCACTTGTGGACCTTTGGTTTTCCGCAATCCATGCGAATGTGATACTTTAAAGACAGTAAGGTCTTGTAAGTTTTCTTGCACGATTCGCATTTTAGGTTCCCTAAAAAACACACATCTTCAGCAAGTGTTACGTTCAACTGTCGATACTGGTGTACATATTTAAAAAATTTTACGGCTGGAATAGTATAGAATTTTGCAGCTCTTTCGTTAAGAATTAATTCTGCTTCCGTAATCAGACGCAAATAGGCAGTTAATACTCACCTGGTAATCTCTACTAGCCAAAAAAAGTTTTACCGTTTGTGCACCCTGGTAGACTGCTTTTCAGTGTAAAATAAGGTATACATAGTAGAAGCAGTTTTTAACTCTGCAAATAACCAATTGACGAACAGGTTTATTAGTTGAAAGATAATAAATACACTAAAAGAAAGGATTTGTTCGGTTTACTTCAAATTTAGTATTATCAACAAATTCTATTTGTAGCTATAGCCTCAACTAAAAACTTTGTAAAGACAACGAATTATTTTTGTTGCGCAAACTATTTGTTATTAGAAGTAATTTGTTATTAGTAGCAACAGAAACGATATTTGTTAAAATCACTTATTATTTATTAATCACAATGTGTTTGTAGTAGTTACAATAACTAATTATTTTGTTGTACGGGCAAGTCATACGTATTTAAAGCGACTGATGAACTGTTAGTTCTTCCAATAGTCATTATTACTTACATGTACAGATACCTAATATTTATGGAGGCAAATSCACAACATGTTGGTACAATAAGCTATATTTATTAATTTTTAATCTTGTTTATTTATAAATGAATACCTACTTACCACTCTTTGTTCACATTTAATGTCTGAACTGCCGCACATGCTAATTTCATTGCAAACATGGTACAATATAATAAAACAAGACTTCATTCATGAAACATTTATTAACTGAAAGAATGTATTGCTGAAAATATATAAATAAATATTTCTATTAACACAAAACTTTAGGTTACGTGTTCATTGGCCGTCGTGGATATCAGTAAATGTAGCGTTGTATGAACATGGACTGGAAGCGGGTAAAATAAGCAAAACGGCGCCCAGAAAACAGCACAAAGTAGGAAGCATTAACTTGCTGGGAAGTAGGAAATAATACAAAGTAACAAAGGGTACCAACAATCTGGATTTTTTACTAACACGGATGAGTCCAGTCTAGATCCGAATTACTGTAGCTCTACTATAGGGCATACAAGTACCTAATTAAAAACGCTTCAATTTGAAACTACCCTAAAAACTCATAAGAAATAACATAGAGAATTAATTATACTCACATTGAAAACCTCTAATTAGATCGGGATTCTGGAAACCCCACGTTTCCAAAACATCCGCGACTGATGCACCCAGTTAAAACACACTTCTTGAATATTGATAAATCCTATTCCACTAACATGCAGCATAAAGCTGCACTGCACGCGTCCGTACTCATGACAAGGTGTGCCGTTTTGCGCAAATCGGGCTGCCGATGCCGACAGAATTGCCAGTATTCTTCAGCAGTATGTCCCTCATTCCCCATACTCGGCAAAATGTCGTCCAGACTGATCAAATGCAGATTGCTACCGCTTTTAAGAACACGCTAAAACCGTCATTGATGGTCGTAGCATACAATCAGATTAACATAACGAACAAAAATGCAATAAAAATAATGCCAAATACGAATTCTTTCTCTTTGGGGATGAATCGCCCAACCAGGCAACAATAAATGGCTTTAGCCGCATTTTCGGTTATGACCTTATAGGTAATGGCGTGATTTAAATGGTTGTGATTGGCTAGAAAATGACAAAAAAAAATTTGTGTATGTAACTAATTTAATTTATTGGCTTTATCATATATATTATTTGCGGTAACAAAATTTATCTTGGTACAGGCAACAATATGATTTTAGTAAATCGACACAACAAGGAAGCAAATGTATGGTATTTACAACAAATAATTTTTTACTACAACAAATTTGTCCATAAGAAACGGAAATTTGTTGTTGTTGGCAATCAACTTTTTTCACTGCAACGAAAAAATGTTATAGTATGCCATGTCCTTTATGCTTTCGTATCAAATGCCTTCTTAAGTTCTGTTGATTCTTGGTTCTGAAGGAACACTCCGGATAAAACGTACACAACGTATCCAGATCTCTTCCACAGGTTTCCTGTTGGTGCCACTTTAAATTTTTCTTGTAACGGAATGGTTTATTACATTGTTCACAAACGAAAAGTGGATTTGGTCCTGCAATAAAAAAAAAGTTGAATGAAAATGTCAATGTGAATATGAATAGAGAGAATGAAATACATATATTCTCTTGATGGAATTTATTTGGAAAATTATACAAAACCACTCAAATTTTACAGTAGCTTCATTGAGCTTTTTTCATATGCATGTGGGTATGTCGCTTAAAGTCATGTCTTCTGTTCGAAACAAATGAACATAGATGGCACACGTAATCTTTTGGTTTGCCGCAGTAATACATGTGCACTTTCAGCGTTCTGATGTTCTTATATGACTTTCCACATTTGAAGCACTTAGTAGTCTCTTCGCAACAATCTAAAACGTATCATCGTTTACCATTTTTATAATCGACAATATAAGTCATTAATCTAACTAAATTAAATAAAACTGCTCTATGGAATAAAAATGTATTTCAAATAAAAATAACTACTTAATGTACTTCATTACAAAATATTCAACGTTTTATGTGTTGTGCTAAAACGTGCGAGTCCAAATTGACTTTCTGATAATACCTCTTCCAGCAAAACCTACACTGGAACATTGGTTCTTTTCCACACTCGTAAACCTTGTGACGGCGCAACGAAGTCTTCCATTTATACGTACGTCCACAAACACCGCAAGAAAACTTGTTGGCTGTAAATTAAAGTTGGTTTATAAAAACTGTGATGCTGTTTCGCTGTCTTGGTTAGTGAAGCTATAAGCTTACGTTGTTATGTACAAACTACGCTGCCCCTCTTTGTACAGCAAATGATATACATATTCCATAAGAAGGTTCTAAGCAATCAAACCCCAATAATACGAGTGCATAACTTTAATAAGCTGTTGAGGTTGCTAAAACCGTTCACTACTGTCAAAAAACTGAAACACAAATATTATTATAGGAACAGAAATGAATCTTTAGTAATATGCGCTTCCCAACATTTATAACTGACTTTCTTTCTAAAACTAAATATGTTGTAAATAAAATCATAAAAATTAATTTTGCCTTTCAAAAGCTATAGAAAACCTTAAAGTTTGCGTGATTATCTAGTTATGTACTTTATTTAATTCCAACGATTCAAATCGTGAGGATGCCGGTTCAAAGGAGCCAAAATTTCGTATATTATTATTAGTGTGAGATACTCGAACAAAACCAAAATTTTTCATTACATGCTTTATTCCTCAAAATAATTCCGAAGGTGCAGTGCGTAGAAAATAAACATGAAACAAAGCAATGAGTTTGTGAATTATCAAACGTGTTCACAAATGCAAAGTGCAAAGTGTAGTCAATATTTTAAGCGACAAATGTACTAAAGTAATTTACTACTTGACAGCTCATGTTGTTCTTGCAAAAGTGGTGTTATTACTAAAGAGTTAAAAGAATAATTCTCCAGCATTCAACATTGGGAAATGAATAGCAAATAAAATAGACAGTACTAAATTTATTTAACTACTGGGATGGCAATCATCAAAAAGAGGGCATTCGGAGATAATACAAAATCTGGAGGACCACGAAAAAACTACAATCCATATGGACAGATTGATCAATAAAATTAACCAAAACGATCCTTTCGATTAACTGGCATATTCTTCCAAACTCAATGCTTCCTTGTGCAGAGAGGGAAATGTACTTCCGTTTTATCTTCCAGCACTATAACAATCCAAACTAAAAATGCTTGTTTTTCTCGAACTGACACTCTACTTAAATGATCCAAAAATTGACAAAAAATAATCCAAACAAATACATTATCTTGTGGAGCAAAACATTGTCTTTCGAATAACACCAAACATTATGCCAAAAAATTTTATGTTTAACGCGCCATTTTAAAAACGACATAAACGGCGGGAACTTATTTGCCAACCCATTATTAACTCCAGTGGCATTGGTCTTTAAGTTTGTTTTGCCTTACCTCCTTTCTTTAGGGGTATATTATGAAGGACACGAGCCCGTTTACTACAGGTAAACTATGACTGATTAATTTTTGTTTTCCTTTGTATGTGTATATTTCCATGGGCGTACCCAGCTTTTGGTCTAGGAAGGGGGCAAAGCAGGAACGTCCTGTAGAGTATAATTCAAAATAAATAGAAATAATAAATGTTTATAGGATATAGATACTTAAGTAATTAATGAAGTATTTATTCCATTAATAATTCGTGGATTTTCTGCAAGGCGACTTAAAACATCTTCTGTGAAATAAAGACCCAAATTATATATATGTTTTCTATGTACACTGATCATACAAAGCCCCTTTATTACACTTATTCCGTTATTGATGAACTCAGGTAGGTGAGGCCCATTCAGTTGCATCGTTCTCGCACACCGAGTTTTAATTCGTGCTGATAATGCTTTTACTGGATTCCTAAAACTTATATTTAATAAATTGACATTCATAAACGTGAGTTCGGATTGATTTTTAGTTTTTTTTTTGTATTTTTGTATTAATTGTTAAAATTTAATGTGAATTTAGAAATTTGGTAAAAAAGTTAGAGTTATCACCGAATATATGCATATAACAGTAGTTAGTTTAACAATCTTTATAGGAAAAGGTAGAAGAGCTGAACTAAGCAGAAATCGTATTATGACTCATCCTGACCAAGATAGTGTTTTATCCGCCCTAAGACAACGATTCATAACAACAAGAATTTTGCAGTTACAGGTTTAAAACGCACATGGCATCGATTAAGCTTGGAAACCATTTGACTGCCCCCCTTGCCCCCATTCGATACGCCCATGTATATTTCTAAATTGAGCAAGTTACTGAGCATCTTTAAAAAAATTTATTTTAAAGTATATCCTATGTAGCCATCACGTGCGAACAAATAAAAATCGAGAAAGTAAAAATCGTCTATTAAAATCAAAAACCAATATCCGATGATATTTCATAAGAGTTCATTTTTCCTGTGTTTCATGCACTGTTTATTAATTTTATATTAAGAGACCTTTGAAAAAAAAAACAATACGACCAACGAAACCTTTATTTCACGTAATTTCCTGAATACATGGCTGCATCGAAGGATGCATTTTACGAATGTGTTTCCTCAGGTTACACCTCAAGCTCGACCTTTTGTTGCAGTACCCACAGGCATACTTAAGAGACTGTTCACCGCACTCATGTTTGCGGTGCCTATGAAGAGACCTCTTGTGCTGATACTTTCGTCCGCAATCCGGACACTCGTGTTCAAGGTTTGTCTCTGAAACAGTGGAACATGTCAGATTTCGCACGCCACAATGAGATTACTCAAAAGCATCATCAGAATGACGTTTTCTTAACTCGTCGTTGGGAGCATTTTAGCGAGTGTCTCTTCAGGGAGTAATTACTAGTGAACCGAGACAAACAGATCGTACACTGAAAAGGTGGTTCGATTCCGCAAGATTTTAAATGGTTCAATACGCTCGTTTTGAATTTGTAGAATCTTCCGCACTTTTCGCAAGAAAATCCTGAAACAAAGAAGATGCCCTTGAGGTTGTAGTGCTTGGTTTGGGTATACCATTTTCAATAAAAAAAAACAAATAAAACGATCGTGATATTAGAATAACGGTTAATTACCCAGTTGTAGGTCGATAAAAGGTAAGTAAAAACGTCTTCAAAGCTGACATTTTTTAATACCTACACAACTAAACAATAAATAAACACTGCATAAAGCCAAATAAACCAAATATTGCGAGAATTATAATGTGGATAACACCGTGGCAATCAAGGGTATTATCCAACCGTCTCTGCGGGAAACCTGTGATCTGTGTCTCCAAAATACAATTCTCAAGCATAATAACAGACGTAATCTTGTTATTATTATGCTTATACATTCTTTGCAGACAGCGTCTTTGGGAGCCTCTGTCGGTTTTTTACCGCCCACAGCATTGTGGGCTACCGTGCAGATCACAGGTTTCCCGTATAGACGGGTGGATAATATCGCTCACTTTGTCTGCGTTTGACTATGGTTGCGTTGAGGAGGGTTTGGGAGCCGAAACAGCAAGACGTAATTATGTTATTATTAAACCAAATATTATTACGCTTTATCCAAAATAAACAAACTCCACTAAAAAAGCACCACTTTATTTAAACGTTTGTCTATGCAAAGAGAACACATGCCTTCTGAGAGCAAAATTCGTGGTAAAAATATGTAGACAGATGTCGCACTGGAACGGAGAAGCTACGCCACAAGCTTTTGAATGGTTTATCAAGCTGCCTCGATGTCTGTATACTTTATTGCAGTTTGCACAAGCATAACCTGAAACACAATTAAGTATGACAATACATACATGAGAAGCAAAGCGAAAGAGCAAAATAAGTTTCAACAGCAATCCCTTTTACTGTTTCTTGGGGTTAAATTACATCCAATAATTATTTAATATGTCCGCACACAATGCAGTATTTACAACACGAAATATAACGACAAGGAAAGTGGAAACAGCGTCAGCCGCGATCAATCAAAAACCAATTGAAAAGTAATGAGACTATCAGTTTTGAGAAAATTTTTACAATAAATTCTTAAACAGTTCAAGCATATTATTGGATAACTCTTCGTAAATGAAATTGGTATCTATATTTTACTGTGTATACAGTAATAAATGGACATTGATACAATTTCAATATGTTATACAGCGTGCGCAATGCTTTAGCTGCTTGTCTGAAGCAATGCTAATTATTTCTCCAAGTAAAAGAACCGGCAACAACAAACAAGCCTTCATAATAGTAATATACGTCTCAAGAAGGCACCCACAGCTTAATAGGTGTATTACAACAAACACACACTTCTGGTCATTGTCTGGGCTGGAATCGTTGAAGGAAAGTCTTGCCTTCTTATTTTTCTAGTTATGTGTACAAAATTCTTAAAGATATTATTTCCAATAACTGAAATGTAGGAAGACCTGTAGGCGACAGCTGAACCCCCCATATATGTCCCCTAGTTAATTTTCGTTGCCAACATCTTAGGAGTCCGTTCCATGCCATTCTAACTAAACTGTAAATTAACTACTTCTCTATGAATTTTTCATCGTGTCAAAGATTCATATACATATTCTCATATCGAGAATTGGATATTATAACTTTTTTTGAAAATTACGTAAAATGAATCTTGAAGTGCATATATGTCGTACGCTAAGTTAAAAAAAACAAAAAAAATATTTTCAGGTAGAGAATTTCAGTTCTGAAATTCGAATCTTAGGAGTCACCGCCAAAACGCTTCTATCCAAGGTTATTCAACTCGTGACGTCAAGTGTCATGTAAACATTACCAAGGAGTGTGCTGTTTATGGTGTAGTATCATCCTTGTATTGGAAAAGCTTTTGTGTGGTGTTTATTGAAAGGACGGTGTAAGAGGTAGCTCCAAAAAATGATTTGTGTAGTTTTACAAGCATCTATTATGTATGGAAACAAAACGTTCCTCCAGATTATCAACGTATGAAAAAGTTGTTTAAGGCCCCTAGACGTGATATGCCGCAATCGCAAAGTTTGTTTTTTCTGTTGTGAAGATCATCTTAATTCTTACTGTAAGTTTTATTATTCTTTTTAAGGTTATAGCTTGTGATCAAATTATCAATGCTACGTTAATTTGATATAAAGTTCAGCTGTTGCTTTCTTGCTTTTACGTTCCTCATCTCCGCCGCGTTGAACCGCTCATCGCTGTACACAATTCCATAACAATGAACATGCTTTCAGAAGTGATAATTCATAAGCATTTCACTTTTTCTTGGCGTATTTTAATTCGTTTGTCACAAAATGAACGCAAACAACAAACTAATGAGGCTGACGCGTGACGCGCTGACCCCAAATGTAAACAAGCTGCCATTTACMAGACACCTGACGTCACGGCCAATATGTTCGCGTTTTGGCGGTCACTTTAAATATTCACATTTTTAATATTAAAAATACACCTTACGATCCATTTTTTCAAATTTATAAGCTGTCACAGCTGTTTTGTGTATTAGATGCTACCTATTAATATGCAATTTAATAAAATATAAATACATGGCAAATACCCAATTGTGGATTATTTTGCAACCTTACAGTTACTCCTTTTCCCTAGAATTGAGCGTTCAGTTTTTGTTTTAATTTCAATAATTTTGGTAATTATTATATTTGTTAGATATTGCTTTCACATAAATTAATAACGTAAATACGTATCAAACAACAATCTGCCGCTTATGGGAACGAAGATGTCACGCAAAAGGAATGTGAATAATTGCTTATTATTGTCATACTTGGCAATTTGATAAGCTTTTGCATGTTAAATCGCCGAGGACAAATTCTGTTTATAACAGCCCTTTACAGTGGCCAAAAGGCATCGAAACGTAAACTTTTAAAGGAGCCATTAAAAAAATTTATGCCAGATAGTTTGTAAATTTGTGTTTCGTCTTCACAGCAATACGGGCTAACGACTTCACAACAGACTCAAAGCAAGAAGTGTATATGATAAATAATGTAGGTCCCAAGGTAGAACCATGCGGTACTCCTCTACCAGTATACCTTGCATAGCCATTTACAAAAGTCAATAAATTTTACAATATTGAACAATCGCGCAACTATAGTAGAATTGTAAGTTTTCCTTGATCGGTTTCAGTAACGATATCGTCTTCAGTTTTTATTACAGCTGTAGCCCGTTCTGAAACTTTATTACTGACTGCTCGGTAAGATATTTTGCTTTTGACATAGTTGGCAATAAACCACATAATTAAAATTTTATGTGCGACTATTTTTAAAATTGTCAAAATTTAAAGAAAAATTCCACAAGAATATTTAATGTACTAGCGCACGTCCCTTATAATGATTATTAAATTATTAATACTATTATTATAGTTTGTTGACGGACCATGACGGCGCGAAAAATTGATGTGATTTATAGCATACCTACTACTAATATAATTTGTCAGTGTCATTTTAAACCGTCGGGGACAAATTCAATCCATCACGAACATTTTGTGGACAGAAAGCTTTAAAATGTCTGTTGTTAAAAGTAAGCTTTCGAATGAGCCGCTCTTCGTTGTCCGCAGTGGTGGAATTCACGATAAAATTCCTGCCTCCTCCAATCAAATCCAGTCTGCTCTGCGATTTTATTTATTTTGATACGGGGCTTCGCTCAGTTTGATCACGTATACACGATAGAGGCTGGATTTAACCATACGCGAAGTGGACTGTGTTGCGTGTTAAAGCCAAATTATTTCTCTCACAGTAAAGAAAGAAGCTTCAGGTTAACCCGCTTGCGTAAAGGCATAATGTACTATTATTCAGAGCAGTCGTAATCTGAATCGCAGTGTACTATGGGTTTATGTTACGCATAATTTCAAAAGATAATATGTACCGCGATTCAGAGCACGAGTTTGTTTTAACGTGCTGAAACGCAGTATATAATGGATTTAAATAATTTGCGTTGCTGTTTGAACAATCTGTATCATATAAGTTACCGCAAGGTATTTGTTACATAATTAATATTGCTGATATTTTTTTGACTAGTGCTGTCATATATTTCATAAAAAACACATTTTTGTGATTGAACAACTGGGTTTATTTATATACCTAATATAAAAAAAACGTTAATGACTTTTTGCATTTGGTTGGTTTCTAAAAATATTTTCTATCAAATTATGCTTCCGTTTGGCTGTTGTTTTCAATTCCGAATTAGATGGTCTACCTGACTGAATCCGTTTCTTTCCAGATGTAAGTCCATTTCGGATCTTTCTTCTGCTAATAGCTGTAGGTTGAACCCCTATTTGTTTTGAAGAACGTCCTTTCCTTAAATTGCAAAGGAAACTTGCGAGTTGTGTTGATGTTTTTATTTTTTTTAATTCAACATTAGCTTTAATGATGCAATTCGTAAAATCTGCGGTGATATTTTCTGATGCAATTTCTATTAGGTTCTGAAAATTTTCTTTTAGACTTTCGACTGCTGAAGTGTGTTTTCTGTTAACGTCTGATTCCTTTTTCTCTGTTTCTAAAATAGAATCAACCTCAGTATCAACTAACTGTTGAATATTTCCTTGTGGACTTTCATTAATGGGTGTGCTGTCGAAAAGACTTTCAGATTCGTCTAAGTCCTTATTTTGGAAAAAATCATGTGAGGCGTCATAACCGAGAGCTAACTTTGCTAACATTTTCTTATCGGACGGAGTAAGTAATGGGGCGTTCGGAAGAAGTCGCAGTATAAATTGGCCGATACGCCCGCGCGTAATTTAAATCCATTATATACTGCGTTTCAGCACGTTAAAACAAACTCGTGCTCTGAATCGCGGTACATATTATCTTTTGAAATTACGCGTAACATAAACCCATAGTATACTGCGATTCAGATTACGACTGCTCTGAATAATAGTACATTATGCCTTTACGCAACCCGCTTATAGTCGGGGTCTGATAAGTAGTTCTGAACCAAACATCTGTAGGACATCGATATTAAAAAGTGATTTCCAAAGAAAACCTTTATACACAAACATTTGACTAGAATACACTTGCTTTAAAAAACATACAGAATGGAAAAGCACATTTCATTAGTACTGATGGTTACAAAGCTGTCTTATTTATGATCATGCTTGTTTCTGAGGTGCTGCTTCAGATGGAACTTGTGCTTGAATCGTCTGTCGCACAACCAGCACTCGAACTGCGGTTTAACGCCGCACTCGAACTTGATGTGCCTCATCAAATGGTTCTTTCGTTTGTAGTGGTTGCCGCACTTTATGCATATGTGGCGTCCATTTTCGTCGATAAAGTACTCGTTAACACCTGCAAGAAGACTGAGGTCAACTAGGAGAACACCTGGGAAACAACACCAAACACACGGGCAGACAATGAGCATTTACATTTTAAACCAACAGTCAACAAAAATTTTTTATTGCGATAGTTTACAGGGTCTGGTCAGTAATGAAGACCGTGTTTCGCAATCAGGTGACGCTTGATGCTGTGCTTAAATTTAGCTTTGTAGCTGCAACCTTTTTCGGTACAAGAAAACTTCGGCTCCTTTCCACATTGGTACCTTAAGTGTAGACACAAACTTTTTTTCCATCTGTATGAACGAGAGCAATTTGCACACACATACGTTTTCGTACCTGAAAATAAAGTTTTATGAGTAATACTGGAAGCTAGCAATATTCGTTTTTGATGTATCGTGAAAACCAATTTTTAGCGAAAAGAATGTAGCATAATCTGTAGTTCTGGATTATTAATGCAGAAATGAATATCAAACTTGTTAAGGCGATTTAATAAGGGTGATACGCTTCTTTCTCAACATTCAAGATGGCTCCACAGTCGCTACCAACTCCAAATTTTTAAATAGCGAGTGAGGTCAGGCCAGGCCAGGTCAAGTCAAGTGAGGTCACTTTATTTGAAAATAACTTTATTGTCTACATGTTTTAAAAGTAGAGATATTCTCTTGCTGTTTAAAATTTTCGAGTTGGTAACAACTGTGGCGTTGTATTGAACAATCATAAAGGGATGTCATGTTTCAACGATCTTACCCGCATATTATCTGAACTTTCTAATATAACGCTTTCATAAGCGGGAATCCTTAGACATCCATTGCATACATAAGATAGTTTAGTACCCTATAAACCTCACCAGTTCTCTTTTCTTCCGCTGTCAACTAAATGACAATTTTACTAGTAAGTACACGCTTATGTGTTGACACACATTAAACTACAAAACTAATACTTTTTTATTTACGAGTTTTTAGGGCGGTTACGCCAACGTGCCACACTTAGGGCTTCTTTCGTCTGCTAATGAATTTTCCAGAATATTCTATGACCTTCTCGAAACGTCGTTCTCTATTCTTTAGTCAAATTTTCTAGAATGTGATGTGATCTCCTCGAAACAACTTAGATGAGCGAGATGGTTTCAGCAAACTGCTACACTCGATGATCCTCTCATCTTCCAGAATATTCTATAACATTCTCAAAAATTTTTGCATTGCGAGAGTGTTTTGGCAAAGAGCTACAGTTGGGGGTTCTCTAGTAAAACTTTGCACGCCCATGACTTTCCCATGCTCACACCTACCCTATCCTAACTGCTTTATTATCAATGGGGGGATGTGGGCTATCAGCCCTTACAATTACGAGACTGTGGATTTAGGCGTTGCAGAGAAAAGTGAGCGTATACCGACAAACAAACGTGATGGACACACATATAGATATAGAGATATAGAAATAGTCTTCTTAATATAAAAGCATCCTAAAAGAGCGGTTCCTAAATCAGGGATGATAGTATTAATGACTAAATTAAAAAATAGAATTTTTGCAACACTGGAAATGCAATTCAAGGGTACTATGTAAAAAAATTTACTAATCGTACAGTAAGCCACAGTTGCAGCATTTCAGTGGCTTTAAACCTAGCTGTTAATACTTCTCACCATAAACTGGACTAGAATACAATACATACCATTGTATTTAATTAAAGATATTTTTTATTGCTTCATAAAAACTTTAAGAACCATGGTGTTTTACATTCATCAACGTATGTGGTTAATTACAAAAGATCCACATTTAAGTTTAAACCACATTAAATAATTAACTTAATTACCTGTTAGAGCGATGATGACCTGCACAGTGAAAATATTCCATGGTTTCGGAAAGACTGCAGCAGAAAACTTGAAATATAAATATCTCGAAAACAGTTAGTCGGAGGACAATTTTCTCTATTTTAAAATCACTAGCGCTTTTAGAAATACTATTAATTGAMGCTATTTGAGAGTTATGCCGGAGAACATAAAACAGCAAGCATATGTATAAATACTTTCACACTATTTTCTTAACAGAGAAACTAGGTAACTAATGAGAAATATACACCACTTAGGGCAGTTTATAAATATGTTTATTGAATSCTTTGTCTATTAATACCTACATCTTACAGAAATGCTACAGTATTCACTTACAAGCCTTTTCTAAGGAATCAGGAATAATCTTTATATATTTTGATATCACTAATAATTAAGGCCATGTTTAGCAATCATGTGACTGTCCATTTTGCTCTTCATTGTCGCCTTAAAGTTGCAACCTAATACAGTGCAATAAAACAATTGCTCCTTGCCGCAATTATATTTTAAATGTCTCCATAGACCTGTCTTCCACGTGTAAGAACGTGGACAGTTTGGGCACACATGTTTTTTCATACCTGAAAAATTATAATAGAGTATTACACAAGAAATGTACATATTTATAATAGTACTTAAAAGACTAAAGAATTAACCTCTGAATACTATTACCTTTGGGGAATTATATTTCACAACAACTTTTTAGATCTTTCTTCCTACAAGGTAATGATAATAAGCCAATATTTGAATTTGGACTGCTTTATTTTCACAGAAACAGGAATCAATAGATACCGCTTTATTCATCTGTCTGCAATATAAGAGATTCTACAGTGTCATAGAAATCTCTGTGCTTTAACATGATGTGCTTTTTCATGTTACTTTTGACCTTGGCTCTGTAAAAACAGCCAGGAGCGGCACAAAAAAATCTAGGTTCTTTTCCACATTCGTACTTCACGTGATGATTACGGGAGCTTCTGCTTCTGTACATCCTGCCACAGTTCGGACAAGCAAATTTAGAATGTTCTTCTGCAAAAGACGATATTTGTTAGAGGCAACTCGTTAAGAGAACTTCAGTAATCATTTATGGGGGTCCATAATGGATCAGAAGTAGTTATGTATAATTTAAGTCATTACTGAACATACCTTCTCTTCTTTTAGTTTAGTTTAACACGGAGAGGTTTTAAAATAATCACACTAAATATGGCAACATCTTAGCATATCGAAAAAACTTCACGTTTGCAGATTACATTTTATTACAAACTACATCTACAATACTAGGTTGACTTCAGCGCCAGTCGTGCATGTGGATGAGATGCGATTTAAGAGCGAACTTCAGTTTAGCCTTATGAGGGCATCCGGGAAATGGGCAGGCAAACTGAGGAGCCTTTCCGCACTGAAACTTCAGGTGCTGCGTAAGCCCCCCCTTCCTGGAGTAAGTGCGATGGCATCTTAAACAGGGAAATCGCTTTCCAGCACCTACAACATCAGGTTTGAGTTAGACAATCACATAATTGCGGACAGAGCATGCAAAATTTGTAAGCAAATGCAGAAGACAACTATATCGATGTTTGCTAAGTTTATATCCTCCTATTATAAGCTATTTTATAGAAATGTTGAGTTCCACCATCATCTAGTGTCGGAATCTGCAATAAATGGCCACTAAAATCCAAGGACTCCTTCGATGTGTTTGTCTTCTAAAGCTTGGAGACGGAAGAGATGTTTCTGGACTGCTTCTTAATTTATTAGTTGATTTACAAAGTACATAAAGCATTGCATATAGGCAACAACTCAGTTACAACTCTAATAAGATTTATATATAGCACAAAAAACAGTTATTCGTAAATATAATCTTTTATTATCTAATTTTCCTGATAATTGGGTGTTTTCCACTAATGGCAGTAATCCGCGTAATGACTGACAAAAGTGTAAAAATTCAAACTATTTTGGCGGATCGCAACAACGTTTGCTAAATGATCGAAGCTATTGTTGACGTCCTATCTCGTATCACGTGACCCGTCCGGCGGCCAAAACAGCATAATAACGCTTTGATTGTTGTTTTCACTCTCTGTTTTTGCGTGTTTGTGTTTGACAATGGTAGCCATTTTACTGTGCATTGACGCTTTAAATTGTGACCTGGCTTTTGTGTAAAATTGTCCTCGCAGAAAAAAAAACACAATTTTAAAAACCGCGAATTAATTCATGTCGATGAGAACATGCCTGGCGATGAAGACTTAGCTACAAATGCGCTAAATGGCGTGTCAGTAGGCTCAGGTCTAAATTCTATTTTTCAAATAAAGTTTGAACCGTTAGCCGAGTACAGGCGTTTATAGTGCACACTGGAATACGATTCTAGATGCCCTCAGCAAGAATCTTTTTTAAATAGCATAAGATTTGAGACTGAGACAAAAGTAACTTAAAATTAAAATGCGTTTTTGTAACATCAGGTGATTAACACATCCAAATACTGTAAGTTTTTTTCCAATTTGTATAAATATATGGAACAGATGTGTTTTAGGAAACCCCTGCGCTATCGTTTTAAGGAAAAAATAGATAATAATGTTATGTTCCTAAATTTACCGTTAGAGAAAGTATTTGACGTGATGTTACAAATAAACGCAAAGGATTAGGGTCTTTCTACATTAACCTGTATAGCAGGAGACATTTCAAACGACTCCTAACGTATAATGCATCTAGCGTATACATAAATTGTAAAGTTGTATTTTATATACTTTTTGTACGCAAGCTTCAGTAGGACCAAAATATGATTTGTAAACAAATGAGGGCGATGATCCGATATATGCCGCAGTAGAAACAAGATCTGATAGTGTGAAAAATAAAAGATACGAAGTAATCATCAAAGTACAATCTGTAGGTACATCAAATAATATTATATGTAAACAAATACCTTGCAGTCGTCACCTCCATTCGCTTCAAAAGTCTGTTTATTATAAGAGTAAGCGCGCGTCATCGCTCGGCTTAAATAGAAACAGTGGGCGACAGCAAGGGGCGCGACGCCTTACAACATAGTACGTAATAATTTTTTTAGAAGACAAAAGCTATCCTTAAAAAACAGACATATGCCATCCCCAACTTTTTTGTGGATATATAAACGAGAAATATCCCACTATCCGTCATTAGTTTTTTATTTTATCGCGAAGACAAATAAACAGACGCGGCGAAGGACTTTGTTTTATGATATGCAGTGATTGTAAGTAAAAGACAAAAGACGCACTCAAAATCACTTTTAAAAATGTGCACTGGTCAAAACATACACAGCTTTTACCAATTTAGAAAACTCACTGCAGTCGCGGCGGATGAATTCCAAGAATTATATGCCCTGCAAGATCGCCTGATTTAAACCCTTTACATTTATTTTTGGGAATATCTTAAAACATAACTACTGTCGCCTTGAAGACCTGCAACTACGAATTCATTAACCAACAAATCCGAGTCAATAAGCGGATTTTAGAAATGTCGTGCCTGCTTGGAAATGGAAGGAGGGCAATTTAAATATCTTATGCAACTTTGTTTATTGCTTCTGCTTAGAAATTGCTTTTGTTTGTCTCCAAAACTCTTAAGCTGCGAACTCATGTTTATTTTGGTATAACTATTATCTCTCTAAAATTTGATACTCTTTTTCAACACCCTCTGGTGCTATCAATGAAAAACTGTTTAAAAGAACAAATCATATTAGTTGTATTATTATGCCTTCTCGTATACCATGTATCCAGAAAAATGTTGAATTGCGGTTGTTGCGCTTTTTAAAAAAATCAAAATAACAACTACAAAACAAATTGGCTTTTATAAATATTCGTGAAATTATACAAATTATAGATCATCAAACAGTCTGCGTATTGCATTTATTTTAACAATCAAAAACACAACTACACAATTTCCAAACAATACGGCTCGGCATCTGTTTGCCATTCGGGATGAATATTCCTTACATGCTTTTTTATATTGAATTTCATCTTTGCCCTATGGTTACAATTCGGCACAGGGCAGGCGAACCTTGGAAGCTGTCCACACTCAAACCTGAGATGCTGAGCGAGGCCGTTCTTGCGTCTGTAGCCACGGCCGCATTGCGTACAGAAAAACGCCTTCCCATAACCTAAAATACGACAACATGTGAAGATACTGAATCGGATGCTTACCAGTGCATGCAAAATGAAAAAACAAAAAGCTTCCCAGAACACTTTATTTTAAACTGTGACGTTATACATTTGGAGATGGGTGTTCTTCCCTGTAGCACAAAGTCCTTTCTGACATGTATTTCCTGGTTGTGTACCTAATTCTCAAGCCAAAAGTGCGTTAGTAGGTAACTTCCTAATTTGTATACAGTGTTTCATAATCAAATAAGTTACATCAACGCACATCTGATTCGTAAAATTTGTCGAGTTATGGCACGTTACAGGGAAGTAGAAAAACTTTAAATCAAAATACCCAACATGACGACTTCTTTATTTAAAACAATCCATTTTAAAGAAGAAATACATAAATAAACTGTATAATATATTTAAAATGACTACCCGTGGTTTGTTCATTAAATGTAGCTACCATACAAATGTTTGTACCAGCTGTTATTCTTTTGTTACATTTGGTTCTTTAAAGCCCGAACCAGATAAAAAATTATAGGTTCTTGGAGTTAAAAACAATCGAAAACCGTTGCTGGAAGCGCGCTTTTCTAGAAATAATTTTTACATTTTCAATTTCTGTTTAGGTGAAACACTTGACATTATTTATGATTCTACGAGAACTGTTCAAATTTAAATTATAATTTGTATTTCCCATCTTAAAAAAATGGGAAGAGGTTGTTACCATTATGTATTGTGCCACAATGTCTCCTAGCACCACTCCAAATCCAAGAAACTAATTCAATACACGGTTTATATTGTACAAGGTGATTTAGTATTAGATTCAAGTATTCTCAGTGTTGGCGCTATCATCAGGAAAGGGTTGCAATATAGGAAATTACGCGCACGTTGGATTCCAAGATTGCTAACAGACGAGCAAAAAACGGACGATTGCATACCTCTTTTTTGGCTCACTATGAATAACAAGGTGAAGTGCATTGTCACCACAGATGAAACCTGGGTGCACTACACTCCAAAGACAAAACCAGCTTCAATGCAATGGGGTCACATCTCATCGCCAAAACCCAAATAAGCAAACACGACGCTTTCTGCTACATAAACCAGGTATTCTGTACCTAGATTTTCTTAAGGAACGACGAACTGTTAACGCAGAGTATTACCCTTGTGCATATATATTACAGTGTGCTCACCTTATGGGATTTATCGGGGACACCTATTTTGCTAATTTATCTCTGTCTGGTGGCGGCACGTAGCGTCAAACTGCTACATGGCATTAAATGCGGTAAATGGGAGCTTTGAATTTCGTTAAAGGGGAATATTAGACTATACCTCTTCCTGCGTTAGCGAACTGTACCTGGGAGCGCGGGCGAGGGAACGGGGGATCAAAAAATTTCTAATGACGGCACCGCGTAATATACATGCACCTGCGCAAGCCATAGAAGACAACATGGATGTCCACTTTATCTGAATAGAAAAGAACACAGGTCATCATCAATGACGTCATGCGCACAAACCATTTTTCGCACGCCACATCAACCGTTGCCAGGTAACGATACTATTCAGTGGTGTGCTCGCATTCGTCTAATTGGGTATTATCACTTTTTTTGAAAATTACGTAAAATAAATCTTGAAGTGCATATATATGGTACGCCATGTTAGAAAAACCAAAAAAAAAATATTTGTAGGTAGAGAATGTCAGGTCTGAAATTCGAATCTTAGGAGTCACCGCCAAAACGCTTCTATCCAAGGTTATTCAACTCGTGACGTCAAGTGTCATGTAAACATTAACGAGGAGCGTGCCTGTTTAATGGTGTAGTATCATTCTTGTATTGGAAAAGCTTTTGTGTGGTGTTTATTGAAAGGACGGTGTAAGAGGTCGCACCAAAAAGTGATTTGTGTAGTTTTACAAGCATCTATTATGCATGGAAAACAAAGCAAGTGTTGTTTTGTACATGGTTATAAAAATACTTCAGTTAGTACAGCTAACAACATTTTTGTAACCGTTCCTCGAGATTATCAACGTATGATAAAGCTGTTTAAGGCCCCTAGACGTGATATGCCGATATCGCAAAGTTTGTTTTTCTGTTGTGAAGATCATCTTAATTCTTACTGTAAGTTTTATTATTCTTTTTGCGGTTATAAGTGTTTACCATTCAGTTTCCATTTTGTTATAGCTTGAAGAGGATATGCAAAATTATATGCGTTTTATGTTGATAGAGGGAAATGTTATAATAAAGAACGACGTTGTTCCCCATATATTCGACTGTTAACCAGACCGGAAACAAGCCGCAAGAGCCCCGAAAATAAATGGCAATTTATATTTATTCTGACCTCTAAAATAAATGTCAAGTTTAGGGTACGTTTTTGATTCTTACATTTTTATCTTTACAAATAGTATGTTTCCAACAACCCAATGTGATTATTAATGCTACGTTAATTTGATAAAAAGTTTACTTGTGCTGTTGCTCTTGCTTTTACGTTCCTCATCTCCGCCGCGTTGAACCGCTCGTCGCTGTATACAAATTCCATAACAATGAACATGCTTTCAGAAGTCATAACTCATAAGTATTTAACTTTTCCTTGGCGTATTTTAATTCGCTTGTCACAAAACAACGCAAACAACAAACTGATAAATTGACGGGCTGAGGCTGACGCGTGACGCGCTGACCCCAGATGTAAACAAGCGGCCAATTACAAGACACCTGACGTCACGGCCAATATGTTCGCGTTTTGGCGGTCCGTTTAAATATTCACATTTTTAATATTAAAAATACACCTTACGATCCATTTTTTCGCATCTATAAGCTGTCACAGCTGTTTTGTGGATTAGATGCTACCTATTAATATGCAATTTAATAAAATATAAATACATGGCAAATACCCAATTCAACGTTGGCGATTCGTTTGGAGTAGACGGTCAGAGTGCGTGTTTTTATAAGCGCGTTTGGTATTTACTGTTTATACAGCATGGTTTCTTTATTATTAATGTTTTATCTGCATAATATATCCTTCTATTTTGCTGTGTGCTGCGTATTGTACTGCAACCTATTAACTGACCCCTATTAACGATGGCGACACTGGTTATGACGTGCTAATCGCGCATGCAAATGATGACGCTCCTGTATTCTTTTCTAATCAGATGGAGTGTATAAAAGGGGGGATACCGCATCTCATTGACAGAAAGCGCATTGTAAATGGCGTGAAGTTACGGCAATGACAAACTTTGTTTTCTTTCCGCCGCATTGTCGTGCCGTAATTTGCATTCTTCAGTATGCTAAAAATAATAGATAGGAAAAAAATATTGTATGAATATGATTTATGCACGCATATAAAACTCATTTTTTTGTTATACACTAATAAACAATATATCTTTCAGTAGTAGTGTTGTAAAATATCGGCATAATAAGCAACTTAAATACCGCACGCCTATGAATCTTAACCTTATATACTTCTTGGGTGTTACATACCTGTGAAATGCAACATTGGGTTAACGTATATCAATCTTTCTGCACATTTGACACTGCCTGATCATCTTATCACTGCTACCGTTAAAATTATATGGAAATCATTCCCTGCGTCTTGCACATCATAAAACTAAATAAAAACAAACACGCAAACGCCCAAATGGTGTGTGACCGTGAACATGAAGCTTAGTCATTGGACATACACAACTGGGCAACTGGAAGATCCAATGTTTTCTACAAATAAACGCTTAGACTGTGATCACATGTTGGCATCAGTTTAGGATGGGAAAAGCTGGATCCCCTCTTTTATACATCCATGGAAGGCAAGACGAGCATTTTCAGCTTTCGCGATTCCGCGCATCGTGGCTTGCAAATTGCAAAGCTGCGCAACACATTGTCTCTTAATAAATATGTGATACAATATTTAACCTACCTTGTCCGCGTACAAAATTTAATGCGTTTCTGTAAAAACACACTGAGAAGATCGTCTTCAAATTCATTTAAGTCTAACAAAAATCATTGAACTGTAGCAGAGTTTTTGGAAGTTATTAAATAATAATAAAGCGATTTTTTTATCTTTGGCAAAGCGAAATGCCAACATGTCAACCGTTACAAGGTTTTCTTCAATAAAAACCACTCGAACATAACGTAAGTATGTAGTAAGTACACAGTGGTGTTTGATGTGGGAAAGAATTTATTTATATTACATTTTTTGTTTTGTAGGGTCTTTTACTTTTGAGATAAGTGGGTTATTAAGGGTCTGCGTTCATGTTGGTGCGTGCTGACGGTTTTATATTTTTGACGTTTGTTGTGTTAAATATGTGACCTCTGTCAATACAAATGCAACACTAGTGGCGATTTTTCTCCGTTTCAATTGTTTATGTACTCTTTCGGTCTAATACGAACATTACTTTTTTGGGCAGTTATTTAACATTCCTTCTTTATTCAGTGTTACCTAATAGGTTTATTAATGTACAATTACTACCAAAGGCAAGATTAATATTAAGTTCAAAAATAAATTTTTAAATTTGTGTTTTTTTTTTAAGTGTGCAATATAGTTTCTCTTCCAGAACAAAGATGTGTGGTAGATTTCAGATTTATTTTGTACTCGTATTCGTTTAATAATTTAGTGAGCATCTGAGTATTTCTTCTTTGTATCCGTCTAAATTGGTTAAATTATAAATGTATGGTAGCAGTTCATCTTTGTAATATTCTGTGGGTAATAGAACATTTAGCAATATCTGGATCTGTTATAAACTGACAGTTTACACTTAAAAGGCGAGCAGCAACTATTTCTAATGTAATTATCTGTATTTATAGGTTTTCTGCAAATACWAAAGCGTGATTTTAGTATTCTTCCTTGATACTGTTCATTCTATACAAACGGCAAATGGGAGTCCTTTTTAGTTCATAAGTAAATGTATTGATAGATACAATAAGTAGTTTAATTACTGTGTAAAACTACTAATATTAAAGTTTTTGTCAACTAAGGCAAAACAGCGTCTACATATCTAAACCACAATCAGAAATTCACTTGTACTTTTTAGATTGTTTTCCAGGTCGCTTAAAAACAGTGGCCAAATTCTTGCTTATGAAATTTTTTGTTGAAAATAATGGTGTTTCGTTATGTGTATAATTTTGTTAAGTTTAACCATTCTTCAATGACAGCTCTACCGACTTTAATTTGTTTCAGAAAATTCTCCAAAAAATCCGATGTCTGAGGTATTAGAGCGCTAGTGAAAAAAAATCGACCTCATAAGATATTAGTCTGTGAATGTGTTTAATTTTCTAGTTTATTTACAAAATCTGTAGAGTTTAAAAAAAAAGTTGTTATTTAACGTCAATTTACCAAATTCATGAACCAGCCATTTGGGTAATTTGTTAGGAGCGTTTACATTTTCGACTATATGACGATATTTATTTGCGAAATGCATTTGTGGTAGAGCATAGCTTTTTGATATTAACAGATTTTTTAACTTTAACTAGTATTTAAGATTACAATCTATCTGTACATATATTAACATATCTATTATGTAACATTCCGGATAAAAAATACATGTTAATTAAATGTTCTACATATAAAAAAGTACACTGGTCAAACGAAACGTAGGTAAGTAAGTATTAGATTCAACGAACATAATATACATCACTTAAACAATAGAGGCAAAGACAATTTGGCACTATAATCGCATAATATTGAAACAGATCAGGAATTTAACATAACCAGGGTCAAAATATAAAACCGTCAAAAACCGTCCAACTAGCGTCTATTAGACAAAGTACCTACCCAGAAATAGGTAGTCAATAAGTCGTAGGAGGAAGTTCCTTATAAAAATTCGTTTTTACGGGATGTCCCGCGTTGCTCGTAGAAAGCTGTGTTGGCAGTTTGTAATTTGCATTTACACGAACATTTACGGAGGTTACATGTTCATTCTATGAATTAAAAAATTATCTGCAAGACGACTGGTTCGCTGCATAAGACAGAAGGTTTTGTTTTTAGTACGTATTGTAACAGATTTGTATGAATATACTATTTATGACTGCAACTCATACTCTGCGCTCACATAACAATAGCATCATTTCGCAACGTCGGCATGTCGGCATAAGATCGGTTTTGTAGTGGGGGACACGAGGGGTACTCCAGATGCCAGTAACGTCAATTACTTCTATTTTAGAAATCCGTTACAGCGCCATCAAACGTCTGCCCCCAGAAACACTCGCATTTCGCCCCCAAAATCCCGTTTTTCGCAATGTAGGTGAGCACACTATAATATATATACACAAGGGTATTACTCAAGTTCCCTAGAAGGCTCTGTTGAGAAAGCTATTGGGAATAAGCGGAAAAAAATCAGCTTGCTTTCTGCAAGACAACCAAAAGTTATAATGTTCTTCCCCATCCTCCCTATTGTCCCGACCTTGCTCCTTCGATTTTCATTTATTTGGGCCTTAAAAATTGTTTTTGTAGAGAGTAAACGTTTCTGTGTGACAAATAAGTGATAGAAAGTGTTCGGAAATGGGTGCGCATCTGAGCATGTAGCAAAAAAGAAGGTATTAAAATACCAGACCGATGGTGCCAATGCATTATACAGAAATCGGACACTATGTCGAAAAATAATGTAAATGGACTTGGCAGATTTGCTTTATTTTGTTTATAATTTAAATTTAAACAGCTCTCGTACCTAAATGTTCCTCTTTTCAACCATCTGTTTTAATTAAGACGCAAATATTTGTAGTGAAATACCTACGTATTGTAAATATCTGCAGATATTATGTTTTATACAGGCATATATATAATAGTAGATATATATAGGGTAATTGAAGGTAAGATGGCGCACATTTTTTCAATTTGATGCAAAACTTGTATGACAAAGAGAATAACAAAATTTAACCGTAAAATGTGATTTAAAAAACATATTATATTGTTTTGGTGTTGCGTCATCTCACCAGTGTATAGGGGAGATGACGTAGTGTACTAGGTGTGATAATCTGAAGAAAATAACGTTCAAAATGATTTAGCACTTACTCGTATATATTTAGGTAGACAAATATTGTCACCACAAGTTACCTTTTCTAGATTAACAAAGCATAAATCCTAGAAAATGCAAAAAAAAACAAATATCTAATATAGGATGGGAATATGGAAAAAGGCAGTACTAGATGTGGATTTCGTTAATTTGCCAACATTTCGGGTCTTTATTTTCCCTATTTCTAAACTATTAACTAGTCAGCAAGACTTAAAATGCATTGGCGTAGTCCCGAATCGGAAGAACTATTATCCAACAGTTCTTCCGATTGGGAACTATGCAACTTCTATCAGCCCACTTTCCCGTAATCCTATCCTGTACTCGTATTGTACAAAATGAGGATGTGAAGTACAACAATATTAAGTAAATATCTATTATTCTACGTAAAAACATTAAAACCACAAAAACATTTTTTTTACTTTTTTTCCACAACAGTCACATGAATTTGGTACAATCTTCGTATAGCCACCACTTGCATGTGATACACTCAATCCAGTCTTCTTCACGTCCCAGACAAATATTTGATTCGTCTTCATAACTCGTTGAGTCATCGTAGATAATCCGTATCTCATCTTCTTCAGAAGAATCTGATAATAGACGAAGGTCCCAAGTTTTTGGTGTGAAGGACCATGTTTATTCTTCGACGTTGTGAAGTAGCTTCAGGAACGCCATACACATGACTTGCTTCGCGAATGCCCATATTTTGATTGTCGATGGCGTCAATTGTCTTATATAATTGATCTGTAGGCCACCGGCCTCTTGTAAGGCTGGCTTTTCGTTTGTATTCCGTTGGCATGACTGTGGAATAAGCTTATCATAGTATAAAATTAATCAGTGCCCAGTGGCGGCTCGTCCGGGTCGGCACTGCCGACCCAGAATTTTGATCGAAGAAATTATTTTTTTTTCGTATTTTTATGTATATTTTGTTTTATTATGTTCAGATATCTTGAAACAGTTGGAGCGTATTTTTTACATTACCATCAAATTAATAATTAGCCAAAATCACATTTTTACGGGTTATCCCGATAAATTTACGCTATTCGGCAACCGTGGCTTGGCCGTGTATGTGTTTGTCATCCAAGCCAGTGATCCAAACGCTGGGTCGGCAGACCGCATCCTATATGGAAGCAACAGATGGCATCGTGTTCCTATTTGCCGAACAAAGACGCAACCCTGCGCGCATATTGAATCCTGAGGCAAAAATCGAGACTCGGCAATGCTTGGGTCCGGCAGACAACATGAAACGTTAAAACGGACTTCATCATTTATTTCAATTTTTTTAATCAACCAGTTATAGTTCTTACTGAGTATTACCTATTAACTGATTGACACCCTTTACATGCTTACAGTCTTTTTATGATCATAATTTAATTTTACGTATATATGTTTTTATCGAAGTTAATAAAGGAGGCCCGGCATTCATAATCGTCGGATTCCGAAAATTAATTTTGACATGTACATTGAACAACAATTATATATATAGTTCAATACTGAAATCACGAAAAACTAACCGAATGTTCTACGAAATTTTTCATTTTCCCAAGATTATTGTAAGAGCTATCCTCTTAAATAAACAATTTTAAGCAGATAAATTCAAACATTTAACAGAATTAATTAAATACATGTTATCAATTTAGTCAATCTGAAATCATTGAAGAATTTCACACAAAAAGAAAATAACAAAATAAGTAAGCGCCAATACCCATATAATCGCTTAATGCTGTCTACCGGACTTCCGAATACATCTTCGGATTGAGCTCGACATATATCGGCTTCTCCTCTCCGGTGCAGTACAGGTGCACGCTTAACGTTGAAATTATGAAGCTAGTTGCCAGATTAGGCTATTTGTTACCAAATGAACTATCTTTTTAACTTGCGGCGATATGAAAATTTACAGAAGTAGCAAGTAACAAACAACAACAACTACGAGTATATACAAAATTATTTACTAATTTATAAATAAATAATATTGAACAACTAGAGTGGACCAAAGTTTTTACTGCCGACCCAATAGAATTTGTCACGAACCGCCACTGTCAGTGCCTCAACTCTCCTCATTTGAAGCTGCACCAAATAATCTTACACCATAAGGAGAGACGGCGCATCAAATCACAACGAAACCAGATGTATTATTTCTACGAATTGAAGCTAGAAATACCCACACAGTTATTACCAATAATTAAAAAGAGATAGGCGTAAAAAGGTATACTCTATCGTACCTTAATGATGTTCGCTCCTTACTCGTCTAAAGTTTTAATTATCTGAGCACAGAGAAAATGTAGCTGCGCCAACTCACCTACTGCGTCATCTAACCTCAATTTACCCTATATATTTTCGCAAATATTCCCCAAAATACGCACTGCTGTATAACTAGTGCCTTTTTTATAATGGTACCTATACAAATATATGATAATTGCCAACATAAATTTGATGTATGGCACCCCCATCACTGATAACGTTTCATTATATATAGTCACAGTTCATGTATCAGACAAAAGGAAACGTGGTTCTTGGTAATCAATGCGGTTCAGCATCACTCTTCCATTCCGGATGACTATTTCTAATGTGCCTTCTCATATTGAATTTCATCTTTGCCCTGTAGTTGCATTTCGGTACAGGACAGATGAACTTTGGAGGCTGTCCACATTCGAATTTGATGTGCTGACCAAGTCCGTTCTTGCGTCTGTAGCCGCGGCCGCATTGGGGGCAGAAAAACGCCTTTCCGATATCTAAAATACGATAACGATGAGAAAATATTTAAGCAGGCAATTGCAATGCAAGCATGATGAAAAGACCTAAAGTTTCCCAGAACTATTTATTTTAAAACGTTTATACCGCCAGACAAAACGTTGTGCTTATATACTAGATGGCGCGTCAGATTTTGCTTGAAGTTGCAGGTGTATCCGCATAGATGGCAGCTGAGCTTAGGTTCTCGCCTATCACACAAGTTTTTTACGTGACTTCTGAGGTTGCTTTTGAAGCTGAATGTTTTCCCGCATTTGGGACACTGGTTGTTGGGATTTCTTGCATCTACAATATTAATTTGTGGGGATGAGAAGTATAATAGGTTAAAGCTACGAGTATAGCACATCGACACAAAAGCAACATGCTCCTATACGCTTGATCAAAAATAAAAACCTAAAGAGTCAGGTTGCGTCAAATTAATGAAGTGTAACTTATCTGTAACCGATAAATGCAGATATGTAAATATAAAGACGCTATTAGTTTACATGTAATAAAAGTAGTATTGTCAAATACAAAGCGACATCGTAGAATCCTAAATAAGTAGTGACGAAGAATCTGTCTGTAAGGCAAACTGCCAAAAATGTACGAGTGCATGTGACCTAGTATGCTGAGATATGGGCTTCTGTGTGCTGCTAAATTTGCAGCACCCACTGTTTTGCATTTGTCCTCTAGCCAAAAAAAACAACAGCGACGAGATTTTTCATAACATGCATCACTTTGATGGAAAGTGCACAGTTACAGTTAAAATCTGCTATCGGAACAATTAATAATAATAAAAGTAATAATAGACTATGACATCCAAGGTCACATCAAGGTCAAATACAATAACAACGCAATTACTCGATTCCCACGAAAATTTCTATATAAAAGATTTGGAGTCGTTGATTACCAATCTGGGAAAAAATTGAAATCCAACGAAATGCTCGAAACAAAAACAAAAAACGCCGGATTCTTAGTCTGCGCCCCAAAAACCCTTGTTTAAGAATGTTCGTGCATTTCGATGGATTTAAAATTTCTCCATCTGCCACTTAGAATATGGATATACGATATTAGATTAGTAATCAGAGACCCTTCCCCTTATGATGAATGAAGCATCATGATTTTTAACAAAAACGTTAAAATATAAATTACGTTTTAGCATAACAAACTGCAATATCACGCAAGATGCATAGTGTTTCTTAAAATGCTGATTTATAACTTAACTGTTTTTGTATGCTGTACTTTGTATATTGGCAAAGAATATGTTTAAGCAATAAACACCAAAAAGGAAAAAAAATATAACATACTTGCATAACGTATTTATCCATACAGCAATGTATATTGGTCAATGCACATTATTTAGAAAACAAACATTTGAATTCTAAGCACTCCAGTAAAACATTGGGTAATTATATAATACAGTCATGACGGTTATACATATGGCTCCTTAAGCTTTGGTAATATTTGAATCTACGACCGCAGTCGGGACACGGAAACTGCCCTTCGTTTTGACATTCATATCGCTGGTGCCTTCTCAACGACGCCCTTTGGATGTAACTCTTTTTACATACATTACAAGTATTTTTTCTGGTACCTAATTTGACCTGACCTGCCCTGACCCGACCTGAACGGCTCGTTTTCCTCCTGGTACCTAAAATGGTAAACCCAAACTTAGTTTCAGAGTCAGTAACGATATAAAACAGCTTCTGCTTGTTCAGGAATTTTTCAAGGATTTTTAAGAACACTACATTTACATCGTGTTTATTGTAAATTACAAACTAAATGTAACTATTGCTAACGCCACTACTCCACATGATTGCATGCTTTATGAGATTATGACGGCGAAGGCTTTGTTTTTGAGTGAATCCGGTGTTGCAGACTTCACATATAAATCTTCGCACATTTCCACATTCAAATTTTTGGTGCCGCTTCAAGTTCCTCCTGTGTTTGTAATTCTTTCCGCAGGTGTCACATTCATAGACAACTAGAAAACGAAGTAAACTAGTTATTCCTCATTAATATTCAATTATGCTTATAAAACTTGACAACATAGGGACACACAAATTGTATATTCTACACAAATACGGACCAAAGCTACGTACTCAATTATTTGGTTTTCCACGTTAATTGAAATACGAAGACTGTTTTTTTTTTCAGCTTCCGATGGATTATAAAAATAAGATTCATTTACATATAAAAATTACTAAGTAAAAGTTGAATACAGCCTTACTCATTTTCTAAAAAATCGCCAATACAATTGAAGCATTTGTCATACGTGACACAGGCTTTTAGATGCCCTCCTCAAAGAACTGTGTCGCCAACTAGTCAAGTACATTTTGAAAGCCTACTGGATCCCCTCCTTGTTCATTGGTGGCGAAGTGTTTTCCGTCAAAAAAATTACCTTTAATTCTTGAATGGTCGAAAACCTCACACTTGAAATGTTTGAAAAGATCGTTACGTTGTTTCACAACAAACCTCGTTTGTTATGGTTGTCCTTACTTCATGGTTAAGCGGATAATGCCTTGCAGCCAACAGAAAGCTCCATAAAATGTACTTGATCGAATTGGCGGCACAGTTCCTTGGAGAGAGCATCTCAAAGTCCCTTAGCGATTTTGTACAGAAATGACTACAACTTTGATCAACCTTTATTATTAAAATATATTTTTATGTAAATGGCTCTTATTTTTATAACCCATCACAGGTTAAAAAACAGCCTACTTAGTTAATTTACTTGCATTTACTGATGTCCTTGCTTCTTCTTAAGGCGTAAGGTGTAACTTATTTTAACACGAGCTCGATCTTACTATTTTCTATAAAACCCTCAAAGGAATTGTGCCTTCGCCACTTCTGTGACGATCTTAACTGAGACTTCGGTGTTATAATCTAATATAGTTTAAAAGATAATATTGTAAAATATTAAAAATCAAAGGTCGTTACAAATCGGAATGTGCGGGATGTCAGAATAATCAAAATTCTAACTTTATGGGATTGATTTTTCTTTTTTCTAAATATTTATAATACACTGGTTTTTACCCTAAAGCAAACCTAAATGGATGAAAAAGTGTATTCTCTGTAAACGTTTCCCTTGCCTGATGGCATTTCACAAACGTAGCACTTTCCATGAGAGTTTCGTTTCGCTTTCATTATGGTGCTGCTTCAGTGGTGCTTATAAGTTAATGCACTATTGGTAAGTGCAAGTGTGTTAGTCGAACCCCAATTATTCAGTATTCTTAAAACAAACGTAAACTTCGTTTATTCTGAGTTTAGTTTAAAATTTCGTCCGTACAATCCAAATTACGTAAAGCAAGGATCTTTTTCATAATTTTTGAGATTGCAGCATAAAAACATCAGTTTTATTCGAGATTGATAGCGATTGGTGTAATGACTTGTACAACCCCGTGAAACAATAGTATAAACTCTCTCTCTCTCTCTCTCTCTCTCTCTCTCTCTCTCTCTCTAAAACAAACAATACTTTTAGGTTTAGGTTTTAGGTTGTATCCCCGAAACTCCAATAATGGATGACAAAAAAGTTCTGATAATTTTGTACTTTGTTGTTTTTAGTATTGGTATAACGTTTTTTCGTTATTTTTGTTGATATCACTGAATTCCTCGTGCAATTTTGACCTAGAAGGTGTTGTAATAATTTGGTCAATTTCAATTCTGTTTTGGTCATGTCTCGTGAAAGTGACCGTGTCACCGTCGTCGAGTTGCACAAGGCAGAAATGAAGAGGGCAGACATTGTTCGAACGACTGGGTTCAAAGCGGCCAACGTCTATAGAGCTGTGGAACATTTCGAAGAGACTGGCGAGACCGCAGACCATCCTCGAAGCATCCGTTTAACCACCACGACCATTTCTGAGAACATCCAGAAGGTTCAGTGCCGAATTCAATGAAATCCGGAGGTGTCGCTGCACAAAATGGCGAAGAACCTTGGTATTAACCGAGAGGGTGCTAGAAACATCGCTATAAGGAAGCTGAGACTGTGCAGTTACAAGATCGCTCGCGTCCGCTACCTGAATGAGACGATGGAGGAGAACCGGCTCGAGAAATCTCGCCTGATGCTACAACTACTCGTCCGTGCTCGCCTGTAGAAAGTGCTCTTCACCGACGAGAAGATTTTCACGGTCCAGCCGCTCCATAACCGCCAGAATCGCCGGCAGCTGTTCAAAAAAGGCCAGCAGAAGATCGCTGCAGCGAGAACCATCGGTAGAAGTTATTTTCAGGCCTGGGTTATGGTTTGGGCCGAAATCTGCGCCACCGGAAAGACGCGGCTGGTCTTCATCGAGGGAACATCAAGATCAACGTCGTCAGCTACCAGCAGCAAGTCCTCCACGACGTACTGGATCCGTGGGCAACGCAGCACTTCGGACCAGCTGAATTTACTCTCCAACAAAACTGGGCACTGGCGCCAAATCGGCAATCGCTGCCTGCAATGAGCTATTTTCCGGCTTTTTGGGCATGGACGTCTGCCGCCGAACCTCAACCCCATGGACTACTCGGTGTGGTCCATCCTGGATAAAAAAATCCCTGGCTACCCGCTAAGCTATCTTCAAAAAACGCCTCTGATGCGCGCCTGGGACGAGCATGTGCGAGCATCGTCGGAAACATTCGCAAGCGACCGCGTAAATGTATTGAAGCAAAAAAATGCAATTTCGAACATTTATTGTAAATTCCTATCTTTGGTGTTAGTTATTGATATAACAAACGTTATTGCTCATTAAGTTGATTGAATTAATTTTTGTATACAGTATTTCTAGACTGCTGAAGTATCTGAAAATATTATGAGAACTTTTTTGTCACCCTATGATAATGTTTCCACATTTTTCTATACACTGAGCTGAGTCATTAAGTTAAGCAATTTGTAGCCCTATAAATAAATTCATAGTAACACATCTTACCACTTGCTGATACACTTTATTAAGTATAAAAATCATAATACACTGAAGATGTCATTTAACACCACTATGCCGAAGAAACCTTATGCATCTTAATCATATGCGAATTGAGTCTATGTCTTTGCATGAACGGCTTAGAACAAACAATACAGCGAAAATCAGGAGTCCTGTGACACTCGTAAGTGACATGCCGCCACAAACTAGCATTGTACTTGTATTTTTTCCCGCATGTGCTGCAGGCGGAAGAAACAGCTGAAAATAAAGATACTAGTATGAATGACAACAAATAGACACCAGCGCGTAATACAGGCAGGTTAGCTATCTGACTAATTACAATTTATCGGAACGAGTCGACAGATTTCGTTTACCGTTAAACCAAATCGGTTTATTTCGGAAGGAGTCGACACATTTCGATTACCATCTTCACAGATCGCCGAACATCTGACACTAATCTTAAGCAGTTATAGGAACTCGTACTAAAGGCAATGTACTATTCTAAGTGGCTACAGAAATGCCATATTATGTTTCACATGCATGTGAGTTTTTAAATTGCTCTTTTGGGTGAATCCCCTGTAGCACTCAGTACACACGAACTGTGGAGCTTTGTTGCACTCATATTTCTGGTGGCGCATCAGGTTGTGCTTGTATTTGTAAATCTTCCTGCACTGGTTACATCTGAACGGACCAAAGCAGTGCAACGCTAAAAAGAAAAAATAAATTAGAGGCGCATGCTCTAGTAGAATATATCGCGATATATACCTACAACATTAGTTACGAGTAAATCGACAATTCACCAGCAAAAGTAATCAAGTGATGAAAGAAGATAAATGCGAGTAATTTTTTTCTGAGTATCATTTAATGATTCACAGTTACACGAATCTAAACAACTTTAGTGCAGTAGTACATGTGAGTTGTACAATTAGTCTTCTGCTTAAACTTCTTCCCGCAGAACGAACATGAAAACCTAGGTTCAACCCCACATTCAAAGTTTATATGTCGCGAAAGATGGTTGGGTTGCTTGTACGTATTTCCACATCTGGGGCAAGGATATCTGCCATTGGCGTCCGGGATATATTTCCTTCTGCGATTGGTACCTAAAAAAGATACGTTGAAGGCATCTTTCTCGTTATTTACTCACACTACCATGCAGTATTACTATTTTTTTAATTTTGGTTCTTGCCTGGAAGAACTCGTTAAGTTTTTACTTATCAGGCTGAAATGTTTGCGGTAAGTTAAATCATTGATTGCCAGAGGTCGACGATGACCTGCAAGGGATCCATGTCAACGAAAAATGAAATTGGTGGTCCATGAGATGTAAACGGGAGCCCACGATAGTGGACCTCATCTAGGCAGGTCTTGGTTTTTTTACTATGGCAATAAAACAGAATAATAAATCCATATGGTGACACTGAAGAAACAAATGTCATATTACAAAACGAACTGATCCAAATAAGCACTAACTTCAGTACCTACCTACCTACATACATACCAAGCCTTTGGTATATATGCATGCTGTCTGCAGTAGACCTAAACTACACTGATGAGCTATAATGACAGCGAAATAAATCTATCTGTAGTTGGTTGTGGTGCAGACAGCAAAGCATGTACAAACATTTTAATGAACTTAAGTACAGTTTAGAAACGGATATCAGTTATTCAGGCTTTAAAAAATATATTTCAATTGCATTTCCATCCTTATACCGAGTGGTTGCTAATCTTGCTAACAAAAAAAATTGACTGGATATATCACTAACTGAGGATATTTTAGAATAAACCTAATTAAATTGATGCCAAATGTTGAAAATGAATTATTTAAGTATTAGGTTCATCGCTCCTACTAAATTCATTTATTTTTTATTTAGTTGAATTACTCGTATGTAACAGATATTACATTATAATTTGGTTTGTTTTTTTTCATATTACACTTCACTACTCGTTTCACCACCTTGAGCGTTTCGATCGTTTCAGTTATCCCCTTCAGAGACTTGGATGGAGCAAATACTAGCTGTCAAAAACATCTGAAATTGATAAACTTGCAAAAACTCACTAAAGAGGTCTACCCAAAACCGAAAATCATGTTAAGGGGTCTACAAAACGAAAAAGTTTGGCAAACTTTGCTCCAGTTGATAATTAGTTTTCTTTTTGTTCTTATGTATTAAGTAGAAGAGAAAGAGAAAGCGTTTCCCTTCCTGGAAGCGAAGATACCAGCTGCTCTTCACCATGTGAGGCTAGAATTGGTTTCGTAACAGCAAATATTCCACAGCTTTGTAGTGTCACTGAAAAATGAAAACTGTCGGTGGAATTTGACCCAGAATACGCTAAGGGTCAGAACATAGGCATGGTAAGATCGGTTTTACAATGTTTCGCTCACCTTGCCACAGTCGTCTTCAGGAGAGAAATATAGTTAACCATATTTTTTAAATTTGGTTCATATCTGATGTAATTCAAATCTTAAATTCATGTGCCATGTTTCTGTCCGGAAGGTGTTCCTTTTAAAAGCAGTCAAAATTCACGTAGACCAATCCAAAGACTACTTACTAAAATGAAATCATAACAAGCATCAGATGCCCAAATCAAGTAAAATTCAACTTTTAGAAACACATAAACATAGTAGATCCAGTGTTTTTTTGAACAAGTTTTGAACAGATTAACAGATTTATTTTGTTTGATGTTATTGCATAACTATGGAAAAGAGCTAAAAATTTCAGTTCAAAATTAATTCTTTAAAGCCGCCCAGTTATAATGAAATAAAGAAAATCATTCTAAAATCTGATAAAATAAAACCACTTCTTACAAAAAATTATGTATTTGACCATCATACAATCACTTTATGCATGCTACGCAAATGTTTCCTTAAATTTCCATTATGTTTGAAGGTATGACCGCACTGTGGGCACGGGAACTGACCCCTGTTTTGACATTCGTACCTCTGGTGCCTTTTCAGCGATTTCAGTTGGCGATATACTCTGCCGCATACAGTGCATTCATGACTGGTATCTAAAAGAGTAAATGCAAACTCAATTTCTTAAAGTAGCGACGTAAAACATTTTTATAGGATGACGAAAATGATTCTTAAAAACTGAATTCCTCTCGTGAATATTTTTAGGTTATTCACCACTGAGAAGATGCGGATAGCAGAAGTTTGTGACGGTGTAGACTGTAGATGGCATCGTAGAAGAAAAGTTGTTATTTCAAACGTTAAAGTTAAGTTTAAAGGAAAAGGAAAATTGGCGCGCACTTCCAACATTAATATGTAGGAAGTGTCAGTGAAAGAAACCACTCGTTCGACACCGTCCATCAAGTCTGCGTAAATAACGGTGTATATCAGAGCATACCTATATCGACCACACAACGGATTACTATCAAGTTTAAAGGTAGAGAATGTTTAACAGAAAACCTCTTTTAATAAAGCAAATCTACGACTGGCACAAAAAAAATCTTGTGGTCGCAAACATCTAAGGCATTAAAACTGAGCTCGAACCAACAGCATCACAATTCGCGTACTTCCAAAAGGTTCTGAAATCACTTGAAAGGTTGACATTTCTTTAAAAAGCACCGCCAAATAACAGGCGTTTGATGCATGTTTGGTCCATTTTTTATGAACGCCCGTTATTGAGGATTACTTAGGTGTAAGCTTAGTTTTAAAATTACTAAGAGGATCGCAGAAATAAACAAATGTTGAAACTTATACCAACTTTTGCCACGGTATCAGTCAGAGAAACAACAAAAATTTTTGTGTGAGCTTGTGGCAACCTCTAATATCTCCAGAGCACAAACTGTAGGTACGCAACAGAGGTCCTAGGATTGATCCCTGAGGAACTCCGCCCACCTTCTAAATACAACCAAAAGAACGACCTGTAGCTGTAAAGGAACTATATTGAACATCTTGAACAATTGGTTGAGAATATCCACTGAAACAAATATCAACTGAAATGAGATTATGTATTTTGCCATCCACTTCTTGAAATTAAGATGTTAAAACAAAAGTTTGCAAAGTATTTCACAATTAGTATGATGCACCGCCTGTTAAGATAATATAAACCTTAGGATTGGGGGGAGGCAAAAGAAAGGAGCTCCAAATTGCACGGTCTTAACATATATTGTACATTACATGTTTCGTTTAACATGAAAATCCATTAAATGCTCTTTTTCACTAATATCGCTTATATTTAGTGTGATATATACAGTGTACGTTCTGAATATGCAGCAAAACGTCGACATTCTTTGTAGACAGGAATGTACAATTTTCGACAGGACAGTTGAATTTCCTGGGTTTCACTCGACATTTTTTCATGTGACTTATTAATCGGTCTTTATGTATGAAGGTGTACTGACAATTCAAGCAGCTGTAGCCTAAAAAGTAACATTAACATTAGTGATTTCAGAAATTGAAAATGCCAAAAAAGTACGTTATAACTTCCTAAGCACTGAACTGCTACGAAGTATGTACCTACAAAAGCAATAAATTCAGTGCAACAAAGATATTTTTGAATAGGGCACAAGTTTATTTAAATGTAAGTTCGATGTTGGATATTACAATAAATAATGTCAATAATATTGTCAATAATTTGTTATCCCCCGGTATAAATAAAGTACAAGTAAGTGAGATTGATTGACAGATTGATTAAACCAGCGTACGGCCAGCATTTCTGCCACTCCCGGATAAACCGCCGGGCCGGCCGTTTACGGTGGGTTGGAGGTGTACATGCTGATTGCTACTAGTGCGACTGCCTAGCACAGAATCTACTGCTAAAGTTTGGCAGGCTAATTTTGGGACACCCTGTATACGAAACAAGCTAAAAGCTGGTGTGACAGACATTTGGGTTTTGGATTTGATGGAAATTTAAAATCGATGATGTGAAACAACCAGAGGTTTAATTAACGATTATTATTTACAATTTTAACAAAATAACGCAAATATTTCCAAAACGTCCTCATTATATCACTCAGTATCCTGTGAAGATTCTGCGAACTGCTCCAAGTACGCCAGACCCACCCTAAAAACTAAGGGTTACCAGAATGCGATTTGCAAATACACTAGCAACTTACTCATCGCTTATTCCGTGTACCTTCCTCATGTGTGCCATAATGTTGTACTTTCTGTGGCTCTTGTGGCTGCACTTACAGCATTGCAGTTTGGGATCTTGCCCGCACTCGTTTTTAATGTGACTCAAGTAGGTCCTCTTGTGCTTGTAAACTTTATTGCACTTTTCGCAGATGAACCTCGTTGAGAAGATTCCGTTTAAAGTGACGCCTGAAAAACGCGGATTGTTAAAATCAGTCTGCATGTTGCCGGGCTCTAGTCTTGTGAATCACGGACGGTGTCGTTTTTAAAGCTTTTATTATGTACTACACTATACATAGCTTTAATACAGATTCGGTATGTGGCCGCTAATTATGTGCTGCGTGAGATGGTGCTTGTGCCTAAATGGTTTGGAACATTGCGGACATATAAACTGCCTCATGACACCGCATTCAAAGCGGATGTGGCGACTCAGATTCGACTGATGTGCGTAGCTTCGGTGACATCTCGTGCAACTGAAGCGTTTTCCACCTACACAAAAAGAAATTCGTTAACATAAGGTATGGAAAGGTAAAAATCTACTCATGAAGACATTTAAATAACACTAGCAAACAACTTTACCTCATAACTTAGCGATCCACGTAGAAGCTTCGGCTAGTTAAAAGAAGCAAGCCTCGATGATAATAGCATCGCTTACGTCACGCATCAATGTCGCAAGCTAATACTCGGCTCCGTTGTTGCAATCTAATTGCATATTTTTTATGTGATAACAAGCAACTCTTAAACTAAAATCGAGTTTTCCTTTGGCTGAAACATCGAACCCAGGTACTTGAAATTTAAATTCCAACCACGATATTGTTAAGCTCTAATTCGACTAACAGTTTGACTATGTATGCACATCGGAACAGAAAACCTCAGGCAATTTAATTCAAATAAATAAAGCCAATATCATGGAAGTTATGCTGTCGTATATTTTATTGGGTTTAATAATGCGATTTGGAAACCTAACTAACATAATACTCTGCCGATTATACCTAAATCGCTCAAGCATAACGTAATGGCAGTTGCTATTCCACCGCACAAAACAAATTTGTAACTGCATTTAACTTTCCTGTTAAAGAATTATAGAAATAACATCGCAAGCGTACGTTGTTGCACTTACACAATTTTTTTAGCACGTTCTACAAATAACCAACGCCCATTCCCACGCCACACAACTCTGTAACTATCTATGTTTACGATATGTTTTTAGTGTTTTTATTTAGTCATACTTGTTAAGCCACCGAAGAAGGCCGCTTGGCGGTTGAAATGCTGGCCTTTGGCTTTGCCAAAAATTAAAGTTTGATAGTAGCATCATAAATAAGTATTTTACTGTTGTAATTCTCCATGTTAGAAAGCAAGGTATATGTAGTAGCACCCTCCTACTCTTCCTTCTTACCGCAGCACATCGCGCTTTATGGACATCGTTTGAGTGAAGCTGAAATACCTTTTAAGATAGAATACCAATATATCCTGCAAAAGTATAAATAATACTCTATATAGTGAGAAACCAGGATCATCTACAGCCAAAATGCCGCAATGACCTCGACGTTAGTTTTAATGCCCCACCATTTGCTAGCAGATTTTGGTAGATTTCAGAATTCTGATTTCAGCAACTAACAATTATGACATTCACACTAATATTTTCCAAACGAAGGGTAAAATAAGGATTTTAAGAGTGCAAGAACCGACAAAGAAGTGGAAGAATTAAAAAATGAAAAAACTACTACAACAAGCGTGGAAAATTAACAGCAACAAGCTCAAAGTAGGACGACCGTGCTACACATGGAGAAGAACTGTGGAGGGAACCATAGCAAAATCCAACATAATTGAAGAACAGTGGTCAAAAATCGCAACACAAGAAAACAATAAATAAGAAAGCCCCTAAAGCTGAATGCAATCTCAGATAGCAGCTCGTCCGAGGAAAAACAAGAATAATGCAGCCGAACTAAGCTACCATCCAACACGGAGGCTGGCAAAAAACTATCCGCTAGTTGAATGCCCTGAAAACCTCGGCATTCCAATCCCCAAACTCCTGTAACATGCGCTACGTGGGAGCCCATTAGCAACAAGMGTGTCACCCCTCCAACCCAGAGTAGACGTAGCCTGCCCGACGGTATATCCGAGAGCGGAAAAATGCCTACTGTACTCTGGTTCAATCAATAAAAGACAAATTAATAACGCCTAAAATTGACTATCGTCTACTTCTTAATATGGAGTAAATCGATGGATTTCTGACGTTATCTGGTATCTTTTTCTTTTTAAGGCTGATGGCAGCTCTTAAGATAACCGCGTATAATCTAAAGGCGTGAGGTCGAGTGTGCCAGACGTTCATTTATCTCTAATTTCTCAATCCATTGTTCACGAAAAGAAGGCATTCAAATAGCCCTTAACTGTAAAATTACTTAAGGAAATGTCAGACTGAATGTTAAAACTGAGGTACCATTGAAAGCACAATTCTCATCTACCCAAATGTGCCAAAAAATTAAGGAGGTGCCATCTAACAAAAGAAAGGACAGTGACGTCAAGTAAAAATTGGGCAAAAATGTACGCGTTGGTTGGTTTTGGGTTGGAATTCTTTTTATATGGATTATTATACCTTACCCAAATTAAGTGGAGAGTGGAAAAGTATTTTTTGTGTGTATTCTAGATATTTGCACACTAAATATCATTAATAATTAAAATAAACTTCACTTAGAATCTTTGGTGATAAAATAAAATAATTTATCTAACAGACTTCTTTGTTTTATGTAAGTAACTCAACATCCTTTAAAATTGAGTTTACGTTTACTTTAATCAGCGATATGTTCAGCAATTGTGTGTCAGCGTTTTGTTTTCTTCGTCACACTTATTTAAGCTTGAAGCAAATTGTGTAGACTAATTACACGATAGGTCCCCCCGTTCAATCCAGAAATAGAAAACCATGTTTTGTTCTTGATTTTTGTGATCAGCACAGTCAGGGAAAAAATTCAATAAAGAGAAGCTAAGAAGTGAAACAATAATAATGGAATGGAAGGGACATTATAGGCTTTAAAGTTATCCGCCACTTACTGTATAAATACACATTTTTGTGTAAATACTGAAATAATTTTATGTATATATTACTACATCACATTTATCCACAACGTTTAGCATGCTATTCTCTTCGGACTTTTTATTGTATGGAGTATACTTAAAGCTGGAATGAAGCTGCTTCATTGGCCAGTTTAAGTCAGTCAGCATTACGAAGGTTGTTTTAGACATCTTTCATTCTTTTTATGAAAATTAACCAATTTTAGCCATCAAGGATACAACTTTGTATGCAACTCGAACGTAGTTGAGCTTTACTGAACTAGTCTAGTTTACTGGGGTAGACCAATAAAAAAAAACTGATATTTAATATACAAACTGCATGACATCAGATATTGAGAATATGAGAATCGTTCCGTTGTAATGATAATAAAAGGATATCTGACAAAATAAATATTACAAAACAATAACGCAAAATCTTTGAAGCGATGGGCTAAAAAAGTACAGAATAAAAACATCAAACCTGTATGTTAAAATTCAAATAGTTCGGAAAAAGCAGTACCATCATGAATATAGACATATAAACCTATATTTCGTGATGAGTATAAAAATAAGAAAATTAATACGGTATAAAATTTCTTCGATGCATTTGCCAAAACCTTACCTTGTGCACTTTTTCTAGTGGTCGGTACCCTTTTCGGTGGAATCAGGTGATTCTACTAACTGATAAGAATTTGAAAAAAAAATCCATAAAATCATTGTATGTGGGCAAGTCAAGCAATTCAAATCTTTTATTTGTAGTCAGGACATATTACAGGTTGAAAACGTTACAGGACACATTAAGCACGTGTCTTTTCAAATGCTGCTTCGTCGTGAATTTTCTACCGCACTTCTGGCAAGCGAATGATGGCATCTTGCCGCACTTGTCTTTCAAGTGAGCATTAAGGGTCCCTCTGCGCTTGTAGATTTTGCAGCATTTATGGCACACGTATACGGTACCTGAAAATTCAATAGTTAGAAGAGAAATTACAGGCTGGTAGTGCTGACATCTATTCCGACTTGGGGTTCCGAGATCCATGGATAAGAATGCAGTGCCTTCGAAGATTACTGCGTATCTTCGATTTGTATGAGCATTTCTTAACTGGGCAGGTGAATTTTGCCTCTACGCCGCATTCGTAGGTCATGTGGTTGGTTAAAGACCTTGAATGCTTGTACTGCTTTCCGCATTTGGCGCAAATGCAAGCTAAATTGATACCTAAAATCAAACAAGTGGGTTTAATGTATGTAAAGGAAATGAAATCATAACAATAAAATGGGTAGCGTTTAAATGCACCGAAACATCGACCATCTACATTCCCTTCCATTAGGATACCTAATACTCAAACTACTTAGGGATCCGTTCTGTATTACTCAAAACCCCATGGATAAATCTGTAAACGCTTGTTTCCGAAAACAGCAACGATTATGCCATTTTCTTTGCATTAAAAGATTTATAGCTTAATGATAGTGTTAATCTCTAGTCTTCTATGGTTCTTTCTGTTCTTGTATCTCAACCACTTTGACCACATTATCGTGCTTCCACGATAATCTAACGGAATCAGACCATGAGTTCGTCTTTCCCCTTAAATATTTAGTATCCATATTTCTCTATTTCTTACTTTGGGGTGAATCAGTTTAATTTTCCAACCGTCATAAGCCGTGAGTATGTTCTATAGGAACTGGTATTCTTATAACGATATAGACTTATTCATGTATACAGTGTGTCCGCGGATTGTGCTTCAGATTGGTACAATGACCTAAAAATTTCACCGTACGACAAAAATGTATTCTGTATGAACGCGTCTGCTTCTTCTAAAAGTAAGATCTATCGAACCAAATTTTAATTTTTTGCATGGTTGAGGAATTAATAAAAGATATACAGGGTGTCTCAAAAATTAAAGTACCAAACTTTCCAACGTATTGTGCTCATAAAAATAAACAAAATATATATATTTGACACTTGCCTACTAGAGTTAGATGGACTACAAAACGTTAACGAATTTAAGAGATTAGAGCTTTGCGCTGAAAACGGGGGAAAACTTATAGAAAAATAAAATCCTCGTATTTTAGACATTAAAAATATTAAGCCTCAGAATGCGTTATCTTTATCAATTATTAAGATATAAGGAGGAAATGCCCCCTTCATTCTCCATACCCTACGCCTATGGTCTTCAGCGCGAGTTATTAACTAGCTTCCGCTCTTCAGAATAAAACCACAAATAATTGTCCCCTCCTTTTCGCTTAAATTATATCCCGTTCTTACGATAATAACAAAAATATCTTAACTGGACAGCATTTAACTTCTAGTCCAGTCATTTTAGGCATTTCAAACACCAATCTGCGGAAAAAATTTGTAGTGAGCTGAATTTATGTATATACCTTTATTACAGCGTTGTAATGAAGATGTGAAAAATCGACATGGATATCGTGCCGGCTAAAAAAGTTATAAAGGTCAAAAGGTCACAAAAATCAGTTTTTCACAAATATCTCACGACCTACCGCTCGGAAGTCAATAGAGATCATTATAAAAATTGCTCGAATCTACAAAAAATGTATTTTGCATTTTTCTGTAAAATTAACCGTTTTCAGGGTAGAGCACCGCGAAAGCAACTAGAATGCACTCACATATTATGTTATTGTATACCATACACCAAGGCATGAACTCTATTATTGCTCACCGCAAATAAAAGTTTAGGTTTAAACTTCATTTTTATGGAAACTTTTTTGTTTTTTTTTATTAGCACAACACGCTGTAAACTTACTTTACTTACTTTAATGTTTGAGACACTCTGTATATCTTGTCTTAACTCCTCAACCATGCAAAAAATAAAATTTTGGTTCGACTAAACAGGTACCTAACAAAAACATCGGTTTTCATATTTTTTTTTCTTGGAAGCATTCTTTTCAGTTCTGTATTGTGGAGTCGTGCTTTGCGACCCCTAATTTTGAACAGTATGTTCCTAAATTGTATCTTCAAATTGAAACTTCTCGGTTCTCATAAAATTTTAAGCAAAATGGATTCAAGGTAAACAAGGTATCCGTTGTTATTTGTAGTAGTTCAATAAAACTGCTTTCAAAAACAGAAGATTTCAGGAAGGCAACGTAATACGTTTCAGCCTCCATAATTCCTTAAATGGTGAATTTATTTTCATTTGAACTAACATTGTTTAAAAAAATACACTTAAAGCAGATCTGTAGCGGTACTATACTGCTTAATCAGACATTTAGATCGCTTAATTCTTAGCAAACTCGGTGAGTTGTCGACATTTTCAGGCTTTCCACGGATTTTACAAAAAGCTCAAAGTTTTACGTTGCGTAGCAATTACACTAACATATAGACAAACGTAGGTAAGAATACGACAACACCTCAAAATAGCATCAGCAAAAGTCATATTAGACGTAGCATCCACTCTACGTCCTATGAAAACTTTTTCCACCGTTTTGATGATGCTACAAAACCCGAAGAAAAAGATCCTTTGAGCGAATGCACAGCCATTCATGTATCGCCTGGATCACTTTCATCATTACTTTGAATGTTTCTCCGACCTAGTACCTCTTTAAGATGACAAAACACACGAAAATCGCTTAAGGCGAAAAGAATATCCTTACATAGAGATCCTCGCCTTTTAGTTCTGATGCCTGGCTTGAGACGATGCTTCAGGAGTTCTGAGCATGTGGCACTTTTAACAGTGACCCCTGGAGGGTCACTTCATTTTCAAACATGCAGCGTTTCATCCAGAATAATACGACGATTTTCTTTCACTAATACTTCATCTGCCGAAATGAACTCGGAAGTCAGAACGCGACTTTCTTTTTCAGATCGGTGAGAATCGGCAATAAAATTGAGCTCGTTTTTAAATTTGTTGCTCCATTGAAGCATATGAGGTGGAGTGACAAACAAGATCAAATTTCCATGTTGTTTTCCGGGCTGGTTCCCACGTTGGTTATTAGACCTTGACGTTTCGACACTCATGTCGGTGTCTTCCTCAGAAGTAGCCTACCACCAGACACAGCCGAAGAAGTGAGGATTGGAGCAGCCGAAATACTTCGGAAATCCAAACCCCCGAAGCCTAACTTGAACAGTAAAGAAAGGAGTGCCACAAGGGAGCTAAAAAACAACCCGGACCTGACAGTATTACCGGCCGACAAAGGCAACGCCACCGTCATTTTGGATACGACGGGCTACACAGCAAAAGTGAGGAAGATACTCGAGGACACAGCCTACAAGAAGATAAAGAAGAACCCAGCAAGACGCATCGAAAGGACGCCACAACTATATTGCCTACCTAAGATACACAAACCAGAGATACCACTGAGACCGATTGTTAGTGCAACAGGATCTGCCACCCACCCTCTAGTTGGATACATCGCTCGGACCCTGAAAGGACTCGTAGGAAAGACAGAGCACCACGTCAGGAACGCCGGAGACCTTATGGAGRAAGTGAAGAAGATCAGACTGGACCCGGAGGACATCTTAGTAAGCTTTGATATCACCTCACTCTTCACGAAGATACCATTGGACGATGCCTTAAGGGAGTTGAAGAAACGGCTACAAGAAGAAGACCTGGATGAAAAACTAGTCCAACTTGCGAATATCTGCCTGAAATCTACTTTCTTCAAGTTCCAGGTGGAATACTACGAGCAGACAGAAGGTGCTCCGATGGGGTCACCGCTTTCTCCGCTGATAGCTAACATTTACTTGGAAGCCTTCGAGACAACTGCATTGGCATCGGCACGGCTTAAACCGTTTGTTTTAGATACGTGGACGACACTTTTACCGTCTGGCCGCATGGAGAACAGAACATAAAGGAGTTCCTGGACCATCTAAATAGCATCCATAGCGGCATACAATTCACGATGGAGATGGAGACCAACGGCGCCCTCCCCTTCCTGGATGTGATGGTGACAAGGAAACAAGACGTCACGCTAGGACATCGGGTCTATAGGAAGCCAACCCACACGGATCGCTACCTGCATGCAGATTAACACCACCACCCCGCCCAAAAACAAGGAGTCATCAACACGCTGATACAGCGGGCGAAGCTAGTCAGCGAACCAGACCATGCTGAGAAGACATCATATAAACACCATCTTCACCGCCCCGAGAAAGATAGCTAACGCCTTTCCGAAATATCGTTCGACGACTGAGGAGCTACAAACACAAGGTGTGTACAGCATCCCATGCAGCTGTGGGAAGCTTTACTTCGGCCAAACCGGAAGGCACATCAGCACGAGAATCAAGGAGCACATGAGGGACGCCAGAGACCGGCAAGGTGATAGGTCGGCTGTAGCAGAACATCGAATGGAGACTGGCCACATCATCAAATTCGAGGAAGCACAAATGCTGTCGAGGGAAGCGAGATTCTGGCCGAGACTGTACAAGGAAGCCATCGAAATCCAGAAGAACCCGCACAATTACAACCGAGACCGGGGCATCGACCTACCTGGAATCTGGAAACCGGTCATGCGTAACAACGCCCACGCGTCAGAGACCCGGACGAGTATAAATACCCGAGCAGGCTAGGACACTTCAGTTTCAGAGCTACTTCTGAGGAAGACACCGACATGAGTGTCGAAACGTCAAGGTCTAATAACCAACGTGTTGTAGCTTCATTCTACGGTGAATATCATGGGTTTTACGCCTTCAACGAACACCAGACACTTTTAAGGTTTTCATCTGCTGTGTACATAGCAAGACTCCAGAGTTCCTGCTAAATAAAAGTATTGGTGTTGTTATAAAGATAGGATATCTTTGACATAAATAAGGAGAAATAGTAAGCCAAGAATTGCTACTTGAAACACTCCGAGAAAAACAGTTTTGAATCCCTAATCACCAAGTTTAATACAGTGAAATCTATCAAGACAAAAAAACACAAATTATAAGTTAAAAAATTACAGTGTAAAATTAAGTGGATTAAAATTAATTTGGTCAGGTCAGTTTTACTTCTTCCATATTGTGCGTTTTGTTCGCGTTATTATTGGATGCCGTTTAATTATAAACAGGGATTTTTTGGTTGTATAAATATTACATTTTATGTAATTAAATATTTTGCTAACTAGTATTTTGTTGAATATCACCAGAGACTTTATAGTTTGGTGAGGCAAAAAGGAAAGAAACATCATCACCCAGCTATACCTCGTTCTGAAAGGCGATCACCCCAATCGTGATATTGGGTGGTTGGGAAAGACAACCCCTTAATATTAAACCGCAACAATTTTATAAAGTACAATTTTACTACGCTTGACGGAATTAATAATTTTAAAGAAATGACACAAGCGAAGAACTGGCATTTGATCCAAATCACAGAAGTTGCTTATTTCTTAGTAGGTATTACTTTACCTATTCAAATAAACTTTTAAACTTGACCATTTAGACGCATGAAGCATTAAAAAACACCGAAATACATAGGGTTATTTATATGTACTTTCAGGGGGACACCAAGTACGGTAATTTTAAATAATTACCATCAAACTTTGTTTAAACGTTCCCCTTTAAATATACATCAAGGATATCATAGTTTTATATCACGATGAATACCTTGTCATACAGTTTTTCGGTTAAGAAAATCGGTTAGTACTATTCAAGCCCACTGTGACTTGAAAAAAAGAGTAGATATATCGACTAAATGGTGATAGTGGCAAACTTGTTTATCTTCACTGGTGAAGTTCACGTTTTGAAGTAAGATCATAATTAATATATGCTTTATGGATGTAGGATAGAAATGTTCCAGCGTGCTATATCACCAAAACAGAGTTAGAAGTGCTAAAGGTAGGTACTAATTCACGGTTACCTAAAAAACCAATCTCAATTTGTTACTAAAACATAAAAGGAAAGTGTAGGTTAAAAATAAAAGAAATAAAACAACTTTTGGAACATTTATTATAAACAACACACACACATTCAAATTGAGGTTCTTGCGATTGACTGGAAACTTTAACTGCTATAATAAGAATCTAAGAAGCCTTTAAGTTCCTTCACTTTTAGATTTATGTATCCTTCGTACGTGCACAGCCAAGTAGGTCTTGCGTTTAGCTTTGTAAGAACAACTTTCTACGGGGCACCGAAAAGTCGGATCCTTTCCGCACTCGTACAACGAATGACGCTTCTGTGTTTGAATGTGGCGATAAACTTTCGAACAGCTGGGGCATTGATATCCACCTGAAAAAAGTCAGTATTGATGAAATTGAGAAACAAAATGATTAATAATTATGAACAGATAACACAAATTGTTTTCCACCAAGAGATAAAAAGTGGAAAAAACGGTTGTAGCCTACAAGATTTTCGTCGATTTTTCCTTGTCTTATTGGGCTTTTAACTTATTGTAAAAATTCATTATAAATTATTTTTAGCAGATTCAGCTAAGTCAATTAAACATACAGGGCGTCCAACGAAAACCTTTAGTTAAAAGTATCAGGGAAAATAAAATTAGAAAGTAGTGACAGTTGGCATTCGAATTAAAATATTCTCAAACCGCTACAACTTCCGGTTAAAGAGGAAGCAGACAGTAACTTACTTAATTTAAACGTACATCCTGTATTTTTTTATTCTACTATTAATTCAAAGGTGAATTTGTTCCAGGTTATCTACATGTAAAATATAATGTTCCAGATATATCTTGAGTTTTGTGGAAAAAAATGCAACTGCATCGAACACTTCAAAGTTCGGTAACTTCGAATTCAGCAAAAAAAAAACTTGTTTTGTCCTAAGATGTGATTGACAAAAGTATACAAATTCAAGAGATTTTGCGGATTGCAATACGCTTGCTAAATGGTCGAAGTTTTTGTTGACGTCATAGCTCGTATCACGTTACCCGTCCGGCAAGCATAACTGCATAATAACGCGTTGATAGTTGGTTTCGTGATTCATATCTGCTTGTGTTTCGCACGGGCAGTTTTTTGATAACTCTTTTCTCGCGTGTAATTCGTATTAGGTGTGCCATGTACATACGTTGAAGTATGAATACAACCGATTGACCGCATTGATGCTTTAAAAACAACTTTAATATCGTTTCTTTTTCCTCTAGTATAGTAACAAACTTCTTATTGGAATTTATGAACGTGTTTTTACACCCGGGAACAAGACGCCACTTCTTTTCAAGTTATTATTTTGAGCACAAAGTGATATTAAATATTTTAAGTTATTTAGTTAATTTATGTTCAAAAATATTTTCCTCCTCGTAAGAATGTCTCTATCCTTTTCTACAATGTGTGTGTACAGCCCGCTTGATGTTTTCAGGCGTTAACTCTTGGAAATTCCGTCCTATGAAAGAGCCGTTTTGGTAACAGTAAGAATTTCATTAAAACAATTGTCATGCTCTCCATGGCACACTATCAATTCAGATGTCGCTGACTTTAACATGAAATTAAAACAAATTTTGAGAAAACTGCTTATAGCTTTTTAAAAAGCTTTAACTAGATATAAATAAACTAATATTAATGTATGTAGAATTAAATTTTGCAATTATGAGAACACAGTAGCTGTTTAACAAATTACAAACGTTTTCTGAATTTGAAGTTACCGAAATTTATAGTGACCGATACAGATACCATTTTTTTCACAAAAAACAAGATATCTCTGGAAGAGACCTTGAACAAACTCACCATTAAATTAATCATAGAATAAAAAAAACTCATGGTGTTCTATTTAAAATACGGAAGTTGCTGGCTACTTGCTGTATAACATGAAGCTGTAGCTGTTTGAGAATATTTTAGTTCGAATGGCACTGTTTCAATTAATTAGTGTACCAAGTTTCAAAACCATCCATTTTTCGTTGTAAATTGTATACAAGTAACATTTAAAATAGTAAAAATCCGCATATTTTCAAAAAAAGTTCATATGTTATCATCATCACCTTCAGTTTTCGTTACATTTATAAATCTTATGCGTGAATGCGGCATATAAGTTTAAGCCAAACGAAATTTCTTTACCTTCGTTGAAATTCCACTTAATTGGTTTCCTCTAAAATGATCTCTTGTTTAATAATATATTCATCCACAACGGTAACTCCATGTTTCAACTGAATATGTCTCTTGACGTTCTCCTTCCTTTTGGACTTATGGTTGCATTCTCCGTAAGTGCAACAGAAGAAATTCGCAGAGCAGTCGTATTTGGCGTGTTTGTAATAGGAGAACTTTCTTGCATATCCTTTTCCACACTTACCGCAGAAGTATGTCGTTGTTTCATCTGAAGACATAAGATGTAAGAGTTTCCTATTTAGGCATATCAACATTTCTATGTACAGGGTTTCTACAAAATGATTCATTCATCCAGGGCGTTTATCGGAATTATCGATAAAATCAGTCTGCCGCCTCTCAGGAAAGTGAACACAACTATTGCTTTGACGTATACTCGTCATGTGTCCATTCTTGAATTATTTGATATATTTTAATACGAGAACGCGTGGGAGTGTGTATTTTCAACATTTTCTGTAGTGTTTTGTGGGATAATCAACTTTACGACACGATTTCGTGTAACTTTTAGGTTATGTATCGTACTTGTGAAATTGTGGCTACAGTAGTTGAACCATGATGGACTGAAAGATGTTTTTAGCCTGCTGCAATAGTAAAATTCACAAACTAAGTGGCAGCTGCACTACAATGCAAGGGTACAGACGGTACAGATTATCACAATCCTTCTATACCTATAATTATTGTTATTTCTTACCTTTGAAAGAAAAATAGAACCGTAACTTGTTAAAAATGTTTATAAAACCACCAATTTCGTGGCTATAACTTGATCTGCAACCTTCAGTACTATCGTGCTCATTGATGTTGAGTGATCGCCGTGTTTATTCTAGCTTGGCAGCAGTTAGAGAAAGGCGGCAAAAAGAATTCAGAAATCAACGCCGCCCGCGTTGAATGAATCATTTATAGAAACCCTGTATTAAAGAGGTAAGCTAATAGTCGTATCAGGAAATATATGCAATTTTAAAGCAATGCCACAACCGTCTTCGTTCAACTTCAAACAATGTATAACCCAATACACCTAAATTATTCTCACCATAACTGGTTGAGTGAATATCCTGCAAAAACATAACAGTAAGCAAACAAAATAACATAGTTACATCTATTACTGCTTTTATTCTCAAGTAAGATAGTAAGATGGCGTACAATATCATATTTATGTGCAAGGAAAAGCGTGGAATTCACTTCTATCTACTTAAATGTTCCTTTGGTACAGTCTGGTTTGGATGCTTGATGTTAATATGCAGTTGCAAAACATTCCGCCTTTTTGATCTGTAATCGCACAGATTACACTTGTACTTGGGCTCTTGTCCGCACTCTAATTTTTTGTGCCTTTGAAGATTATAACGCTGGGCGTAAGATTTGCCACAAGAACACATGAACTTGTTTTGTGATGTTTGGTCAACGAACGGATCAACGAAGTATCCTAAAACATTAAGTGTTACAGATATGTATCAGCAACTGCCTTTGGAAGATACCTGCTATCATCTACAAACCCGAAATCCACTTATTAACTATCTATTTTCTTGGGGAAAGCGACGAATATTAATAAAACACAATAATAAAACAGGTAAAAACTTTTGTATTTCAAATAATATCAGATATCTTGTCGGGTTTTTCAGAATCTACAAATTCCGTTAACCTAAGTGTACCCTTGTGATTTCTCTCGTAATGCAACTTTATGCTTCTGTATTGGTTTGTGCTATAGAAACACCCAGGCGCAGGACAGCCCACGAAAGTTTGCCGCTTGAACGCAAGCTCTATGCCATCCATCCATTCTTTGGTTTCTAAAAAAGAAAATATGAGTTGAGTGAGAATAAGGCAAAGAATCTATAGCTTCAGCCTTTTGCAACACAAAATACAACTTAAATTAAGGTTGCAATACTGTCTAAAAAAGTTTGGGGGAAATTCGAATAATGCTAATTAAATTATTTGTCCGACTTTGGAAAATTTACTAAAAGCATTTTTAGCTCAGCTTTCAAGTTATTTCTGTAACCCTCTAGCGCCTAGAGCCACCCCTTAATAAAATTTAAATAACAAGGAGCCAAACAACATGTTATTTTGAAATTATGTGAGACAATTGACAATTCGGAACGCTCGTATTAAAATTGTAATGAGTTTTTTGTGCCATGAATAGACTGGGAAATATTTTCTGAATTTGGGCTGAAGGTAGTAAAATTATAATATTTTGCACAGTTTCTACTTCAATCTATTACATCATTGTCATTTAATTTAATTTACATATACATACACATATCAAGTACATACATGTTATCATAAATACGGATTACATATATGTAGAKCTGACTACATTAAAAATAAAGCTTATTGTGAAGCTACTGGGTCTGCAATAATATGTCATCCTCAAACAAACAAAAATATATCCGTCTCCTTAAAACTCTCATGAGCGAAACTGTCAATGAATTACTAAGATCAACTTTTTAATACATTTTTAAGGGAATAACTACTATAAAGTGAAGTGTAATCAGCTTTATGGATGTCTATCTCTTCTGGAAATACATGGTGTGATGCTTAGGAATGGTTAGAAAATGGTGTTTTCTAACAAGAATTTTATGAATACGAGTATAATATTTGAAAATGGAACAAATAGGCGCTACCAGATCTTGTTAAAACACATGCTAGCCAGGTGAATGAAACGAGTATGCTTCTAATTTATCCATTTTAATATTTTTATTCTTGCCGACCCGACCGTCTCCCATACCAAAAATTAATCTAATGCTACAGTTTCGAAATTTTTGCAAACTTTGCAAATCTAGAGATGTTAAGCAAGGACCACATCGCAGTAATTTAAGTGTGACAAGACTATGGATTGAAATAGTGCCCTTTTAGTTTTCATACCCAGTAATGAACGACTATTATAAATTAATTTTAAATTGCTGTAGGGCTTTTATATTTTTATACGATGTGTATGCGAAATAAATCGTAAATCAGAATCTACATATAGACCCAGGATTTTAGCAACCTATTTTTAAAGGAATTTTATTCTCAGTTCCTCATTTCGATGAGTACTGGTCATTATTTATTAATTTTATAATATCACCCTCATTACAAAACATATAACGTTGGGAATCATTTGCATAAACGTGACTTCTACAATACTTATTATTAACTACATAAACTAAACAAATTGAGAAGAGCAGTGGGCTAAGTATGGATTCTCGAGGACTCCACTGATAATAGGCTTAGCTTGTGATATATTAATTTTGTATTTAACGTCGGATTTCGAAAATTCAAAACGGTGGATCCAATATAGCGGATGGAAGGATTTAAAATCTATCGAAATGAACGAAAACGAAACACATATTTCAAATTCGTAGTTAGGGCCCCCAAAGGCCATTGTTTAACCATTTTTGTACGTTACAATGGCTTTAAAATTTTTCCATTGGATTCGCCGTACTGAATTTTGGAAATGCGATTCCAAAAACCTTTGTATACAAATTTTTGTGCGAATTTATATAGTCAAGGTCATATTCGGACGAAAAATTTTTCATTGTCAAGATAAAATTTAAGGTCACCAGTGAATAGACAGGGAAAACCCTAAAATTTTTGTATTTAACGTTTATTCCTAGCGAGTTATTCCAGGGTGGCCATGTTTTTTTTCATTGGTCAATGCACGCATATCAAATATTGGAACAGTGATTTTGTTTCAAACCCGTAGTAGTGTGTTTAATTAAACCGCTATAAATACTGTTCTTCCAATGTCCTTACAGAAGTGCTATAACGCCAATGCGGTCTTATTTTCATTATATACATAAGTATATTTCCTCATAGGACAGGCATTCTCTCTAGGAATGGAGGCAACCTCCTGCGATGGAACAGATCTTTTATTGGATTGGGCAATGAAATCAATCAAAATCTTTCTGATTTAGTCAGGCTAGAGCTGATTAGTGTTGTTTGTTGGCCAAGTGTATGATGGGTTTTTTTTTTAGTTCATGAAGAACTGTGAATGCAAAAATTAAATTTAAAGCTCCCTCTGTGAAAGACCAACTGTTTGTTGCCGTTAATTTCTGATTTGTGAGTTGTGTTTTGTGAAATTGCACCTCATTGCCTATTCCTGCGGAAAAAGTAATAAATGTAGCAACCTAAACATAAAATCTTAAAACATTTGGTTTATTATTGTCAGAATTATTATGAATTACAAACCAACTGTCAAGTTATCGAAATATTAAGTGTTGGAATATGCATTTTTTCAATAAATACAGTAATATACGACAAAAATAAGAAACTTACGCTATCCAAAATTACTTCAACCAAAGACGTCATCGAAATGGAACGGGAACTAACTGTCATGGTCCAAATACTATAATACCTGCTAAAAATTACTTAAAGGAAACAGACCTGAACATACTGAAGCATAATTTATTTCAAACAACTACGACGACAAATAAGCACACAACACAATACAGGTAGGACGCGGACGATTAGCCCTTGACTTTGTTATGGACCAGCAGCTCGTGGCTTCGCATGGTATCCTTTCTTTTGAACAACTTGTTGCAAATGGTACATTGGAACTTCCTGCTGACCTGACACTCGAAGCGTAAATGTCTCGTCAAGGTTCCTCTGCAGGCATAGAATCTACCGCATCGCGGACAGCTCATATAAGTATCTGAAATGAATTACTGTATGAAGGAAATTTTAAAACGACTCATGCATAAACAAACGCACATCTTTGAAAATCTCCTTTCGCATGCGTTTACCTGAGAGAAACTTCACGTTCAATCGACCCAGTTCTGAAAGTAGGAAATTGTGCATTTCGAAAAATGAATATTTAAGTTTTTGAAACTTTATTAGAACCAATCACTATAACGGCGCATATACATTATTGTACAGGATGTTTCAGCCTTTGATGGGCGGTGAGATGTTCCTTGCGCTTGAATCTTCTTTGGCATATAGTGCAGAGGAACTTGGGAACATGACCACACTCTCGATTGACGTGTCTGGAAGCAGTGTCCCTCCTTTTATACTGCTTGCCACACCGCTTGCATACATATACTTTAAGCTGTCCATAATCTCTTACAATCAGACCTGGAATCGCTGAAATATAAACATAACTTCAGATTAAATGCGAAAATTGAGCCACACGGACATTTAAATCTGACATCTGCTTCAATGAAATTCCGTTCTACCGCTAGTATAGAAAATTATATTGTCAAAGTTTTCAGTTATTCCAATTAGGACTGCCGTGTTCTCTGTAAGTAGAAAAATAGATATCTGCATGTAAACACAATAATCTGTATCCTCAGAAAATGTTAGCTACTGTTAAAAATTGATCAGATGTAATAATATTCCAACCCTGTGTACGTCATCATACATTAACCAATAATAGCTCAATTTTAAAACGTCTGATCTACCCACACTGCCCAAAATAATTATATTTTAAAGTTACACCACCCTTTGGGAAACACTAATTCGTCGCTCTACAGAAAGGCTGCAATGGGGTTGTCCCACAATTTTTTTTATTTTACATTTAAAATGTACATAAAATTGAAGCACAAAGACATTCTTTTCGATTTTTTCCGGTTCTTCTTTGCCGAGAAAAAAATGCGAAAATATGGATTTTTCAATATCCATTTCAAATGCCTCGATMTTCCGCCACGGGGATGACGTAAAAGGTTCGCATGCTGACGAAAGCGAGAAACACCAAAGTGTCTAGCCGCATTGCAAGTAATATTTGTTCACATTTTTGTTGAGCTGCGTCGCGTTGCCAATGTGGGCAAATTTTTGCGATACCGTGGGGAATGTACTCGTAAACTGGCATTGTGACATTGATACCTAAGTCAACTTAAGGCGTATTTGTGAAAATAACTTAAATCATCCTTTAGTTAGTTTATTCTATAATGAACAGTTCAATATAATAAGCGCATTCACTAGCCTTTTGCTGAAATACGAAAGCACTTTAATCATCGAACGTTCTTTAGAACTAATGTTTTTATTATGAGGAATTAAACGACGCTTGAAGCTTGATAATGTTTAGTTTGTATACTTTCGTATGACAACGATATGATAAATTTTGAAACTGTCAGGACGATCTCTGGCCGTCGTTAGGAAGAAAACGGTAAAGTATCGCTGACAACATCGCACGTTCGCACGTGCTGCATGTGTCACATGTGTAACGAATAACCGTAACAACTCTAGCCATGCGTTTTTGTTTACATAGTTTGGTCAAACTTTCGAGTTTCGCATTTGCCAGATTAAGTGGTGGAGCAAGATGTTGTCGTAGTATTTGGGTAATCTGTTGTTTTTTTTTAATGTCAGAATGGCTTACGTTAAGAAGTGTTTTGTTACGTGTTGTAAGAATACTAGTGCTGATGAACAGTTAGAGGTTATTCCTATGTTTACATTATAATATTGACGTTGACGGTTATACTTATACCTTCGCCCCTTTCTTTCACTCCCATTGCATTATTTGTATTTCTCTGGCTATTTATAAAACTGACAACAGTGAGCACCTAGTTACCTAGGCAGCTGTAACAGTGCGCATGACGGAAATTAGGAACCTTTTGCGTAGTTGTTGGCGGATTTAAGAAAATGTTTGAAACAGGGTAATTTTTCTACCGCCGTTTGTTACGAGTTGAATTAATCTGAAAGCAAAATAGATGCGTGGCACTAGTATTAATGATGTAAGCAATAAAAGGCATAGGTTAAAACTATCAAAATGCCTATTTTCTGCACTGTTGCAATAAATAATTAAAAATCTGTTCTCCACACATCAGTGCTACCACGTCAGCCGCTATGAGAGTGAACTTCCTTAATGTGATTGTCAAAGTGATTGTATACAATAATAAAGAGATTAATTTCCGCAACTGTTGCACTAGAGTACCTCTCATTCTGTAGCGAAAATACAGGGTGTTCACGGTAACCGTCTACAATAGCTAACTCTTTTATTTAGAATAATCTAAGAATCTAATGTTGATGGTAAAAAAATAATTAAACAGCAAATGACTGAGATAGCAATTATTCAAAATGAGATATCTCGAAAATAAATGACAGTAGGGTAGTGGATACCGTAGTAGTTTTTTGTTTAATTCGGCGCTCTTAATCAAATGAGCTACAAAAATGAGGTCGTTTAATTTAAAATAGCAAACTTGTATCTCGATTAGTGAATATTCAATTGTTAGTTTTTTGTAAACACCATGAAATTATTCTCAGATATTCATAAAACTTTCCCATTTAAGTGCACGACGTCAAATACAAAAGTTAGACTGTTACCGCGTTTACGTGAATTCTCTATCGTCTCATTTAACTCTATTACAGAACATTCTTTACATCTACACCACCAAGTGAAACACGGGCCACCTTTTGTGATATGGCATAAATCAGCCAGTGGGTAGAGATTGTCAAAAATCAATGCTTTTCGGAAAATGTGTAGCTTTGGGAGCAATACATTATTTTTCTGATCAAATTCCACACTATTACCCCCAGCATGGACTTCTAGATTTTTTCTTATGTTTTCTTAGCACAGTCCCTAATATAATATCTGTTCCATTAGAAGACAGTTGCACTTTGCCGAATTATATTACTTTTATAAATATGGATCATACAAGGTTCATTATTCCTATCTTAGAGTTCAAATCATTCCTGACTTTTATGATATATATTTTCTTAGGCGTTACTAAATTTAATCTTTTTAATGGGGCACCTATCTTTTTGCACAAGTTGTTTAATTTATGCGACTTGCAGTTTTTTGAAGATTTTCCTTGTACTAATCGAAATCTGGTAAAACAAGTGCATACAGTTATAAATAGAAAGTACAGAGTTCGATTTGAACATTTTGAAAAGCAGATAACTTGATTCTTATTATGGCATAATCGGTTCTCTAGTCTTAATTGTTAATTTTAGATGTCAATACTATTCTTAAACAAGCGACATTTTATCAGTATCACTTTTCATGTAGGCTACGATTTACCCTAACAAAAATATGAAAACCTATACAGTGTAAAAAGTGGACGACAACAACAATATCAACATCGGGTAACCTAAAATCTAAAAATGTCAAACAAAGTCATTGTAGATCAACAAACATTTCACATGTAATCTCTTGCATTGCCGCTACAGGTGTATGAAACATATCCTCCATGATGTCTGGTGGCTTTGAATGCTTTTGATGAATCCCCAAAAACAACAACAGTAGCTTGTGAAGTCTGGTGACCTCGGTGAACAGCTAATTGGTTTTTCACGAACAATCCAGCTATCTGGATAAGCTTATTTCAAAACTCCTCTAGCTTCCATCGCATAATAAGAGTGGGCTCCATCCTCTTTTAGTCACCTTGTCACCTTGCATTCTTATTCAAGAGCCAATTAATAAATATGAATTAATGCCATCCTGTGACGTCCAAGACACAGTATAAAGAAAGAAAAGAAATAAACGTAATCAAGTTTAATGTCTAAAATTTTTGATAGGTTGTGTGTGTTGTAGGTATATTAGGGTCTTAATACCCTTCACCCTGCTAATCAGGAAACTGAAATCAGACATCGTCATGGCAATCGGTGGATCGAGTAGTTTTCATTCGATGTAGTTCCGTGGGTAAAAAGGGACTTTAATGCCACCTGTCGAGTTGTATCAACAATTTGAGTGGAAAAAATAAACCACCCAATAATCATGTAATCCACTGCGCAAAACGCAAAATGGGAACAAATCGATAATACCTGTATAAAGCAATGTTAAAAAATTACATAGAGAAGTAGGCAGGCAAATGCTCAAAGAGTAATTAATTCAATTTATACAATTTGACATAAGCAATCTTATACATATGGCACCTCAAAAAAGTTGTTCAATTGATTAAACCTCCTGGTACTATAGGATGCTTCCAATTGCAGTAAGTACTTTTTGAATACCTTAAATTAAAGAAGACAGTTCCAAAGATAACAATAGGGTCGCAGCACTATACATAAAGCAAAAACGTTATCGTCTGTAAATTCCGCCGCATGTCAGTTCCGTTCAGTTTCACCGGAATCTACAAATAAATATTTTGTTTATTGATATTCTACACCACTTACAATTTTTTCATGTATCATATGGATTGATTAATTGTATCAAATTCTATACTGACTGATCACGCTTTGAATATTTGCTTGCTTTTTTCTCTATGTAAATTTTAACGTCATTTTATGCACGTATTAAATAACCACTTAAATACAAAATACAAAACAGCACATGGTTATATTAAGAAAATTGATGAAGTCATATCTTCAACACAGTAATAAATTTCCTTTTAAATCTTAATCACCTGTTTCAGCGTTGTTTTTTTTCGCTTTTTAGCAAATAACCCTTAGTTTCAATTATATATGTTATTTATCAACAAATTACACTGCGTTTAATTAAGAAAATCAAGTTTTGCGTATTCAAATTTATCTCTCGTGTTTAGTGACTAAATTTTTGTAGACGCATAACTATGTCCGTGAAACCTTTATCAGAATTCCTCCACGTAACGGGTAAATAGTTCAAAAATCTGTATCACCTGAAAAAAACGAGTAGATTTATAGTTAATAAACAGATAATTTTGGTAATATTCGAAACTTGCCGGAACTGCACTAAAAAGTCATTCAAATCATATCGCAGTATACAATACATTGTGTACAAAATGAATCAAATTGGGAGCAATTCATATTCACACTATTAGCAGGCGGAACTAAGGAAAAGTTGAAACCTTAAGCTTTCAGTACGTACATTATTTCTTGTACTTGTACCGATATTTTTGTCGACGCATCTCATCAGCAAATGAGGAGCTTTGGAAACTGATTTCTTATCCTGTTTTGCCTCACGTCCAATTTGGCGTTTCTTGCTGCTGAGTACACTTGCCCTCTTTCTATGGATGTAGGTTGACAACCAAAGCATTTTTCCTTTATTCTTTAAGTAACAAGTCTAAAATTCGTCGCTTATAGTACAGTTCAAAACTGGTTGTTTCAAAATCAGATTATTGAGGTAGGTTAAGCGCTTTTGTACCTTCCAAAAGAGTATCTTTCAGAAGGCGGTACATTACTTCACTAAATTGTTAGTGTCTATGCCCCTCGTCAGAAGTTTTTGTCTGTTTCCTAGGCACCATGTTTCGATTCGTGACATCATGTAAGATACGTACTTTATAAATTTATTGTGATCGGAGTGAAAATTAAATTCATTTTTCACACACTCTAGAAGTTGATGGCTATTCTTGACATACACAATTTTTCTTTGGAAACACAGTTTTTGTTTGCTGTTATCCACTGCCAGCAAGCCTTTTTAGGCCGTGAAATATGCACAAAAGCAGTTTACAATTTGACCAATATTTTTGAAGCGTGTTGCGCTCAGTAAGGTCATCATCAGTTAGGATTATTTTTGGTTTTATTTTGATTGGGAGTATGTTCAGAAGTGCGTATACAGCTATATCAAGTATATATTCCTCTTGGTTGCTCATTAAACGCAGATCGCCAACTATAACACCAGTGCCGGCGACTGAATTTATCACAATTTCAAGTTGCATCAATGAACATTATTTCTGAATCTTGAGGAAATGTTAAAGCATGATAGGTGTACATAGAGACACTGCATAATATTTATCATTTCTAATTATTTTATACTTTGTTCCATGAGTTTTTTCATGGTTTAGAAGTATTTGATTCTTTCTCCGTACTTATGTTTAAAGTTTGTCTTCCATGTCTCAACGTCACTTTTGGTTGAAAATTTTCAATTTTACACTAATTTTGTATCTGTAGGGTTCTGGCACTTTTCATTTTTTCATACACTTACGTATTACTTGCCCGCTAAAGTTTGAACTATACGTGACAAACTGATGTGGTATAGTTTACACTACAAACAAAGTAGAAGATGGAATGCAAAATGCAAATGTTGCAGACGATTCTGCAGTCTGTAACTTTTGCGCAGCCGTTCGGTAAAAGCCGAAACGCGGAGGTAACATTCGAATATGCAGCCGGAGCTTAGGTGGTGCAATAATATGCACACTAACGCATATACATGGAGCTCCTGTTTTCAATTCTTAGTCAGACCGAAAAGTTTTCATTAAAATTTGCCATTAAGAAGTTTCTGTTGTTACGGTCTTCAGTTTCCAATTAAAAAAACTGTCGCATTATTAAAATAGTGGAAAAATAAACGCAGTATAATTAGTTACACTTTATTGCAAAAGAGAATACTACAAGGATCTGCCTAATACTTCTTGAGGATCGTCTGCAACAATATCGAATAATACTGCTGGTGAATTTTTCTTATGTGCTGGTGGAGATTGTACTTCCTCTTTGATATAAACGTGCATAGCGGGCATCCGAACCTCTTATCTTTTCCGCAGTCTAAAAGCTGGTGTCCCTTAAGGGCATTTAAAGTATTGTATTTTTTGTTACAAGAGGTGCAAACAAACTTTTGATCCCCGTCTGAAAAGACAAAACGACGATTTACTACCCTCGCATTTCAACACTCGTCAGCTACACAAAGCATGCAGGAAAGTCATGTTTCGACTCACTAACTAACTTCATGCTTATCAGTACAGATTATGTCTGATCCTGCTGTGCTTCTGCAAGTTGTACTTGCGGTTCGAGCTATACGGGCATATTTCGCAGACGTAAACGCGGGGCTGCCCGCAGTCCAAAGTCCGATGGGTCATCAGTCCCTTGTAGCTGCTGTAGGATTTGAGGCAAATGTTGCATTTGTGGACTTTATCTAAAACAGATTCTATCAGCAACATTCGAAATCCAATCGAGTTAAGCAAAGCGGTGTAAATTTTAGGTTATTGATAGAATAAAGCTTCTTATACTAGTGTCTTTATTAAAAACCTTATTCGCTATTCCATCATATTCACTTCATGTGTACAGTTTTCATGTGGGTAGTTAGGTTATGTTTATGTTTGAATACTTTGTTGCAGAGTGTACAAGCTTCTTTGGCCTGTACATTACATTCATATTTGAGATGTCTGCGAAGAGTACTTTTGTACGTATAGCTCCTGTTGCAGTTTGGACAGGTGTAAAAGAAATGATGCATACCTGAAATGGGTATTTGTTAGTTAAACAACGGAAGCGCCAATGAACAGAAGATAAACTAAACAAAATAGGAATTAGTACTTACTGATGTCCCAATTATTAGAATCCGAAGACCTATAGGTAGAAAGATCAAAATCTACTAGGAATTAAACAGAAACAGGATTTATTTTTCATAAACACAGCAATAACAAGTTTGACAAAACGTGGACTATTTATCCATGTTTTTGACAAATAAACGAAGTAATTCGTTTTCCTTGTGCATGGCGTTAATATGTCGTCTGAGGTTAAAATCTCTGTTGCTTTKGTATGGACAGTTCTGCACTGGACAAGTGTACCTGGGCCGAGTAGTTTCCTTATGTCTTCGTTGATGGTATTTCAAGGCGATTTCGGTATCGTATGTTTTATCGCACTTGGCACAGATATAAACCAGGCTGGGGATGAAATCTGCAACGAACAAAGCGAAATAAATGAGTGAATCTGATTCTGATTAGACGAAACTAGATGACACATGGAATGAAATGGTGTTTGTTAGAATCGTCTAGATTAACAAATACATGGCAGGTTTATTAGACAAAGATCCTTCGGTGGGTCAAAGAATTAATTGTATTGAACTTCACACAATTATTCAGCGAATAACCGCATAAAAATCAAAACGATGTTTTTATGCGATAAAACAAAAGTATATTAATCAGCTCACGAAAAACAATGAAGATCATGTAGTTAGTTTCTTAAAACATTTCTCTAGGTAGGTACTACGTTTACTACTACTACGTTGTTTACATAAGAATTCGAATGATATCAGATAGGTACTGCGATCTCATTATTGACGTATTGCGCGTGGTAACTTTAAAACCCATTAGTTTAAGAACTAATCTTATCATAGCATTCTAGACGATTGTATTCTTAATAACAACACCAATAAATAGCTACGACGTATTATATCCTTTGGGGTTGAAAAAAAATGTATTACAACAGGTTCGAACCTGAACCTCCACATGTATGCCCTACACGCTTCCGCCGCGCCATCTCGGACAAACTTGCCTCAGATCCCACAGAAACTTGATACATTCTAAATATATATATATAGGCAACGATATCTATCATCTATTTAACACCAAGTAGAACATGAAAAGCAGCTTTATAAATGCAAAAATCAGTAGAAACCGATCAGACTAGTTTAAAACGTAATAGTTGCAGCGCAAGGCTTAATGTCAAATTTAGCCATTTGGTACAAACTTAGTTACTAAGTACTACTTGTGTTTCTTATTATAAACCGAACAACAAGCAATGCAATGCAGTCTGAAAGCCCCTATAAGCTGAAGAAGTAGTACACACGAACAATTGGAATAAGCCTTTGTGCGAGGCCGGTAATGACTGACGACAGGTTGCGTAGTAGTAAGCTTGATTTCAATCTAGAGGCGGTCTAGAATATAATACGAAAAATTCCTACTATGTCGGCTGATAATACATACGTAATAGTATAAAGGGCAGATATTTGCTATCAAATGAATGTTGAATAAAAAGGATTTTCCACTAAACAATATGATGTAGTCGTATCTTAACCAAATTTAACATTTTAACACACAGTTATGTTATTCAGTTCAAGGGAACTTTTGAATTCAGTTACACTAAATTATCACTTAATGACTACTTTATGCAGTCAAATCGTCAAATTATTAAATGCAAATATTTAAGTTCTCATTATGACAAAAACCTGCATTTCCTTTTAGGTAATATTTAAAGTCATATTAAAGTACATTTGGACAACATTTCCAAGCACTTTTTAGTTTGCCCAGAAGAAGGGGCTTTCTAGAATACCTAGTGTCATCCATTATAGCACATGCTAGAAGAAGTTGTAAATGCCTCCCCCCAATTGGGCTTCTAGTAGTTTACCTATATAATGAAAGGTAATTATTGCCTAAATGCATTTGTTAATGAACAAAGGATATAGTTAATGCATTAACAGGCGTATATATGTATATACTAAAAAAGTATTACAAGCTTTGAACGAGATTTGAACCCGGGACCTTTTGAACGCTAGTCAAAGGCGGTAACCAATTGCGCTATCGAAGCTCTATTCAAAATTGAGGTCAAAGCGGCATAATGCCGGATGACTTTTAGCAGCGTTACGGAGTAAACTTTGATGTTCATATGCCGTTTTGATCTTGATTTTAAATAGGGCTTGGATAGCGCAGTTTGTTAGCGCGTTCAAAAGGTCCCGGGTTCAAACCCCATCCAAAGCTGGCAATACTTCATATATATAAGCCTGTTAACCCATTAACTAGTGAACACTAACTTGTGACGAGATTTGTCAATAAAATCCGTTAGTGAAGATAAAGAAAAATTCTTAACTAATGGCGTACATAGTGTCCTTAGTTCTGTGTTGAAGGACTGTACACATACTTTTACTAACCCCTTTCAACCTCATCATCAAAACTTCAAAATTTCTGGTTATGTGGAAAAGGCCTTTTATTTATTATTCTTATTTTAAAGAAGGGTGATAAGCCTAAGCTGTCTTAGTCTTTAATGTGTTACTAAGATGATATTATGTTCACTGGCGACGGGTAGTAAAACATATTATACGTACAACAAATACCTTCCAGTGATGTCCATTCGCTCCAAAAGTATGTTTATTATATGAATTTCACTAAGACTGTACCTATTTATTGAATAGGGAGTAATTTGAAAGGTATAAGAATTTCCATTCTTCTATAATAGTGTCTCCCTCAGGGCCTGTCCTCTCCTTATAGTTGATAAACGACATCGTTATTAAGCAATAAACTAGCATACTTTATTTTACCCAATAAAGGCATTGCAAACAATAACAAACATCTTTATTAAATATTTAACAGTCCTCTAAGCCCTGTCTGTGAACGGTCACTAGATGTCTTTTAAAATTTCCTTTCCTGTGTGTTTGGAAAGAACACAATCTGCACAAAAATCGAGGGTCCTTTCCACACTCGTAATTCCTATGGTTACTGAGCGACGACTGGTGTCTGTAAACCTTACCGCAGTCCTGGCATTTATACTGAATTCCGCCTAAAACGAATCACAAAATTAGAAATTCTGCACCAAAAGATCACTGTAAATGACGAAAAGGTGTTTCGCACACAATTGCAAAAGTTATAAGATAACAATGCAACCAAACTTTATTTCATATTTCAGCATAGGTAGCATACAATTCAGTTACACAAAAGGGGCTGGCTTATCGTTTAAGTGCTTTTTCTTTAGATGGGTGTTCAAGTGATATCGATGATAATATTTGTGTTGGCAAATTTGGCACTCATATCTTGGCTCCTTGCCGCATTCGTGTTTTAGGTGGTTTCTGAGATGTTTTAAATGCTTGTAGTTCTTGCAGCAGTTGTTACAACGATAGCGTGGTGTTAAAACTTCACCTGGAATTTTAAAACTGTAGAACGCAAACAAAAATAATACAATATAATAATGTAAGGGGCAAGAAAACTTGCAAGTTTAAACGTTTATTGCATAAAATTATTGTGATATACAAAAAAGCAGGTTCTAGCACATAATGGTGGTTTTTCCGGACATGCATTGCAGAAGACACTTGTCCCTCTACGCTTTTTATTCCTGTAACACAACCTGCACCTCCTCTTACCAGGTCTTCCAGATGGAGTGCGCGGCAGTCTTTTCGGAATATGTTCTAGGAAGAAATGGGTTAATGTTAATTGTTTTGAAGCGTTCACATACTTCTAATTGCAAAACTTACAGATAAGCCTAGTAGAACTAATACGATATCACGTTCCCTCTAATAAAACCTTACGATTCTTAAAAAAAGAAAGCAGATATCTTTTGTATTCTTTAATTGAGGTAGAATGGAACTTTTTTCGCCACATACAAATTCACACGGACAATTCCGATGTGAATCGAACTTGATACCGATAAGCAAATATACATGAGACCAACCAATAGTTCTTTTTCTCTTAAATATTTTATGATAATTTGAGGCAGCAGATGGCGGAATAGGGAAATACCAATACAAATACCATTCTGTAACTACGAGAATACAGTGAAAACGCAGCTCTCGATAACTGTGACAACTCGGCAGCACCATATAACGGGCATATATTATTCCACGATTTGTAACGTTTTTACAGAATCAACGATTCCATTATTACTAAAAAAAAACAGCGTCCTATTTTCATCACTTTAATAAAAGACGAATACGTCAAGGAGGCCAAACGTTTCAAATGTGCACTCGTTGTGAAACATTCTGAACTAATTAGGTAGCTTGGAAACAAGCCGATTGTTTTGAATGTGCTTTGTTCCATGAGGCTTATGATATAGCTCTGACAAACGTTTCGACCATCATTTTCAAGGAGCATCAACATTTTGTCCACGTCCACAGGAGTTCCGAAATTTAGTTGTAAAAATCTCTGACCTGAGTTTAAATTTCGACATGATTTCGGCAATATCAAAGAAGTATTGAGCGTGGAAATCTTTTTTTTGCATATTTGACACTTGCTTCCTCTGGTGTGCTTTTTAATTTCTAAATGTTCCAAAAGTTTTAATTTTTACCTTTCCTTTCACATTGCAGTCAATAGGTCATCATAGACTTACATCGCAAAAGAAAAGGTAAAAGACCAGACCCTTTGCATTATTTGTAAATTTAAAAAAGCACATCAGAGAAAAACATTTGACAAATACCCAAAAAGAAATTTCCACGTCCAATACGCCGAAATTGTAAAGTAAACCTTCAAATTCAACTCCTGTAATGAACATGGACAAAATTCTGCACACCTGCATTCACTATAGCTTTGGCGCACTTTTAAAATGATCTTTTTTATGAACAATATGTACCATGTGTATCATCTGACAATGAACTTTCCGAAGTATGACTAAGTTGGTAACTTTATTTGTGCACTAGATAAATATTGTTTTATTATTTAGGTAACGATGACATTATAAATGACTGGAGTTTGTAGAGGGAAAGATGAAAACAGAAAACATTGAGGAACAAGCATAAACAGACTAATCATTATAAAGTGATATTTGTGTCTTCATCGACATCGACATCATTCATCCCACTAACGCATAATCTTTTCGTTTTTTCTTGTACTATCGTAAATGAAGTTTTACAAATGATGTTACTGGAAAAKACATAATKGTATATTTAATATTCAAGAACACTGCTGGTTGCACGGGTCACTCATTTCAGTTTTCGACTCCATAATAAGCTAATAACTATATGTTGTGTTGAGGAATTCGTCGAAAACAAGATGCAATTTGCAAACCATTTTTTCAGTGTGACAAAAATACAGAATTACCCATTTCAACAAGTGGTAATGAAAAGGTTGCTCAATTTTTAACCATTTGAGTACGTACATACAGCGTACTTACTGATATGAGTATACCTTTTTAGTCCAAATATCAATTTGCAGCAGTTCTGTTCTTTCACGATTATAATCTGTATGTGTACTTTAGTAATACCCTTCACAAAAAAATTCTGACAATTTGACGCGAAATATAATACAGAACAATAATTTACTATTCAACTTTGTTAATAATACTGGAAGATTTTTAATGTTATTTCTAAGCAGGCTTCGTCTGTGTCCTGTGGGCTGAAATGGTGTAGGAGGTAGGTATCGTCGGCATATGCCACGCAACTTTCAAATTTTGGCTTGGAGAGTAAATCAGCAGTGTAAAATTAAGAACAAAATTGATCCTGAGGCACTCTCGATGTTATTCTGCCAATGTCAGACATTTCACCATCCAGTAAAACTGGCTGACATCTATTAAGTAAATAAGAAAATATTAACAGAAATTCCATCAACTTACTACAGAGTAACATTATGTAACTTTACATATTAATCCTGTACCTTTCCTTTCAGAATACGCTGAATCGTTACAAAGGTGCGATGAGTGCAAAAAGTTTAAAATATTAATTAAACAACTTGATCAGCTTACTTCGGAGCTATTTAATTATTGTTTCATGTCAGAAAACATGGTATACCGATAATATGATTTACTGGAAGTGGAAACATGCAGATTCAACATACAATCAGTAAAAAGGAAATAAACATTTATTACTCAAGGTTACAGTGGTATATATTAAAGCACGGTGCAACACATAATGGTGGCGTCCCAGGACATGCACTGCAGAAGAAGCTTGTTTCTCTACGTTTTTTATTCCTGTATCATAACCTGCACCGCCTTTGGCCAGGCCTTCCAGATGGCGTAGGTGGCAATTTTTGCGGAATGTGGCCTGAGAAGTAATGGGTTACAGTTAATTCCCTTGAAGCTTCAATATGTTTCTTGTAAAGCTTATCCTAGAATGGTAAAAGTTCGAGACGACAGTGAGAGCAGTAGCGAGGCCCCTACACACTGGATGAGCTAATTATAATTAAATTACATCTGCAATGGTCAATCCATTCAGGTCCCATTTTCAACTCTCAAGGTAGCTAGGAACCAAATGAATTGACTATCATTGTATAATGCGCCCCTGTAACAGCATAATGTGGAATACGTAAAATGGAAAGAGCCCCCGGCACTTAAACTTATATCTGTTATATTTAATGTAACTTTTTCCTGACAAGGAAATTATTTACAAAAATTCTATACACAGCCTGTCTGTACAGGATGTCTCATTTTCGAAGTTTTCGTAGGCTATCTCGGTTATTATTAAAGCTAGAGCAGCGATGAGATTTTTGCCAACCTGTTGTACTGTTTTGAAATCATTTCGTTGAAGGAAAAAGATTTTGGTTAACTTTTTTAGTTTTTGAATTATAGTTTATAGTCTAATTACAAAACTTCGAATTCACACCATCGTACTGCAAATTTTGCATAATCGCCATATTTTCTTAATCTAATAAAGTAAGTACTTACATAGTCATATCTTTGAAAAGGTCAAAGTACTTCTTTATAAATGTGTCGTAGAAAATTATTTAAGAAAACATAAGTTTGGTCTATATCTCAAAAAGTATTCGAAATACCAAAAAACTATTTGCTCTATAAGTTTACAAGAAGCATAAAAAGTCGAAATGTAAAAACTTTGGCCGCCAAGGGTCTTTCAGAAACAAGCTTTCCCATTTTAGACTTATTCCGTACATTAATAAATAATGCACTAAAAGAGTTTCATATTTGCGATAAAATTACCGAACGTGTCACTTCAAAGTCATAGAGTATTGCAAAATGCTTTATTTAATTCAATAAGCTCTACCAAAATGCAACAGAGGACTTCATCAGTATAATTCCATTTCGTTTCATACAATTAACATTCACTAGAAGTGGGCTTGTTTCATGTGCGCAGTCAACTTGTACTTTAGGAAGAACTTCCTATGGCAAAACTTGCATTCAATAGTGCGCTCCTTGCCACATTCGTGCTGGATGTGGCTACGCAAGTGTTTTTTGTGCTTGTACTTCCTGTTACAATTCGCACAGCAATATCGAACTTCACCTGTAACGCAAGACAATTAGATAATGCGGGGAGTAATAAAGGACAACAGATATAAGAAGTTGGACTCCATATACAAGTATACTGTTTACTTTTTTTATAGGGGGGACGATAATGGAATTAGAAGCGCAACTGCACCTTTTTTACAGTACACAACGTGATTTTGAAAGTGATGTCTTACATTAGACTGCAGCATCTCAACAACCTAATATTAAAACAATATAACGATAGTACAATTAATTTTCGCCACTGACCGTTTATCGGATACAGTTGAACAATTGAAACATCTACTGCACTGACCTATCTCAATTTAATAGCACCTATAAACAGTACTGCAAAAAATGGGTTTCTTTTAATAAAAAACCGAAAATGTTATGAAATATTGTGAGTTTAAGCACAGACATCACCTTGGCAGTCACGTAGTGTACGTATATATACTACAAATTTACATCAATTACTGCTACGACTCATTTTAACCTATAAGTGCAAACATCATTAGCTGTGCCGGGCAAGAGGCAGGTAGGTAACTGTGATAGGATTCACAGTGACTAGCTGAAATGCAAGACTGATGTAGCATTTGCACCTCGGGTTGCGTGGAATAACTAACCTTTTTTATAAAAAGATATCGTAGTCGGAAGCGCCAACTGAAAAAAATATTATACCGGATCATGAGCGTATATTTTTCCCGTTTATTACAAAACAAATATAGTCAAATGACTATTAAATAATTCATCAGTGTTGAGTAATTTTTACTCCATCCATCGGCGTATACATTATCCTAATAGCTACGTTTAATAAATAAAACAAACTGTGCCAGAACAGATAATATTTTATTATATCCCATTTTAGTAAAGTAAAATTTACTAGGTTTTTTTAATAAACAACAAATGACGCTGCCAGTGTATCAGACTTCAAATAAGAACACAACCATCTTTTTCTCGGTATGACAATATAAAATTCTACATTAGAACAAAATCTGCTTATGTAGCTAAAGGAACTTTTATTTTAATGGATTTCGCTCTTCTACAAATCAATAATTATTTATGCACATACTTAACTTTGCTCTCTACATATGAATAATAAAATTATACGCATACTTTGATTTCCATTAAACAAAATACATAATAATAATGTGATACTAAACATTAGCATTGAAAACACATAGTAGGGTATCGTCTACAAATACCTCGTGACGTCAAAATGCACTGATCGGTGTGCATAATGCAAACAGTACAAAGACGATTTTTGACAAATTATCAGATATTTGTCATCAAATCCGCTCTACGTTGTCTCATACTACAAAACAGAACACGAACACAAAAAATTATAAAAAGGTTATAAAAGTAACGCTAACCAATACCCCCGTTATGCACTGTCTACAGTGCTAAGATTTGCGATCGCGCTGCCATCTTGCAGGAGAAAGTAGTAAAATTTAGATACTCAGGTTTTACGTCAATTTAGACGGTTATCGTAAAAATGAGTAGTTCTTTTATATGAACTTTAGACCATAAAAGGGCATTATTTTTGTGAGAAAGCACTGTCGAAGGGGGCCCAAATAGACGAAAATAAAGAAGCTGTGCAAAACAACATTATTCACTTACATTTGCGGTGCATCTAAAAAGTAAAAAAAAATATATGTATATCTATTGATATGCTTTAGATTTAAAGTGTTTATTCCTTTGTCTTTATTGCACTTTTCATGTACCTACGCTACATTGCCCACCTGAAGTCATTACCTTTTTCGTAATTTTTCATATTTTTCGCGGAGAAGTATAAAAATATAAATCCTGACAACACTCAATTACACGGAAATAATAACGTACTAATGTGCATGGTTAAGTCTGCCGATACAACGCTGCCACTTGGGCGATCGATAGCCCCATAGAAGAGGCACCAAAAATTTGCCCCTCCCCCGAGTTAACTTTTGAATGCTACAAGTTAAAAGTTTCTAGTAAAATGCTGGTAAGATCGTAGAAAAATGATTTAGTAATATGATTATGTCATCACACTTGCACATTTTTTTGTTTTCAAATCTGAAAACTTGGCTTTTATAAATCAGACAGCTGGCCACATTTTATCGGAATCTTTTGGGTTCAAAAGTTAACAAGCGGGGGCTGTATAAGAGAGCCAAACCTCAGAATGAATTGCAATTACCAGTTGTAGTTGGACATTTTACACATTTAGATTTAGAAATATTTGACATTTGTTTTCAGAAACGCGGAAAAAATGATTTAACAGGATCTCAAGTCACTGCGATGTATGAAAAGACATCTATACGAACTTAAAACTTGTATCGATAGCATTTTCTGTAAAGAATAATAAATTGTTTTATTATGTCAACATACATTTTCATGTTTTCAAAAACAAGTCTACCAACAAACCATGGATATCCGAAATCACTATACGAAGCTATCTGCATAGTACACTCAAAACACAAAAATACATATTCATATTTAATTATATTACATTGTATGGTCAGGTCAAATCAAATTTACCGGATACATTACTACAACTAAAAATAACACAAACTTGAAAAGGGGATCAAGACAATCCAGAATAATATAATCTTGCTCCTACTTCTATTATTACATCTCAACTGATAAATTACAGAAGTAAAAACTTATAGTTTAATAACAATATCGTCCATTTTCCGTAAGTGGGAGAGTTTCATGTGTGAATTCAGCATATACTTTTGATGGTATCTTCGCTTGCAAATATGACATTCAAATCTCGGCTCCTTTCCACACTCATAATTTAAGTGGCTCGTCAGGTGATTCCTGTGCTTATAACTCTTGTTACAATTGACGCAGAAGTACCGTCGAATTAACCCTAAAATATAATAAGCTATAGGAACAAGCGCTTTAATTTCAATTTAAAATAAAATTCATGGGTTCAGTTTAAACAACTTTTTCCTGTGTTATAATATATTTATTTTAAAACATACGTTGCAAAAATATGTACAAGTCAAACGTTGAATCTCTGAGTAGTACACCTGAAAAAATGTATGCGTCGTTAGATGAAAGCACAGGCACAGCCAAAGAAAATCTTACCCCGAAAGTAAATCATTTCATTGGATCGGTAGCTTTGTGTGCTAATGCGCAGTGTTTCAGAAGTTTGTACTTCCGTTTGTATCCCTTTCCGCATACATTACAGACGTATTTTAAGAACTCCGTGTGGACTTCCACTTCGTGCCTTTTTAGGTGGTCCTTCCTTGCGAATTTTCTTAAGCAATACCCGCAAACATGGCCTGCTGGAATGGTTAAATATTGTAAACAGGAGGGACGGCTAGAAGCTGGCTATACACGCTACTTCAAACGATCGAAATCTATTAATGTGCCAAGTTTTACGCCAAACTAATAAACACAACGTGGAAAACCTATCTCAACTAAGAACAAACAGCAAAACAATGTACATGTACCTGAAAGATGGTTATCAATCGCTTACCTTTAAGAAAGAATAAATAGTTAAAATATTTATTTTTATGTCATTTCGTTACTAGGTATCTAAATCAATCAATATATAGTTCACAGAATGGTTGAGGAAAAGAATTCATTCATCCAAGAACATAAAACTCTGAAATAAATCTTATCAATACAGTCAACATAAATAGAAACATCTATTATTTATTGTGGGTGTTATCTTTCACTTTGGAACTTCTCGTTTAGATGGTATTTAATTCTTAATTTCGTTTTTCGAAGGACAGTATTGAAAATGATAACTTCTGAAAAGAATGCTTTTAGCAAAAAGAGATGAATGAAAGTAAATTACATTGTTCAACTAATATTACACAAGCCTTTCTTGTCCACTACAAATTGAGCTTGTTTCTAGGCAAACGAAAACCATTTTACTGCGATATTAATTCAAAATTCTCAAACTTTTTGCATCTTTTTTGTCCAAATTGATTTTAGAGATATTGAAAATGATAAGTAAATTTTCCACCACGAAGTATAAACGCACAATATTACAGAAGCATTACCATATCATAAACGCTATGTTAAAGCCTGCAGATAGTATGCTTTTGTTAGAGATGAAACGGATATCCGATCTAAATTTACTATCCGTCCGTATACTGGATATTCCAAAACTACGACAATTAACTAAAATGATGTTTAGTACATACTTCCTTGTGAGGTAAATAATAAGGAAATAGCGTTTAATTGTGAGGATACCCGTTGAGTGATTGGGTACCAAATAGTGGACAGGTAATAACCATCTTCGCGATTTAGGTTATTCGGATGTTTGGAAATTTATATGGCTTCTCGGAATTTTCAGGTTGTGAAAAAGAGGACTTTTGCTCAAACTGACACATTGTCAAATAAAATATGTTCGGCTATTGCTGAGTGTTTTAAATGGATCTACCTGTTTTGCCAATATATACCGCGCTATACAAAGAAAGATAAAGAATTTATCTTGTTCGAAGGGGGCTGTAAGATAGTACGGATCAGTTGTTTTTTAAGAATATTTCCAATTGTGTCTGTGACACCTTCAACATAGGGAAGTAAACCAGTCGATCTATAATTTCGGGGTCCGATGTTATTTCACGGTTATTATACTCGTTATTGGGCTATACTGTTGCATAAGTGTTGCAATTAACTTCCAAGTTTGCCCGGTTCAGAAATTGATATAGCACGGTTAACAGGAGAATTTAGGACAGAACGTTTTTGTGATGTATGGTGATGAGAAGACCCATGCATGTGTGGGTGACTTTGCGATAGACAGGATGGCCCAAACGACCATCCGGTAGATGAGTGACAAAAACAAACGGGAGAGAATTATTGCCTTCGATTTTCATTGTTAATTTTATATCAGAATGTTGAGAATTAAGGTGATCTGATGGGGTCTGATGACTCTAAAGCTATTTGTTCAAAGGCTTCCATGAATATGTTTGCCACTACTGGTGACACCCATAGATGTAGCAGAAATTTGTCGGCAGAATTGACCACTTTCATCCCCATTGTCTCTGGTTAGTATGAAATACAATATCATATCCCATTTTTCATAGTTTCCAAACCGCATTGCAAATTAATTTGAAAATTCAACTTCAATTTGACAACCACAAGTAAATAAAGTAAATGTCGCTTACCAGCCGTCCAAAGCACTTTCGCAAAAACATAAAAAGCTTTATATTCCAAAATAAACTGAAGTAAAGCACAAAGTGTATTAGATTTTTGAAATGGAGATTGAAGCCCTAAAAAAATACAGGGTGTGCTATTTAAAAGAATTAAGTTGGGTTCTACATTTTTTGACGTATACTAATTCTGAAAAATTGAAATCTACGTAAAAAGTGTTTCGGTAATGTTTTAAAATTTCCAATAGAGAATAATTTACAGGCATTAATTTATTAATACAGCTTTTCGTCACTATAAAGTACCCATGGCAGTTACTAGCTTGTGGCGGAATCGCAGCCATCACTATAATATTTTCGCGGTTTCTAAGCATTTATCAGTACTTTCTAACTTAACGCGTTTAAAGGTCATCGTTTGTTTTCGTTTAGAAGGTACGGCATTTTCTTAGACATTATAAACGTCATTTTCGTCAAGAAACAAGGTTAATTAACATATTTGGTTTCCATTGGGATTAAGAGTTTTATATGGCGAAAATTATCTATCTGTACGAAGGTTGATAAGCTAGTAATTATTATACCTCTTGGCTACAATGACAGAAAGAACGATAACTTTTCAAACATACTTGCTTGGGAAAGCAAATAATGTAAACAACTAAACAACGAACACCACTTCAATCACATGTCTTCATTTTAGTTCCTGAAACAGTAGTTTGTTAGCAACATTAGTCAGCAACGTCCAAAACAGATGTATTATGCCTGAAGCTCAACGAGAGTTTTGTATAAAATATCTTTATTGGTACGTGTTTGTACATTTCATCTTAATAAACAAGGCTCCTATTACAAAAGCGCTAATACTTAGGCAGCGAGATTATAAACCCTAACTAGTACTCTTTAAAATTGTCATGCATCCTTGCTCTTTACAGAAAAACGTTATGCTTGATCTGAAGATGATTTTTCAGGGTACTTTTCTGGGTGTACCCCCTGTGACACTTGAAGCACACGAACTGAGGCGCCTTATTGCATTCGTACTTCTTGTGTCGCATCAGATTATGCTTGTACTTGTACAGCTTCCTACACAGGTTACAACTGAACGGCCCTTCGGTACGGTAACCTAAAACCAAGCACCGTTTTAAACACAACAAACGACTGCCTCACCGCTCACTCACAATCAAGATATAGAAACCAGTTACGATTGGTGTATTGTATTTATACGTTAAATTTACACAGCTATCTACATAGGAAAATAGGAGACAGAGCGGAATTAGTATCTGTTAGTACTGTGCACAATGTAATGCGTCTTTAAGGTACTCTTGTGTTTGAACTTGCGGGCGCATACGAAACATTCAAAACGAGGTTCGACTCTGCACTCGAACTTTATGTGTCTGACCAAGTTGCCCTTGTGCTTATAGGAAAACGGACACTGGGGGCACCGAAAGCGATCGTTTTGGTCCTTCTCGAACTCGAAGTACCTGAAATCTGAAAAGATGGATGTTAAAATGGGTGCGGTTTGCCGAATCGGCGACCTACACAAGCATGAATAATGCCAGCAAGCATTTACCTGATTTGAAAATCTCGTTCCAATTATCTAACATTTAATGGATAGCTCCTTTATTTTTACTCATCAAATTAACACAAAATAACGTATCTACAGCAGAATACAAGTTTCAGTTTACAAAAATACGTGTCGCGTATGCGACTATAAAAACAAGAGTTAGCAGCAGCGTTCAAGTATGATTATCTACATTATCCTGCTTCTGGTACATATAAACATAAAAACATCGTCATTGTAGCTTTAAAATACCAGTACAGAGTATAGTATCCGGCAGATGTAGTAAAACATAATTTCACAAAATGATACGGGACATTTTACTTCAAAAACGAGTTTTCAGCTTGTGATATGTTTCAGTCCCAATGCTTAAACTAATACGAAAGCAATTGAGTGTTTCCAAAAATCGCATGTGCCATAATAATTCCTATAACTAGAACGGAGTGTCTTACATAATTTCTGAAAGCCAGTGACAGCTCGTCCAGCCTAAGAGGGGAGGGGGCAGTCCCGGTTAGGACCCTCCAGAAGACCTATGAAGTTCTTAACAAAAAAGTGAAAAGAAAACTTGAGTTTTAGCTTTATCTTGTTAATTTATTATTTTACTCTATTTTGTATGCTGAATTTTGTATAATGTAAAAAATTTGATTGTAGCCTATTGGGCTATCAACCGAAGTAACGCCATTTTGGGCTACCTTTAAAGGGATACGCACGTTTCGCCCCCACCCTTTTTTCCCACGCCGTTTCGCCCCCAGACGCTTCGCCCCTGAGTAAAATTTCTACAAGTTTTTTCTTCAAATTTCAATTTATGTAAAATGCATTTATATGCATAAGTGCAGTTTAGGTCTGGTGCAGACAGCAAGGCATAGAACTGGTTTTGCCTATATACCAGAGCAATGGTATGATGTAAGTAAGAATTTAGATGGCAATGCCATCTGTCAGCATTACACTGACATTATGACAAAGCCACCTAGCTGCCTTAACGGGTATTACTTCCTAAAGGAAGTGACCTGTTGCCTGCATACTTTAATTTGACAGCAGGCCCCCACGGCACTTTTTGCAGGTGCATGCCAATTTGTCAGGCTACAGGTCACTTCCTTTAGGAAGTAGTACCCGTTAAGGCAGCTAGGTGGCTTTGTCATCATATCAGTGTAATGCTGACAGATGACATCGCCATCTAAATTCTAACTTCAATTTATGTAATTTAATTTTGAAAAATATTTCGGCATTGCTCGTGATGTCAGTCCTGTTGTTGCAGAAAAAGATGGTGGTTTTTTGCCCACTTTTTTACAAGGTTGGGATATTTTTTAATCACATAAGAGAATAAATAATTTAAATGTTATTTCAAAAAATAGCAAATACAAAAACTTTATTAGACAATATGGATTATTTGTTAGGTATTGCACAGTTTTGAATTTTAAATAAATATATTTTTAAAGGTTATCTAGATGTTTGTTTCATTTATTGGGGGGGGGGGGCGAAACGGTGGGGGAGAAACGGCGGGGGCGAAACATCATATAACTACCTTTAAAACATGCAAAATCGATGATAGTGGCATTGAGAAGAAAAAATACAGACGATTTGAACATATTAAATTGCTTGCTTAACAATTTATTGGGTTGTGGTAGAATTGACGCTTTTGAATGAAGTTAGTCAGGCTACAAACCAATCCAAAACCTCAAATTTTTCTTTAACATAAATTTCTTCCTCGGCAGAAAAATATTTTCATTTACCATATGTTATGTTAATGGAATAACATTCCGGTCTTTTAATAAAATTATTCTGTTCCTTTTACAATGCAATATTTCACTACATATTATAGGTTTGGTTATGATTATTACCGTCTTCGGTAGCAAGTTGATTTCAAAGCGTTTGGCGAGAAATATCGCAACACATAAGTGCATTGCTGCCTGCGAAAACTAAAAAGCAATTTAATACACGCTTTTGATTAATCAGTTAAAAAGTATGTATAATTTTGACCAACTAGTTTGGACAAAAATGTTTACTGCCGACCCAAAAGATATTGGGCTGGTTTCTCTTCTCTATTTTAAGCTAAAATCAACTATGTAGGTAATTAAAATCTAAACCAATCGCATACGTCAATTTAAGATGTTGTCATGGTTACTGGGTTGATTTTAGCTAACATCAACGTTAATAAGAGGAGAAACCCACCATATGTTACGAGAGGGCACTGCTAAAAATCAAAATAAATACCACTGATAAACTTAGATATTCATGACTATACCGTACTATCGTACAAGATGTATAAACCGGGTGGAGTTATGAAAATGTCGTTCTAAAAGAATTATCTAGAAAAATTACCGTTATGTAACGAAAAAAGTTGATGTGGTGTACTGTACATAAGTAACGTTTGAATGAAATGAACACGACTTAGTACAGACCAACTATATGTTACAACCATACCATTTTCAAACCAATAAAACTGAGGCGTCCCAAAGACAAAGAAAAAATTCGATACAAGACAGTTAGGGTCGTAAATGGGGAATTGATTTCAGCAAAACGATGCAACTGACCTGTTATTATCTCACCATTCTGAGCAAAATGTTTCCTCGTTTGGGCGGTTGCATTTATTTCTTTAACCGCTAACCCAAAGCCCGGGTATACTAAGATCACACTTTTGGGTAACTGCTGCCATTAGTCCCAAAATGTAAAAATACTAGGAGAAGTTCAATGAATGCATCAATAATGGTGGTAATCGTATAACAAAAACAGCACTAAAAACATTAATTGGAAATAATAAAAAAATTAAAAGTGTTAAACCTGAATTAGTTTTTATTCTTGCAAATGAAACTCTATAAGTTTTCATTTTAAAGCAAAAAAAACTATCCTCCTGCTACAACAGTCGTATCAAAGATACAAAACACTCCGTATCTACGTAAAGGAACTATTGCGACGCAAAGCATTATAGGACGCCCACTTTCTTGAACTTGATTCTTCGCTAAAGCCTGATCCAAAAAAATAGTGGTTACGATAATGAATGATGTATATTGTTTATGTGCGACTTTAGGTGTGTCCTTCTCTTTCCTTTGTATGGACAATGGGGGCAAGGAAACCCTGGTTCTATACCACACTCAAACTTCAGGTGGTTGTATAAAGACTGATGATGCCTGTACGTCTTATGGCACCTCTGACATCGAAAACGCCCTGAAATTTTTAAAATAAATAATGAGCGCCTGCAAATTTACTAATGTTACGTGACATCAAATAAACCAACACCTTAGCTTGCACTATTAATTAAAAAACTTTTTATTTGCGAAATAAAAATACAGCGAATCGTAAATTAACATATATGATCATTGTTACATAAATTATTTCCTTATCCTAAAAGAGATTGCACGTACATAGGCGAAATGTTTAAATACCGTCCTTGCACTTCAAGTAAAAGTTTCTGCTGTGCTTATTAAAGTGATTTTTTAGTTCCTGTTTGTAGTAAAATCTCGAATCGCACAGCGGGCAGGCGAATTTCTTTTCTTTGCCACACTCTATCCGCTGATGACGTTGAAGGTTGTGCTTATATGTGTATTGTCTGCTGCATCTGCTGCAACTGTACTTCTGCAGGAACAAACCTAAAACAAAAATAGTGTCACAAAAATAAATTTTGTATGATGCATATAAACCCTGGAAAATTACGCCACGCTTGTAATTGCACCCAACTGATCGGAGGCCCACATTGGAACCCTTAACACATCCACTCAGAAGGGAAAGACTTCATTGTAAGCTATTAGCAAGTGTGAACTATACATAATCATTTCCTTTACCCAAGCTCTTTTTGGCAGTCCTACAGTATGGTTAATTCGACATAAATTGTAATGAAAAATTTTTCTGTTCCAACACATTTTATGAAAGATTACATATTTATCTTTCGATAAAGAGTCGACAGACTTATAAGTGCTGACCTTTGCTATGATTGACTTATTAATTTTCGTTACAGGGATGTGAATCTTACCACCGACATGAGTGTCGAAACGTGAAGGTCAAATAAGCAACGTGGGAAGCAACAACCCGGAAAACAACATGTCAAACGTTCTGCTTCCACAAACTTAAAGGTGATACCCTGTATACAAATAAATAGTGGCTTCCTTGGGTCACACTAAGCCAAAATAACCCAACTTATCTGTGCCATTTTGTCTCCTTACCAAATTATCAATCAAAGTTATTTTTCTAAGTATTTTATTCAAATTTGGTCCACTGGTATTTAAAATGTTTTATAGTAATTATTTATTCAAAAAATATTACAAAAAATGAAACACTAAAAGAGCGTTTTGAACGCCCTTACGATTTATTCAAAGTGAAAAAATCTTGCCTTATTTGGAATGATACGATACACGTTTGTACCTACCAAATTTAAATAAAATATCTTAAAAATCAAAAGAGCTGCCGAAAACAGTTGAACAAAGAAAGATAACTTTGAAGGGCTACAACTTGGTAGTGACAAAATTACTCCAATTTACGGAACCTACTGTTAACATATGGTCAATTTGTTACTGGACACGCTGTATATACTTCAAGCCAGAAGTATCTAATTGCAGTTCTCTTACCAATGCAACTAAACCTTCTTTAGTTCCTTGTGTGTTAAGAAAAACTGATACAATCGAAAAAGTTAGCAGTAAAAATTTATTCAAATACAAACGGTTACAGTAGAAATAAACAAACGCGCTATAATTTCAAAACACCATCACCACTTCAGCGTATTAGTCGGTGAGGCGGTATAAAATAGCTGAAATATCAAATACATAACACATATAAGGCACAAGTCTTTCGAGCAAGTTCTGTGATGTATGTAGTTAAAAATATTCAAAAAATAAGTACATCAGTCGACTTTCGAAAGTGAAAGATCGGGGTTGTTCTCTTCCAACAGCCCAATTTTGTCCTTGTGTTGTCGCTTGATATGCCTAATCCTGTGGGCCTTCCTTTTGCACTTCTGGGGGCAGAACGGGCACTGAAACTGGGGTTCTTTACCGCATTCGTAACTGAGGTGCCTTTGCAGGGAGTCCTTCCGAACGTAGCTCCTTCCGCACTGGTGACAGGGGAAGTTGCCCCTAATTCTATTACTGGACGGCGTCGGTTGCCTCTTGTTCGTGGTAACTAAGGTCAGCCATGTTCTAAACAGTTCATCTGGGACGGATGGTTCTTCCTTCAGTTCGGTTTTGAGCGGCAGCTCTGAAAAATTCGCACCGTTAACATGAGAAATTTTGAAGGACAAAGCCAACACCTGCTAGTATACCAAAGTAACTAAAGTGGCATTAAAAGGTCTACGGCTACAATTGGGTATTAAAGCAACTCACTGTCATACATACCAATTAGTGCGGGCAATCCTYTTCTTATCRCAGCTTTTATTTTATTTTTAAATATTATTCAGATTTGCTTTTAGGTACTGAAAAGAAATATTCAAGACAGGAAAGTTCGTTTATTTTGTTACCAATATTTATCATGTACAATTAGGTGTCTTCTCATATGATGCTTCTTCTTGAACATCTTCTTACACACTCCACAACTGTAAGAAGGGGGCAATCCGCATTCATCCTTTCGGTGTGCATATAAGCTTGCCCTGTGTTTGTACACTCTAAAACACTGGTCACATTTGTATGGTGTATCTGCAAAGAATACGTCTTGATTTACCACCACCAAATGGGACGCCACGAGCAAGCTGATCAATCACGTGCAATATCTACATTTGTGGTCTAAACTCACTCCAACGCTATATACGATGAAATACGTGGCATAACTCAAACTTCTTAGGCCAAAAGGAAATGTTAAATCCATACCCTTCGTGGATTTTCAGATGAAACCCGTATCAATTGTACGTAATGCATGCATGTAACGCTGACTGGCCTAGGTCTGAAGATTCCCTTGTATTAATACTCGATCTCGTAGATGGGAGTGAACAGTTCTTGTTTGAAGTATCTTAGATTTGCTCAAGGAAAATGCTGGACATACTAATGATTAAGCATGTGTACTTTTTTTAAGATAGTGGTGTGGCAGAACATTTAATTCCTTCACAACTCAATAGAAAAAGTTGATGACTTCCAAACATTTGTTAAACAAAATTTCATCAAATCTAAATCTATTCATTTTAAAATTACCTTCATTTATACAGGATGGCCCCTTTTTATCCGGACAGCAATCATACCTACATGCTACATATTTTTAAATGTTTAGAACCTAAGTAGAATTTCATGGTCACTTAATAATCACACTATAGCCCAAAACGGAATATGTAGAATGGTAAATAGATATCTATATTTACAACTTGACCAACAGAAGCAAAATTTATTTTTCTTTATTTGATATACTCGTAAGATTACTATTTTCATGTATCTAACGGTTAAAGTATATTTCGGTTTTAACTGCATTGGCAACTTTTGTTTGCGTGATGTCAAACGAATGGACTGTCAATAATTGTACTCGTATTATTCACAAAATCTGCATTTTGTACATGGAGGCATTCTAGAAATTGCTATGCAACTAGAAACCACTGTCAAGCTGGCTTTTTCTATAGGGTTCTATAGTGATTTGTAAATACAGGAACGGTGAATTAAAATTTGAAGAACTCTTGAAAACCGATTTTAATGTAGAAAACGAAATTCCTGTTTTGTGTTCTGTGCAAGAAAATCCACTTACAAACACAAGACCGATAAGTCGATATCATTCACAATTAAAGAATAAGAATGTTTTAATATGTTTTTAAAGAATGACCTTGTAGGATTACAAAATGATATTCCTATCTTACAAAATCCCATTTCTTTTTGCAGGAATATTTTAAGAATAAAGTAAATGCCATCCCATTAACTGCAGTTCAGAATATGCAAGAAGAAGAAGAAAAGTTGAAGCGCAAATACTACTATATGCTGAAAAGATTTTCAAGACTGGAATAGTAATATGCATTCGACAAGATGGCGGGCACTCAGACACCTTTTGTATTTTTTCTAAAAATGTTAGTTGTGAAAATAACACCATTTACTATCACTGACGTCACTCTTTTACTTACTATAAATAAAGTTTCCTAATGCAAATAAGTCCACATATCTCCCACTCTTAGAATGCCACCAAATACGTTTAATAAATTAGAAAAAAAAATAAAAATTTCCGGATTACGAGTATAAAAACAAAATATGGTATATCAAATTGGTAGAAAGGAAACTGTACTGGGCTGTTGAAACAATAAATACCCCAATCTATTTTAAAAGATCATATTATCCACGTATAATATTCCTAAATTCAAGTTTAAATAACAGCTAATTTTAAAACTAAAACATCTTCAGTTTTGCACAAGAGTCGAGGCAAGATAAATCTTAATCTAACAAGAAAGGTATTATTTTTCTAACAATGCTTCAGCCGCCAAAATCTTTTTTAATAAATGCTAAATTACGTTAAAAACCGCTTTAGACCGCATATGTGGTTAATAAAGCTACCGTTAAATTCAACAAGGATTTCAAAAAATATATAGTGTGTATCATTAACAAAAATAGTTGGTTTGTTGCCTAGATAAAATGAGAAAATCTGTATAAATAAAAGTAACTTTAAAATATGAAGATTTTCATTTGATATTACTTTTGCAAAAAATATTTCGATGGCTTCAAATTCAATTAATTACAATAACAGAACAGATATTACAGCCATTTGCTAACAACTCACAAAAAATTCGAACATCCCAAATGCTGATGTATTCTGCAAGTCAAACCCTTCAATAAAAAAATCGGATAATTCTTTAGTTTTTTTGTTTTCCAAATAGGAAAAGATTTTATGCCTACAGCTCTGTATTTGGTCGTACTTTTTAACACTTGTACTTTATAATGTAAGGATCTAAAGAAGAAATGCACGTGTATAAAAACATTTAAAGACAGTATAAATATAATAATTTTATTTACAGATCTCATGAGAAATAAAATTATTTTCCAATAATGTACACTAGTCATCGAAGACATCTAACGTGAGAGTTATGCCGCTGGAGATTTTCACGTCGGGAAAACCTTCTTCCGCATAAATCACATTGATATCTAGGTTCGGTATTGCATTCCAGTTTTCGATGTCTGCACAAACCCTCTCTGTATTTATATGTTTTGTAACAGACCAGGCACTGGTAACCTAAAACCATCAGAGGTCACATACAAGCCTAGAAAGATAAGCAGAGTGTATTTATTACATTGAACTATTGTGTACCTTTATTTACACTATAAAATGTCCATTTGCTATACAAGGTCCGCCGCCTAAAACTCCCCAGGCTCGTATTTTCATTATTTTTTTAGGCCCAACTTTAAGTTACCTGTATATGTCAAATTGTAGGTCTTTCTAAACTCTTTAAAAATAGCATAGTGAATGTCCAAAAAAAAGTTTGCCTATTTTTTTACCTTACCCCGTATAATAAATATTGCTTCATAGTCGAATACTGACTTTTGTCTCCTTATATCCATATGCGTAATTTTTACTCCTTCTTAATGAAAAACAAGAAAAACGCATTGCCGCCATGTTTTGTTAATAGGGCTGTTCACAAATTTTTTTTAAGTGTTTGTTTAACAGCTTATTGCGGTACAAACTATGCCTACATACCCATCGCTGTACAATGAGACAAACTGAACAATACAACAAAAGTCGGCATCCAACTATGAAGCAATATTTATTATACGGGGTAAGGTAAAAACATATATACAAAAATTTACTTTATTTGTAAAATATCATAATCGGCAAAAGAATTTTAGAAACCCACTATGCTATTTTTAAAGAGTTTAAAAAGACCTACAATTTGACATATAACTTAAGGTTGTACCTAAAACAATAATGAAAATATGAGCCTGGGGAGTTTTAAGTGGCGGACCCTGTATATGGAATGAGGCTCTGTGCAAGGGACATTAAGAATGTATAGATTCAAATTTCACTATCCGGTACCTCTTAGCAAAAATCTGATAGAATTTACAGACATAAAACCACGGTGAAATATTTGTATCACAAAACAGTAGTTTCGTTTTCGGTATCTAAAACAATATTTTAGGAATTTCATTGCCGCTATTAGACCCAATTGGGTATTATCAATATTTTTAAAATTACGTAAAATGAATCTTGAAGTGCATATATATCGTACGCCATGCTAAGAAAAACAAAAAAATATTTGCAGGTAGAGAATTTCAGGTCTGAAATTCGAATCTTAGGAGTCACCGCCAAAACGCTTCTATCCAAGGTAATTCAACTCGTGACGTCAAGTGTCATGGAAACATTACCGAGGAGCGTGCTGTGTAATGGTGTAGTATCATTCTTATTGTATTGAAAAAGCTTTTGTGTGGTGTTTTTTTAAAAGGACGGTGTAAGAGGTCGCACCAAAAAGTGATTTGTGTAGTTTTACAAGCATCTATTATGTATGGAAGACAAAACAAGCGTTGTTTTGTACATGGTTATAAAAGTACTTCAGTCAGTACAGCTAACAAAATTTTTGTAACCGTTTCTCGAAATTATCAACGTATGAAAAAGTTGTTTAAGGCCCCTAGACGTGATATGCCGAAATCGCAAAGTTTGTTTTTCTGTTGTGAAGATCATTTTAATTCTTACTGTAAGTTTTATTATTCTTTTTGGGGTTATAAGTGTTTACCATTCAGTTTCCATTTTGTTATAGTTTTAAGAGGATATGAAAAATTATATGCCTTTTAAGTTGATAGAGGGAAATATTATAATAAAGAATGAGCCGAAAGAACCCCAAAAATAAATAGCAATTTATATTTATTCTGACCTCTAAAATAAATGTCAAGTTTAGGGTACATTTTTATGTTTACAAATAGTATGTTTCCAACAACCCACTGTGATCAAATTATCAATGCTACGTTAATTTGATAAGAAGTTCACTTATGCTGTTGCTTGTTGCTTTTACGTTCCTCATCTCCGCCGCGTTGAACCGCTCATCGCTGTACACAAATTCCATAACAATGAACATGCCTTCAGAAGTTATAAGTATTTCACTTTTTCTTGGCGTATTTTAATTGGCTTGTCACAAAATGAACGCAAACAACAAACTAATAAATTGACGGGCTGAGGCTGACGCATGACGCACTGACCCGATGTAAACAAGCGGCCATTTACAAGACACCTGGCGTCACGGCCAATATGTTCGCGTTTTGGCGGTCCCTTTAAATATTAAGATTTTTAATATTAAAAATACACCTTACGATCCATTTTTTCGAATTTATAAGCTGTCACAGCTGTTTTGTGGATTAGATGCTACCTATTGATACGCAATTTAATAAAATATAAATACATGGCAAATACCCAATTACCGAAGGCGTCATGGAGAGTAACATCACCACTATGTAAAGTAATGTAAATATGTAACTGGTTAAATTTTAAAGCACGAGATATTTATCATTAGCATTCTAACCGTAATAGCGATTCCTGCTTAAGTAAGATCTCTTTATACAAAAATAAATTATTTTATTATTAAAAGACAAATATTTTTATTTATATTTCTACATCACCGCTAAAACAATAATTGAAGAATTTATCATATGGTAACACAGGCATCTAGGTTTCTGCTCGAATTCAAGATCTGACAAGGTAATAAAATTTGTGTCTGCCACTTGTAACAGAAACTGCTGTAACTTGGATTGCTTTAATTTGACCAGCTTTTTCATACCTGTTAAAGGGCAAGTATTTCACCAAGTGGTAGTTATAAATGACTGCAGACAAGGATGTAGATGTAGATATTTAGGAGTTAGACAGAAGTTAGCACCAAAAAGTACAAGGCAACAGTGACAGTACTAAATTCTACATCTGCTTAAACTATCTTAAAATATGCCCTTCTCTAGCAAGTGTCATCTTCGGAATTTTATTAAAACGAGGTTGAGTTTTTTTTTGTCTTTCAATAGCCCTTACTAAACATATCCTAAAAGTTATTTATAATAAAAGTCATCATTATAATTTTAAACGCTTTAAGGGTTTTACTTAATATCCGAGGTTATGCCAAAGATACTACTACCCCAAAAATGATAAGGGATGTCATGACGCACATTATTTGAAAGCCACTTTCATTATCTACATAATCACGTTGTTAACTGACACCTGAATATCCATTCCAACCTTTACAAATTTGACACTGGAACGTTTTCAGGCTGAAACCCTCAGAACTATAGAATAGATTAGCAGACTTTAATTTACTAAACACGATTATGTAGATAGCTAATAAAGTGAAGCACATCATGAATTCACTTGCTGTGTAAAATTTTTGGGCTGAGCCATCTTGAATTTTGAGAAAAACATATCAACCTTATTATTTTCAGCGTAACGCGCGGAGGAGGGGAGAGACGTTAGACACCACTATAGCATATCTTCAAATTTGCATCTACATAATACAGAAGAAGCTATTAAAGAGTTTTTGGAGGTTAAAAAACATCATTGGAAGTATGGTTTTATTTTCATATAAAATTAGTGTTCGGTACATAATTTGATGTTTTCTAATCGCAAGTGATTGATGACCGCTCCAATCTGCCGTCCATATCGTTTCAGTATGTGTGAGCTATAGCTTCATCCTGATAAAACTACAAAAAAAAATGCATCTCCACTTAGACAAAAATGGGCCAAGTTAGTAAGCCAAATTTACGCTGCTGCGCTAAAAGTAACTACAGACTGAAACTTGAAAGAGAGCTACCTACACCAAATTTGGACAAAGGGCATAAACAGTTTGAACATCCTCCTCATCATATCGTGCGATGTGTGTGAATGAGATGTACAAGATTCAAAAGGTTTATTCCCAACCTCGACAAAATCGCTTAATGAGTTCTGCCACACCCTCTACACTCAATAAAAATAGGTAACACCAAGTAGTTATTTACAATATACACTACAATTTTTAATGTTTAGGTAAAGAAGCTGTCTCAAAGATACTGAAAATAGTATTCATTGTATTCCGTGTTTCACAAACATATGAGTTTTGAAGTCAAACTTCCGTTTGCTCTTAAACTCACAAATTGAACACGAATACTTTCTTACAGTGCCACAATCGTAAGCTAAATGTACGCGTAATGTATCGCGGTTTTTATACAGCTTATTACATTTTGGACAGATGGGTTTCGCTGTTTGAATTTCTGCACCTAAAACAAACATCAAATTAAAGGAATGCATCAGTGAATAAAACTTCATATATAATCACACATTTATTGTAAAAGTGCAACAAAATTTGTGGAATACTTCAGACCTAACTCTTGAGCAATCGGAGAAACAAAAATGACTGTTATATGTACAAATCCCAAAAGATGGTATGGTACATTTTATTCGCAATCTCTTGAAGAAGGTATTTTGTCGTGTTTGGCAGCCAAATGGTAGCTCAAACCATACTTCCGTTTACACTTAAACGAACACAGTGTACACGAAAACTTTTTCTGTTCGCCACAATCAAAGGCTACGTGCACCCGCAGTGTATTTTGGTTCTTATAGAGCTTTCCACACTTTGGACATGGTAACTTCTGGTCTTCGCATGTAGCACCTACAAAAAGAAAAATAATTTGGTTACATGAGTGAAACAAAAATTCCTTTTCGCACCTCTAGCGATGTTGGCTTTGTAAAATTACGGAAAGAGCTTGTGCACAATCAAACAATGTCTCTTCAAGTTTCCCGCTTGCTTGGATTTGTAAGAACAATCGTTTACGGGACAAACATGCGTTGCCTCCTTCCCACATTCGTACTTGCTATGCCTTAACAAGGACCTTGAGTACTTATACGCTTTCCCACATTTATCGCATGAAACTTCAGAATGGCATCCTAAAATCGTAAAAAGAAAAATTGTAAAGGTCTGTGGAACGAATTAGAAGGAAAATAAATAAAACCATCGTTCAAAGCATCAAAATTAATTTATTGTCCGCAAAAAGGGTTTATCTAGTATGAATTGTGCTGTTTACAGCATTATGTTTTCAAGTAATAAAGCTATTTGCAGTTGTACTAACAGTTCTCTTAGGGACGCTCAAATTTCGGTGATATCCCGCATCTAAATTTTAGATGTTTTGAAAAGATGTAATGTATTTATTTACATTTCCGTATATTATACAAGTTTTGCCCAAAAAAAAAACGAAAAAAAAATACAGATTATGTGTAATTTAATAAATATAAGCGAACTAAACTAGGTGTGAAAATGTATTTCATTCGTCGAAAATTTTCAATGAACCCTATAAATTCTTCCAAAAATGTCACCAAAAAGTTACCAAAGGCCACATTTTCAATTGTGTAGAATACACCATCCTTCCTGGAATCGGCTTCTTCATTTTTTTGATTGCTACAATTATGCAGGTGCGGTTGTATGTGTGTGAAACGACTCATAAAATGCAAGAAAAATAGCCCTCAACATTACCTAAGCTAAAACTCTGCAAACTGGGGTGGTTCACGTTTACAGTACTCACTTACGACCCAGTGCAGCTTTCTGCAACTAGTTTCGTCCTTGTTGGGACTCTTCAGATAGAAAAAACGAATGAAGTATCGTAGGTGGCTACCGCAGTTGTGGTCCGTTTGTTGTGGTCAATTCTTTCGGCATTCTTGCCTCAAGAATCCCAACAAAGACGAAACATAGTCGCACGATCCGAGTGGACTGGATATTTTGGAAAAGACTCTTGTTTCCTATGATGCTGGTGACAACTACAAAAGCACTGATTACTACGTTTGTTTTTTAGGTGTCGCAGGACTAATAACACTAAGACCGTAAAGTATAATTAGTTGAAAAATAAATTAATGTTCTTGTACACGTTAAGAAGAGAAAAAAATTGCACCTGTCCTTTGATTTTAAGTGGTCTTTTGCGAATATACCTTGAAGGGCGAAACTTTAGATGAGCTGCGCGTTCTAAAATGCACCACAAAAATCATCACACAGCCGTTATTTCAGTCGTTACAGTTAACCACTGCGGCTTTGACGTATTTGCAAATCCATGAATGGATCGGTTATACTTTAAAGCCAAAGATTTGTAGAAGAGCAGTGCGCTTCAGCGCTTTAATACCCAACATAACGTTCTGCTGGACATCTAAATAATTAGTAAACGGCAGCTGCAAAAAAGCGTGAGCTTAACATGAAGAAAGCTGATTTTAACTTCAAACATTCTTTTCCCTGTAAGAATTTAGGATGGCAATGCCATCTGTCAGCATTACACTGACATACCTGCCATACCATTGTTTTGGTATATAAGCAAAACCAGTTCTATGATGTGCTGTCTACACTAGACCTAAACTGCACTGATGAGCTGTAATGACAGCGAAATAGATCTATTTGCAGTTGGTTGAGGTGTAGACAGCATAGCATAGACATGCATTTTAATTCTTTTCCCCGTTTGAAATTTATCGAAATATATTTGCTCATTGCAAGCTAATTCCATGTTATCCATCGTTAGCAACCAATGCCCCTCCAATACCCATTATCAATATTGAGAGGTCGTAGATGCGATTGACGGCAGTATGGCTAATAGATAAGTTTGTACATGAATATAATTCATACACCGTTTTAAAGCTGTATCCTATCAAGGTGATTTATTTTTTGTTTCTTTAAAATTAAATATATCTATTGTACATGAGCCATTACTTCAATGCAGCACCTAGTTATAAGGCTTCCAAAAACAGTAACGTGAACACCTTCACAGCTGCGTCTTTTGAAGAGATCTCAATAGGGAAATTAAGAACATCTGTAGGTACCAAATTTCAGTTGTACATATTTTTTTTTAGATTGCTCCTAACATTATTTGCTATAAGTTATATTACAAAGGAGCCCTCAAATTCAACAAAGAATGAAATATTATAATATATTTGTACAAAGAAGTGGTGTAGTTACTAGAAATAGGGGACACCCTGTTAAATGAAAACAATCTGGAAACGCACAATATAAATTAGAGTTTTTATAACAGAATAGTCAGATTTTGGCCGTTGTATACCATCACCATAAAGGCTATAAATATGAGTGTTAGCTTGAGTAAGGACAACTTCAATAAAAGGCACACCTAATTTTTTCCAAAGTATAATAGTATAAAATACACAATCTACAAAATATATTGTTCTAAAACTAAATACATATCTACAGTGAATAATACTGATAACACCTTAAATAATAGGTTCAGTAAAACCTCGAACCATCTAACTAAACAAATATAGTTGCCTCTGCCAGCACTATACAGTAGACACTGTATTTTTAATCAAACAAAATTTTATTAAAATCAGTCTTTTCAACAAAGAATTGGAAATCTATTTCACGGTTTCATATACCTACTTTATTTTATAACACTAAGGCTAAGTTAGTATGCCTCAATGGGTACAATCTTCCAATCAACCACCCTCCTATATTTAACTTATAGTTGTTTTTTAAAGAATGTCTTGTCCAGTACCATATCATGCTTTTTCAGGCAATGATACCGAAGATTTCCCGGTTGCTTGCACCTGTAATAGCACTTCTCTTCGGGACACTTAAACTGTGGTTCTTTGCCACACTCGAACTTGGCATGTCTGTACAATGAAGCGATGTGTTTATACTTCTTTCCGCATCTTTCGCACGGAACGGTAACTAGCAATCCTAAAAAAACATCTTATGTAAGACAGTTCCTCCAACCGTTGCAATCGTAAACCAAATAGATACTTCTATCATTATAGCGATTTAGAAAAGCATGAACTTCCTCGGTAACCCACAGAAGCATACAGATACCACCACACCTTTTAAAACACCAAAAAAACTCGTCCATGTTATTTATTAGTGCACTAATTAATAATATTTCTTACAAACAGTGTATTGCACATGACGTTGTAACACGTGTTTGTACTTAAATCTCCTTCCGCATGTAGTACAAACAAATCTTGGCTCCTGGTCACACTCTTGTCTTTTGTGTCGTCTGAGATTACCCTTGGCGATATACATTTTGCCGCAGGTGCAGGCATATCTCCTGATGCGGCCTAAAACGCAAAATAGGGAAGTCAGTATCGTAAATACTATTTTTTAAATCAGCTACATCAACGACGAAGCATAACAGTTGACAACACTGCCATCGTGCTTACAAACCAATCGGAGCCTAGAGCGGGGGGTTGCCACAGTTGATTAACCCAATGGTAACGTTGCTTATACACTGTGATATGACGCTGCTGTTAAAGCAAAAATGTGGTGTTCGTTTACAGAATTTGCTGTGGCTAGATGTCCGCCGGCGGTATTTACCCGTTACTTTCGGAGTTTTTGGCACTTTGACTCAATTTACCAAAAAAACACTTTTAAATGGAAAGGTGGGTTGAACGGGATTTCCTTGCGGTAAGTATTTTTTTCAAATTTTGTGTAATAGTTAGCTAAGAATACATGTTTTAAAAATTAGATTTCATTTACTTAATTATGAAGATTAACAATACCACTTATAAAAATTAATATTCGTCAGAAAACAGCTATTAAAAATAATGTACATAAGATATAGTTAATCGGTTAACAGGCATATACATGAACTGAAAAAGTATTGCCAGCTTTGACCGGGATTTGAACCCGGGACCTTTCGAACACTAGTCAAACGCGCTAACCAACTGCGCTATCAAAGCCCTATTGAGGTCAAAGCGGCATATGTACGTAACGCTGCCGAACGCCATCTGACGCATTTGCAGATGAATACGATATAGTTAATGGGTTAACAGGCATATACATGGTGTTCACGCTAGCAGTCTACAATAGCTAACTTTTTTATTTGAAATCGTGAATAGTGGTTTAAATGAGAAAGTTTCTTGATTTTTCGAGAAGAATTTATTGATGATGTTTACAAAAAAAACAATTGAACATGATCTGTCAAGGATATTGACTACAAGCTCGTTATTTTAAATAGAACGACCCCACTTTTTATAGCGCATTTTATTCACCACATCAAATTAGACAAAAAAGTATTAAGATACCAACACCCTATAGTCAGTTGTTTTTTGAGACATTTCAGGTAATATGATTGGTGTTCATGAAACAGTCTAGGTACAATAGCCAACTTTTTTATTTGAAATCGTAGAATGATCTTCAATTGTTTTTTGTAAACAGCATAAAATTCTTCTCGAAAAATCAAGAAACTTTCCCATTTAAACCACTATTCTACGATTTCAAATAAAAAAGTTAGCTATTGTAGACTGTTAGCGTGAACACCCTGTACATACATGAACTGAAAAAGTAATGTCAGCTCTGAAGCTCGAAAACACTGAGCGACGAACGATTTAGCTACAAATGCGCAGGATGGCGATCAGCAGCGTTACTTAATAAACTTTGACATACAAACATTATGCCGCTTTGACCTTAATTTGAAATATGGCTTTGATAGCACAGTTAGTTAGAGTGTTTGACTAGTGTTCAAAGGGTTCCGGGTTTAAACACGGTCAAAGCTAGCAATAAAAGTAAGAATTTAGGACGGCAATGCCATCTGTCAGCATTATACTGACATGATGACAAAGCCACCTAGCTCTCAAATTGAAGTATGCAGTTGCATGCCAATTTGTCAGGCTACAGGTCACTTCCTTTAAGAAGTAGTACCCGTTAAGGCAGCTAGGTGGCTTTGTCATCATGTCAGTGTAATGCTCACAGATGGCATTGCCATCCTAAATTCTTACTTTCATCATACCATTGCTTTGGTATATAAGCAAAACCAGTTCTATGCCGTGTTGTCTACACTAGACCTAAACTGCACTGATGAGCTGTAATGACAGCGAAATAGTACTATCTGCAGTTGGTTTAGATGTAGATAGCACAGCATAGACGTGCATTTTAAAGCTAGCAATACTTTTTCAGTTCATATATTATATGCCTGTTAACCCATTAATTATATCTTATGTGTATTAATAAATGCATTCAGGCAATAATTATCTTAAACTTAAAAAAAGAAATACTTATTGTAGAGATATTTTCAGGAACTTTAAAATATTATCCTATGTTCTCATTAAAAAAATAATAACAGGATGTCCCTGTTTCGAGAAGTGATGCAACGCAAAGTATACTGGCAACCGTTTCCTTAAATATAAAATTTACTTGTTCATGCGCTTTTTAATAAATGGGGTCAAAAAACTCGTGTGGCTGATATTCAGTGATTCACTCGGTATAGGCTATGCAACACTGATATGTACGTTGAGCGGCGGAATTTCGATCAAGGAAGCGTTATTCCGCCGCATTTGCGCTTAAGCATTCCATTTGTATGGAACAACCTGTCGCAACTGAGCTAATAATAGATTAACCAAAAAAATTATCGTGTATAGGCGTCTACTCCATATGTCGGAATTGCTTCGCACATTAGTAAATACCAACGCCGAACATCTAGCCAAAACGTTAAAAATTTACTGTGTACAGTAAAGGTGGATAGAATTAGGCAACTGATGGGGTCTTCCCTTCTAATGATGTCAAATGCAGGAGTCAAAAATCCCAACCTGACGATGTGTGAATGTCCTGGCTTAAAATATACGATTATACTTCTAATAAATGCATACATAAACTGAAGCAAAGGGAACAGAGACACACCTTTATATTATGTTATCGTTTTTCTTTATTTTCAATAAGTAACTTATTACAAATCTAAAACTTTAATCGTAAAGCTTCACAATTCACGTGCTTCATCATGTGCGCAGTAAGTTGAACCTTTTGCTTGCCCCTGTAGGGGCAGAGCGAACATTTAAACTGGGGTTCTTTTCCACATTCCCAATTTCTGTGCCTGTTTAAGGAAGTCTTTTGTTTATAAGATTTACCACACTGATCGCAAGCAAACATCTTTAGCGTTTTCATCCTCACTAGAAAGAAAATATGAAAAAATAATCGGGGTAAACAAAATATATAATTCTACACCGTTTAGTACAAAACGCAAAAATTAAATTTACAAGTAGACGCAGTCAAGAATGTACAAGACGAATTTTGTTGGGTATACTCTAATATAACCACAGCAATACTAAATTAAAGCAGAAGAGTCAACGAATATCTAATAAAGGTAAGCATGTTGCGATCTTATATGAATATCCAGACTAAATTTCCTCTTAGTGATATATGCGCACTGTAAATATGGACATTTATAAGTAGGTGCTTTTCCGCATTCCAGTCTTAAATGTCTCGATAAGGTAGCTCGTTGCTTATAAGACTTTCCACATGAAGAACATGGAAATCGCCTGCTGATAGTTACACCTAAAACCAGTAAGCGTTAACATTTTTGACAAGTGTAGTAAAAATCACATCAACTCCAAGCAAGAGATCCAACATTCAGTCAAGATTAAAAAAGATACTGCCATCTACAAAAATTTAACATCCTTTGTATGGTCTACCCGTTGGGAAACTGTGCTCCTTACATTTTCATAGGTAAAAAGCAACCGACAGATTTATTAGTTGTAGTTGGGACCTTACAACCCCTAATTATCTAACGATATTTTTGTCCAAGCGACATCTACAAAAAAAACATTTGTTTCAAGAGTGTATAAGTTTAAAGGGCCTAGCGGAATAAGCATGTGGAATCTGCCTCCACGCTTATTATCAGCACTAAATTTATACCGTTGATTCACATCTCTGAGAAACTAAATTTTGCTAATTTTTAGTCCCCTAATCGCTATTGGAGGGGAGTTATGAGTTGGGTACCGCACAGAACAAAATGGAATGAAAATATTTTAGAATGTAAAAAGATATTGGTATGATTCAACTTTTTTGTCATGTTTTATATCTACAACTCCAGCTGAGCTATAAAGAAATTGCGCAGCTCTGGACAGCCTGTATATTTGCAATGTGATTGCAAAATATAGATGATGCTAGGGACACCCTAATGAAAAATATAGTGTGTTCCAATCGAGAAAAAATATATTCTGTTTTCCTCATACCTCTCCTCCAACAGCGATTAGGGGACTAAGAATTTGTAAAAGTTAGTTTGTCATAGACGTGAATCAATTCACATGCTTATTACGCCAGGCACTTTGCTGTCTCCTAGTAGTAGATTTTTTTCTAATTGTCCATCTCATAGCTGTTCAAATGCAAAGAAAGAAAATCGTCAATTCCGAGCCCAAGTAATCCTAACATTTTGCACTAGATGGCATGACAATAGGTTTCATATAAAACTCGTGCTGATTAAACGCTCTGAAGAGATTTGTAATTGAACCTCCGATAGCACAGCCGTACCGTACCAGAGCATAAACCTGCAGATTCGAGTTCGAATCCCGGTCAGAGCATTTTTTTTTCTATTTCTTCGTGAAACTTGCCTCAAATTCCACAAAAATTTAACACATCTATTAATAGTTACATGATTCCAAAGCGAAAGACTCGTGCAATTCCCTCTGCAATCAATTAAAAGTTGTTGACGCAACCTGAAATGACCTARATATTTTTGGATATGTAGATAGCAAACATTTTTTTTACAAATGAAACAAAGAACGTATAAAACAGTTTTTATTTGAGACTTTTACGGAGGCCTCATGATGGCTCTAACTCCCTGTGCTTCGTATTTACATGTATTTGTAACGCATTGCGCCTCTTGGACTTGTATTGACAGAAACTGCATTGGTACCTCGGTTCTTGACCGCACTCCTGTCTCATATGCCGCAAAAGGTTGTAACGTTTCGTATACGACTTCCCGCAGTTAAGGCACACATGAGGAGTTCCTAAAAATAACCCAAGTCACAAACGTATTTACATGTGTTTCAGTTTATTATCAAAATTATACTTATATAGACTGGGTTGTCAGTCCAAAATGCCGTGCACGCTCTTCATATGTACACGATGTTCATCACTTCTCTTCGATTTCTTAGGACAATAACTGCACAGGTATTGTGGTTCCTTCCCGCACTCGAATCGGACGTGCCTCACCAGATTATGACGTCTATTGTACGACTTGCCACATTTCCAACAAACATGACGTTCTCCTGAAATGTGTTACTGGTGTCACCAATGAGTTATGAGATGATACCGTTGATGCACAAATGAGAAGTTTAAAAAAAAATAAGTCAAGTCCATAAACGTACGCATTTATTTTACAATTCGTCAAATACTTATATCATAACAGTCTGTTTTTAAAGCGCAACTCCGTGCTTGGTTAGCATATGCAAACGAAGTTCGTTCCTTCTCTTCGATTTGTGATGACAATAAGTGCACTGGTATTTTGGTTCGATTTGGCACTCCAATCGGATGTGCCTTGACAGATTATGCTGTTGACTGTACGACTTGCCACACTGCGAGCAAACATGACGGTCTCCTAAAACATGTTGATAATATTAGTTCTCGGTGAATGTTACATATTTCGATATGTTACATTCAAAGAATACAGTGACAAAAACACATTACCGTTTGAACCAGTCGAATCCGACGGGAAATAAGGTCAGAAATTAAAATTGAAAATTGCATTTAATCACGCCTCTAAAAACGACGTGTGACGTCACGTTTCGTATTGAATGTCGGCGTGTTTGTCATTTCATACGAATCGTCTGATGCATATGCGGTGTTTTCGTTCAGTTCTTTCTTTGTAGGTGTTAGCAGTTTAATATGATTACCGAACGTTCTTCTGAAACCAGAAAATACAAAATGTGTGTTCGATTGGCGCATGAGAACGGAACGTGAAGTCAACCCGCTGCAACCTTTTCAGTCGCATCACATTGTTAACATTTTTTCAGTGCAATTATTTCAACTTTGTTCGGGTTATTTTGCACAAAATTATACTTCTTCACTTTCTGCTAGGAAGTTAATTTCAGCAGCTAATGTTGTAATTTTAAATCATTGGGTGGAGGGGATAAAACTTATGCCGCGTAATTATATCATCATTGATCATGATACACATACATAAACATGTTGATAGCTGTGTCACTGGTCATTTGCCAACCACTCACCGCATGAAGTCACGTGAAACATGCTATCATGGCTACACGAAACTAGCTCTGGAAGAAAACGGTTGCAGTGCCAAATAACACCATAAAAAGAAGAGTAACCGTTATGACTGAGGATAGCAAGTAAAAAAGCTATCTATTTTACAATTCAAATAGACGAATAATAATAATTTTTCAAATCTTTGATAATTCTTTTCGACACAATTTGAATGGAAGTAGGTGCCTGTACACTGATGGGGTTGCTAATGTAACAAGCGGTAAATTTGGAAACGTTAAAAAATAGCAACGTAGCGGTTAGCATACCTAGACGTGAACCAGGAGGCCCGGGTTCGAACCTGGGAGTGAGAGGTGTAGTTCTGCTCACGAAACACATATTAATGTAGCATTATATACTGACAACGACATGTAAGACAAGTCACTGATAAGTAAAATGCGCTCAATATTACAACCACTTTATTTGTTGTGCATTAACAAAAGAATATATATTTATTTCCAAAACTATACCTGTTTAATGCGATATCGGTTGTCAAAGCACACCTCTATGTCTGGCCTTCATGTGCAAACGAAGTTCATCCCTCCTCTTAGATTTATGAGGACAATAAGTGCAATGGTATGTTGGTTCTTTCCCACACTCTAATCGGATGTGCCTCGACAGATTAGTTCTTCTATTATACGACTTGCCGCATTGCAAGCAATCATAACGGCCCCCTAGAATACATTACAAATATCACCACACAATGAACAAGATCGATACTAAAGGGGGAGGGTAGATTAGTTACAAAAGAATCTTTATTATACAAGTAAGTTATACATACTGTGATGTTAGTTTTTGCGCTCAATACAGCCTAATTGCCAATAGTCAAACTGTGTGACCCATGAATGCGGATGATCTCGGTATTGCGCGCACTATCTGACGTCACTTGCCGTAATTCGAAGTTTCATGGAGGTCACACTTAGCAGGCATGTTCACGTCCCATTCAAACACTTACACTTACTGAAATACAATATAGGAAAGCTGGAAAAATTAATAAAAACTCCGTAAAAAAAATTTTATTGTGTCGTATTCGAACATCAAATATAACATAAAAGCTCAATACTTAAAATAAAAAGCACAGAATGTCAAAAACATTGCCAACCATATTAGGAGAAAAAGAWAGCAAACATCGCTTTAACAAAAAATCGAATTATTTCATTATAGGAATGACGAAGTATTTTTACACTGCATTAACTAAACTACGTAATTAAACGGAATACCACTGGTTGAGGGGTAACTAATGAGTTTTATCACGAACAGAGAACCCATCTTTTTCTCCCGCAGCAATAGATGCAATAAAAAGCTAATTATACACGAGAGAATAAAGGAACTTAACTAGGGATATGCAAGGTCCCTGGAAGATGCGCCTACAACTCATCACAAATACAAGCATGCCTTGCTACTAGAACTCAATACCTACTTAAAATAAAATATAAGTAAACGAATAAACTAAAAAACCGTTTAACAGCGCTAGCGTGTTGTAGTATCATGGAACTTTAAATGAGTAACTATCATGAGTCGTTATGTACCACCGGGCAAGACTAAATAACATTCTAGATGTACCTCTTAAGTCATAGCAGAGTAACATAGTGACAGCAATCAGCACCGTCCTCTGATGGTCATCATCTAAACAAAAAAGCCATCGCTCAAAAACTAACAGCCCGTTGAAGGAAGAAACTCACTAATGGAATATTTTAGGCACAATGGAACGTTCAAATATCACCCGTAAAAGGTGATAAAAAAAATAGAAAAATTGTATATAAAAGCGAGTTATCACAGTATTCCAATTGGAAAGGCACTGTGTGAATTAAATACTATCAAAACTATCACCATCTCAATCGGACTCAGTCGTCTCGACCAGCAAACTCTTTTCCTTGTTCACAGCGGTGTAATCGATCTCTTTGTGCATCCTCTCGATATGTCTAGCGATGTGCATCTTCTGTTTAGCTCTGTAGGTGCAGTACGGACAGCTGAATTGCGGCTCCTTTCCGCATTCCCATTTCTGATGGTTCCTCAAGGAACTTTTCAACTTATACACCCTTCCGCAATCGGGACAATCGAAACCTGCCCCATCGTTGCTTTTCTGTCTCGGCTTCACCACGGAAAAATCGATGGACTTTCGAAAATTATCCCGCATTAAAATCATCGGCAGCGCTAGATGGGCGGGCCAACGTTGCGCCAATGCGGCTTTCGTGGCTGAAAACAAATACGGTTTATTAATGAGGTTTGGAGGGAGGAAGCACACATGCACTGGTAAGCAATAGCTATGCAATCACAAGATACGATTTATTTACTCCATCACCAATCTATATACACCAGAATTGATAAAATAGGTAAAATAAAGGCCTAGGTATATGCGGTGTGACGTTGGTGAATTGAGAGTTCGTGTCTCTTCATTGTCTCCTTTCGCTTGAATAGTTTCTGGCATACGGGACATTTAAATTTCCTGTACACCTGACACTCTAGCCTTAAATGCCTGGATAGAGCACTTCTATTTTTGTAATTCCTGCCACAACGGTCGCAGCTGTAGTGAAGGGGATCTGAAATTTACGAAAGTTAATAGCGTGCAATGAAACCCTACCTTATATAACACCTCTATTACTTAAAATATTTTCGCCGCACAAAAAATTGCACCTCGCATTTGCAGAATGGAAAATTACCGGTACTCCAAACTTAATTCATACATTCCACCCTCAGTGGGAAGTACAACAGTTCCATTACTTACCATTTTTGCATTTTCGGCAACTAGCAGGACGTTTTAGCTGGACGGTATTGAGGGTATATTAGAATTATGTACGAAGAAGTATTCAACCCAGTGTCCTTGCTTCAAACGTAGTCATGGATTTGGGATTATTGGTACAGGGTTTCTATAAATGATTCATGCAACGCGAGCATCGTTAATTTCTGAATTCTTTGTGCCGCCTTTTTGCAACTGCTGCCAAGCTACAAATTGCACGGCGATAGTAGGTACTGAAGGTTACAGATCAATGTCACCCCACAGCTCCGAAATGTGAGCTTTCTGTAACCTTAAAGTTAATTATCCCACAAAATACTACAGAATATATAGAAAATACACACTCCCACGCGTTTTCTCCTATTTGAATCCCAACTAGCAACTTACAGCTTTATAATGATCAGGCAAACGTTTATAAAACAATTTTTATAAAACAGTTGTACTCTTGTAAACATTGTCATAACGTTTATAGAATACTTAAAGATGCAAAAAGGCGCATCTTTATAAATCATTTTAGTTATATACAGTATCCCATAATGGTTCTAGTAGGTGTTACAGAACAGTTTTGTAGATAGTTGCAGAGGTGGTATAAAAATTACTATAAATCAGTTACAAAACGGTTTTATAGCAATTTATTATAAAACGGTTTTATAAATGTTACGGCATTTTCTAATATGCTACAATTCTGTTGCATTCAGCATCTTCAAAGGAATATTTCGGTGTTTTAACCGATTTGGCGGAGAATGTTTTATTTCTTAACGATTGGGTAAAGTTGCAACCCATATTCCTCTGTAAAATAAAACATGTACTCAGACCGAGATATATACCGTACCACATGACATAAAATAGCGTAGTATTGAATTGTAGTCACAAGAAACTACTACCAAACAAAATTTTCTGTCAAACATATGCACATATGTATACAAAATTTTTAAGAGCTTCAAAAATAATAAGTTATTCATCAATTTAAAAGAAATATTGACAAAATACAAAAAATGTTTTTAATCGTGTGGCATCTTAAATCTATCTGCACTGATTATAAACCGCATTTTATAATCATTTTTGTTAGAAACATAACTTTTGTACATTACTTTTTTGTAAAAAAAATAATTTTTAGTTGGCTTTACGCAATGGCGGCCATATATGTGTTTACAATCATGATAATAATATGGCTTCCTCTTTATAAAGCATGATTATCACAGAAGAAATTGCTGTATAACAAAATTGTTTTTTACATGTGTCAAATCAAGACTTAATATAATAGTTTTATAGGTGTTCACAAGATGACGATTCAGTGTTGAATAATACATATTTAAACTCTTTATAAAATAATTTGTCTCCACTGGAAAAATGTTCTATAAAAAGTTGTGCAAACCTTTATACAATGACTATAAAATGGTGCTTAACACTGTTTTATAATTTTGCCGTGAAAACGTTTCTAACACTAAACTATATAACAGTTTAGTGTACTGGAGCTGAATACTCGTAGGGGAATACCTTATAAAATAAAATGGACGTCGAGGAACAATAATAAAACAACAATATAACAAATATGCCTTGCTATTTGGAAATTATAAAATAATTTTGCTTGTTGGGATATATCAATTAAATCAATAATCGACAGATGACAAATAAGCAATAGTTGTGTTCACCTTCCTGAGAGGCGGCAAATTGATTTAATCGATAATTTTCATAAGCGCCCTGGATGCATGAATCATTTTTTGAAACCCTGTATAATATGAAACCTGATACTTATATACTTTGATTTGTCTAATACAGGGTGTCCCGTAAAAAACGTCAACAACAATTATTATTTATTGTCCGATTTTATTGAAACAAAGTGTGAGCTGAATGATATCAAAAACAGTACAAAATAGAATATTTTATTTTTGATTTATTTTCGTGTCAAACCACAGTCAAATTTATTAATTTAAATGGCAACATACCTATATATTTTTGCTTAAGACCACTTAAGAACTTTCAACTTTTTCTTGTATTATTTATATAATAAAGTATGTCATGAAAAATTTTATGTGTAAGTATAATAAATAAGTATAAACACCTATATAACATGGGTGTAGTGGAAAGTAGCACCTGTAGGTTCTGCTCAGAAGAGGAGGAAACTCCGATTCACCTCCTTACCAACTGCGGACCGCTGGGAGGCAAAAGGTTTGGAGAATTTGGGTCTCAATTTATTAAGACTGAAGATCTTTATAGGTTACCTTGGAAAGAGATACTGCACTTCTTTGAGAAGGCAGGACTCTTCTAAGCTACGGTGCGGGCACAATGGATCGAAAGGTGTAAGTGCAGCGCCCCGCCCCACCTGCGGGGTCGTACCGCAAAAGAAAGATAGATAGATAGATAGATAATAAATAAGTAATACAAAACACTTCACAATAATCGTCCCCGCACCGCACATCTCTTAATTACTCCATGAGTCACATTTAATTTATTTATTTTTATTTAGGTGTTAATAATTTTTTGCTTAAACCTCAATATTTTCTGGAAGTGTTAAATAAACTCGATTTTGTAGATAAGCCCACAACCAAAAATTGAGGGGCGTAAGATCCGGTGAACGCGCAGGGCTCTTGATAAGGCTTATTTTCATATTGGGTGTTCAACCTTTAACCAATCAGTATTTACTCTAGCGTTTTGTCGGAGAGCCTCATCGTATTGATAAAATACTCTATTTCATTCTGCCACGGGTAATTCATCTAAAAAGGTTTGGAGATTTTTGTTTAATAAAGAGTAATATTTTTCTTGATTGAGGCAAGCATCTATGAAAAATGACCTGATTAATCGATTGCCTAAAATGCAATACTGTAAAAAAAATCTTGTTCTAATGCATTTTTTAGAACAAAAACAACAAAGCTGTATTATTCGGCGTGGATCACTTTGTTCTAATACATGAACTTTTTGAGCTATGTACGGTTTAAGTTTATGTTTTCTTGAAATCTGGACTGTAGACAGAGCAAAATTTTACATTCATATTCAGGTACAAATATATTTTTTACAGTTTTGCTTGAACTCTGGACAAATCTTGATATTCATAAAAAAACTTCAAGTTGGTGTTATATCTCAAAAATGTGGATTGAAAATAAAAATATATATAAAAAATATCTTGCAGTTTTTGTCTGTATCTACATTCCTAAGAGAGATATTGAGGGTTGAAAAAGGTAAGGCTATTGAAATGTTGGTTATGGCTTTAAAACAAGAGACGACATAAAATGGCGAAGGTACAGCTCAACTCACAACAAAAAGTCCAAACTGCAACCCCGTAGTATTAATAGCTACCGATATACAACGAAATGGGACATCCTATACCTTTTCCCTGGTAAATATTCGCACTACTTATTAATATTATCGAGCGCTTCATGAGCAAATCGCATTTTAATAAAACTTTATAGAAAGTATTACGGTGTGTCTGACACACATATTTTAAAATCATCTTTAATCTTTATATTCGGCATATTTAAAATAGTTGAATGTTAGGGTAGAATACTACGTAATAATCACCTTGAATAGTTTCAAATAAATAAGATGGTAACTTCATTTCAATTATTTATTGTTTTAAGAAACACCTTTCTCCTGAATCGACAATTAGCTACATGCGAACGCAAATTGTCTTTTCTTCTAGCCTTGTACGTGCATCCCAATTCCTGACATACAAATTGAGGGCCTTTGTCTCCACATTCATATTTTTGGTGCTTCCAAAGAGACGATGAGTGCTTATATTTCTTGTTGCATTGTGTACAGTGGTATTTAAGCAAGTTGGGTTCTACAAGGAAATTACATAAAATTAGATAACATCTTAAGATGTGTTTTCGGTCGTTAGATCGGAGCTACAGATCATGCCCTATCGGTCAGCACATATTTAAATCGCACAGTGATACTCACGTTGAAATTAGAACAATCGTTATTATTTTCGTCCTGTATAATTGCAAACAGATTTTTAGCATTGTCAGAAAATCGAGCCATAGTGTAGTTGTCTACGCAATGAAGTTGATATCTGGAGGGTTCAAGTCAATTCTCGATCACAGCAAAATTTATTCTTGCATTAACAATTTGCTTGCTTACTGGTTAAAACTTTTATAAACATACATGCAACAATTTAACTTTCTAAATATTATAATCTGTTATGGTGGCCTGGTGATAATAAATATAATGTTTTCATCGCTAGTATACCGTCTTAACCGTTAAGGGACCCAGTGCTTTAGTAGTGTAGTGGTCAGCATACTGAGGCGCATGTCCGGAGGGTAACCAGCAGAAAACTTCCAAAAAGCATCTATACTGTTAGGCCATCAGCAAATATTATTGCGTGCGCCATAACAATTATTAACGTCACACTTTTAATAGTTTTTATTAACTTTTCAAAGTGTCTACCATATCATTTTAATAGTATACTCTACAGTTATTATATTAACCGATTGTGGAAAGTGTTGAAAGAAGCACCAGACTTCTTTATCCCTACATTCCTTGACCCTAGATAGTATTCAATAAAGTATTTTTGGCACCTAAGAAGTTTTGCGTTTTATTTTCTATTCAACAAATCAGAAGACATTTTTTGTGCTTCTTAGTATGGATGTGTACACTTAAACTGTTTATACTGCAGATTTCCGGTGGTTAGGGAATAATAACAAAAATCAACACTATGAAATTTATTTGAATGCATAAAACCATAATTAATGTGGCTCTCCATCACAGGTTCACGATTTTCTGGATTTGCTCCTCCTAAAAAGAACAATTTAGCAATGAAATGTGCTGGGAAAGATCTCTACATACGTAACAGTCGCATTATGCTGATAATACTTGTGCATGGTCAAGTATTCCTTCCTTTTAAATCGCCGGGAGCAAACGTCGCATTCGAATCTGGGCGGCATACCGCATTCAAAACGTAAATGTCTGGAGATAGTTTCTCGTCTGGTGTAAGCTTTTCCGCAGCGTAAGCACTGGTACTTTGGCACCTCGTCCCCAGGTTTTACACCAATCCACTGTTTAATTCCTAAAACCAAACGCTTTATTGAGTGTACATTCCATTTATCACTATGCTACTAGAACTAGGCAATGAAACATGGTAGCATTCTTCTACATTTATTTATATTACATCGGCAGATCTACGTCGTTTCGTATATTCAATGTTGTGCGTAAAATAATAGTCCTCTGGATAAATATTGTGCCGTCGCAAGTGTCTACTAAAATTAGATTTCGTTCTGGATCTGTAAGAGCACAGCTCGCAGCGAAATTGTGGTTCTTTCCCACATTCGTGTTTCAAGTGTGACGCTAAGGAACCTCTCCAGACGTATTTCTTGCCACAATTGTAACAACTGAAGTTCGGTTCTGAAAAACAAGATTGTCGTGTAAATGTGTTCAAATATTTACTGGGCCATCAAAATTTGCGTGCTTCACAACAAATATCTTCTAGTGAACCTAACCAAATAAAATCGAATATCCATGCCAAGTACATACTTCATCCAGTAAGTGCATACAGTTGCGATTACAACTGGCGTTCGAGGTACCCAGATAACGTCACTCACGAAAAACACATTTTGTAGCAGATTTATATGCTTTTATTGACTATTCACAAAAACATCAAGTATTAAAACAATCAGAATGTCTTTTTGACATGTGCAATTGTAAATCTCTCCGATAGTAATAGGAACTAGCACAATACCAACACCTGTAACTCTTTTCCTTGCCACACTCGACCTTTTGATGACGTTGCAAATTCTTAGCCAACGTGTATGATTTTCCGCACGCATTACAATAGAATCGTGGATCCAAAACGTGGCACCTCATGTGATTACCTGAAACGTGAAGGCTGTAATACTAATTTAACAACAAATGATAATAGATTTCACATCTAACCACTCCTCTGCTAATCTCTTGGGAATGAACGATAAAATGTTATTTTGTAGATTATTTTGTGTTGGAACACCGATAACGTTCATACGCCTCGACCGAAAATCTGCGCCCTACTATGAAGCTTCATGATATCGACAAAAACATTAATCTGCCAAATAAAGCAAGGTAGGCTTAGTAACAGGTAGTTTGATTGCATTTATATGGTCATAAACCTCAAAAATAAAGTTTGGCAGTTCATAAAACACTTTGATCAGGTAACAAGCTATGAAGCTTTAATGGTTGACGGATTGCGCACTTAGGTGCAGAGCAAGAAGTCCGGGTTCGATCCCCGGTCGAAGCGTATTTTTTTATTCACTAAAATTGGTCTACAGTCCTTAAAGGCAATCATGATGAACATTTACACAAGGACAGAGACTTTCACGTTGTAAATGTAATAGTTTAAACACCAGTAAAATTTATCCACTAAACCAGTCTATAGATGAAAACAAAAATTAACAATTCGTAAGTTTATTACAAAACAGTAATAAAAATATAATATCCTGAATTTTTAAACATCTATAATTGTGTATGAAACTAACAAACTTTATATGTGTATAATAAGGCAATATCTACATCTAACTTAATTGTAAAAATGTCGTATAAACATTACTTCTAGTTAAATTCTAACGATAAACTTAACATGAATTTTAACATTACAACTACAAAAAAGCAAATGTATGAAAATTTTCATGTGATATAAACATTAATATACAAAAATACTTGCGCATTCTAATAGATTGCCACACTGGACGGAATGTAAAAAGAGAAAACCGTGTCACATGTTGAAGTTCAAAACTATGAGGTCGTCGCATCCTCTATGCCTCCTGAAAAAGTGTTTAATGACATGGATTTTTTGATATCCTCTGTAAACACATTTCGAACAGCCAAACATCGGCTCCTTGCCGCACTCATATTTCATGTGGCGTGCGATAGTGGACTTTCTCCAGTACAACCTGGAGCAATTAGGACATTTGTAACGGTAGCCGAAAACACCTGCAAAATTAAAACGAACATGAGACAGGCCATTTCGAGATGAATTTGTAGTGTTAGTCTTTATCCCTCATCCACAGTGCGATTAGCCCAATTCCGTTTATTTACATCTACAAGCTTTAATAACGCTTTTATTCAATAAGTGTATTTACAACATGTTTCTTTTGATGCAGTTTTAAAGAATCTTTTCGACGAGAACGGAAGCCGCAGACATCGCAGAAAAACAGTTTGGCTCCCCCGCATTCGAATTTAAAGTGCCTCTGGAAATGCCCTTTTCTCTTGTAATGTTTCCCGCATTTCGAGCAACCATATCGCTCACCATCTTTGGTTGGAATCAGATAAAATCCTTCCCCTGAAACATACGAATGTAAATGGAGTGTTCTTAATATGCCAACTTTGCAGATTACAGGTAATCTCCTTTGAAGAAGTAGTTCCCAATAAACTGACGTATTTTCTTACTTATATCGCCACCCACGTCTCACTCACCGCTTGCTTACAACAAAATTAATATATGTACTACTACAATCATGCAAAACAGTTCACTAATATATAGCTTTATTTGAGATTAATTACACTGAGCACTAATCCCAGAACGTATGCAACACCTGAGGATGTACTTTCCTGGTATGCGTTTTCATATTATCATTACGCTTGCACATGTAGTTACAACCATCCACAATACAACGAAATGTGGCTTGTTTCCCGCACTCATACTTGACATGCCTGGCTAGATGGCGCTTCCTCTTGTAGGATCTGTTACAAAGATGGCAGAGGTATCGAACATCTGAAAGAATAATGTTAGGCACATAACGTTCCAAAATAAAAAACCAATTTAAAACTACTGTCATACAAATGTAAATTTTGATTGATTTGACATTGCTAGAAACTTTTATTTATTGTATGTCTGGTTAGAAGAAAACAGGCTTTTGTAATCACGCAGGGACTCAATCCACAAAAACAAGAAAACTTTATTGCAGGGTCAAGGTACAATTTGAATATCAATAATGAATGCCAGATGTTTCGTCTCCCTCAATATTTATAGACTTGCACCTTCTCATATGCCAACTCAAATGATCCCTTCTTCTGTAGCTATGAACACATCGCGTACATATGAGGGTTGCCTCCTTTCCAAACTCGTATGTGAGATGCCTTACCAATTCACGTTTTCTTTTGTATGTTCTGCCACACTGATGGCAACCATATCGAGAAAAGTCACCTAAAACAAGTCAGTGGTATATGATGTATTTGTAAACGATACCACTATGCGGAAGTGCCAAATTACTAACTTGATTTCTTGAATGTGAATATTTTACATTATATTATTAATAATAGGTAGTGTTCCTTAGAATTTTGCAGCCCCCCCCCCGGGACTAGGTCTACCGAATTTTTCTTCCTTCCGGGTTGTTACGCTGTGGTCTAATGTTTCTCCTTTCTAGGTGCGTTTCACTGCTCCCTGCTGCCACTATATGTTGAGTGGCGACAGGTGCTCAGTTCAGACCGAAGTATCAGTTTTAAAGCTGACATCCCAACGTAGGAAAAAAATGTTTAAAAGAATCGAGAATTACATGATATTTAACCATATAGGTAAATAGCATCTGAAATATTTTGTACGTTCGAATCGCACCAGTTAGTATTAATATTATAAAAACATTCGATTTCTATCCAATACACTTACAAATTATAACAGAAAACAAACAGATCGAGCAAAGAAACACTTTTGAGTATTTGAGATATTTTGTAAGATCTTGGTTATTGCAATTTCTTCACTATATTACAGGAGATGGAAGTTTGTACACTGACTTTCAACGGCAGAGCAAGAGAAATGAAATATTTCCCCTTAATTATTTTAAACGGAACGTCCTGTGTATTATTACATTTAGATAGCCTAATAAATTTAATTATTAAGACTCAATGTATCTAAGATCGACGGTTTAGGCATAGTTAGAATTTTTGTGAAAATTTTGACGTTTACAGTGACTTCTAAGAAACAAGAATTTAGGATGGCAATGCCATCTGTCAGCATTACACTGACATGATGACAAAGCCACCTAGCTGCCTTAACGGGTACTACTTCCTAAAGGAAGTGACCTGTAGCCTGACAAATTGGCATGCAACTGCATACTTCAATTTGACAGCAGGCCCCCACGGCACTTTTTGCTGACGGCAAGAACCAACATACATACATCAAATTGAAGTATGCARTTGCATGCCAATTTGTCAGGCTACAGGTYACTTCCTTTAGGAAGTAGTACCCGTTAAGGCAGCTAGGTGGCTTTGTCATCATGTCAGTGTAATGCTGACAGATGGCATTGCCATCCTAAATTCTTACTTTCATCATACCATTGCTTTGGTATATAAGCAAAACCAGTTCTATGCCGTGTTGTCTACACTAGACCTAAACTGCACTGATGAGCTGTAATGACAGCGAAATAGTACTATCTGCAGTTGGTTGAGGTGTAGACAGCACAGCATAGACATGCATTTTAATTCTAAGAAACAATTTTTAGATCTAAAACCACAACAGCTACAATTACGCAGTTTTATCAGCATGTGGAACATAAATTTTTATGCTTTATTAGACATAACTTAAAATTTTGAATGTCAGCGTATAAATGTTTAACTTAAAATTCCATCTATTTTCCAAGATTCTTGTAATGGAAGCTTAAGTTTGGACACCCTAAATGCACCTTCTGCCGTGTTACTATTTTTTATGGAAACTATTCAAAAAATGTTGGTAAATTCACTTGTACCGTTTAGGAACACTCCAGTAATTTCCACTGGCTTCTAGAGAGAGATTTATAACCGTAATGATCCATAGAGGTGGGACCAACATTTTTTATCATGCAAATAGATTGCTATATAAAAAATGCCAGAAAATACGTTCGATAATGCTCTGAGTAATATGCAATACGTATGCATATACAAAACACGCGTAATTTCGTCAGAATTTTACTGGATAACACTAAATTGTGTTCCGTTAAATGTAAGCGCTTGAGCATGTCATGAAACCTTTTCAACCATATTTAATTCGTCATCTTGCCCCATGCTAAAAATCGCGATATCAATTTTACTTTGTAGTATTTACTTAACATAGTCGTATGTAGACTATTGCGCAAACATCATTTTAAACTTATAAAACCAATGAACTAATGAAATGATTTATTTTTCAATACATAATATCATAAGACAATTTTAAATATAATACTACCTACATGAGAAATAAATACTCGTATTTTTTCCTAAATTTTATACTTGAGAGAAAGCATTTTTTGCAACAAACTACAAATAATAGTTGCCTAAACACATGCGACAGCGCTAGAGAGTGAATCAACAATAACATTGTCTGAATACTGGTGTCAAAATTGTAGTTTATAATAATTCATTCTTTGGGCGTATATACAGTCTATTAAGCACATTATAAAATGCATATTAATCTACAGATATGTTTACTACTACAATAATCGATATTGCTAAGTTTTCGTAAAGCTATAACCATACAGTGGCTAACAAATGCAAAGTTGATACTTTTCTTTCTCCTTTTCTAAACGTCCTCTTGTTGGAGACAATTTACTACTTTTATGTTCAGCTTGTGTTTATTCTTGTGATGTTGCTGTAGATTATACTTCCGCTTTGAACTATACGGACACAACACGCAGACGTAAGTTTTAGGTTTGCCGCAATCCAATAACTGATGACCTTTTAACGCCGTTATCGTATTGTATGTTTTATTGCAAGAAATGCAGTGGTATTTGCGATCTGTAAGGAACAACAATTAGTGAAAGGTCTCATTAATGATACATTAAAATAATTGTTAGTTACGAGAAAGTTTCTACATACTGTACCTTTATAATATGTGCACCTAAAATGTTAATTTCTCAATTGGCTACATCTACAAAAGGCAATTTCCTGAGATATACTGTTTGTTATGCTACTCGTAACATATTAAATGACTGCTGTAAACGAAAGAATGATGATGATCATCGGTCAATCCCAATTAGTTTAGTAGAAAATCTTACGGTGCAGCTGAAACACTAAACATGAAATTAGGTGTTCTTTTTTTATTTACTCCACTGGTATATAAGCATAAACAGAAAACGTTAAACTTAAAGCTGTTTTTAGTTTATGTACACCAGGAAGTTTTAAAATCGAAAGCTTTCTATGTCGGGGCATGTAGCTTAGCCCCAAACAACTACCCCAAATGTACACAAGTTATGAAAATTTCAGTGTTATTTATGTACAAGATAAACCACATAATTACAATACACGCCAGAAAAAACTGTCAATAACAACATCATTATATCTTGCCTTAAAACAACCTGTTGTCAAACTATCGATATACAACCACTTAAATGTGGTTTAATAGAGATCCATGCCACGTGGCTAATAAACCACAAGTAATAAACGAGAAAAGCGGTTGAGTTAAAAATATACTATAAACATTCTCTATCGCTTTTCGGTGAGTATATTTGTTCATTTTTAGAAATATAGCCAAACATATAACGCCACTCCGCCACTGAATTACCATGGAAACAAAGCTTGCGAGGATCTCCTCCAATCAGGTTCATTCAACGCCGCACCAGAACACGCCTTACGCTTGGTATTGCCTGTTTAACCGAGACCTATACTATGATTGGAAAAATGTTTAGCTACTAATAATATTCAGTAGTAAAAAAAACTGTGGTTAAAGTAAAAGAGAAGTAACAATCACGTTTAAATGCTATTTTCGATTGTAAAAAATTGATCTTCAAATTGAAATTACTTCATGTCCAGCGCTATTTGTTTTACGTAGTTAGAAGTTGCCAACATCGATTTTTTTGCCCGCATTCCTTTGGCAGTTACAGGTCCATTTGTCAGTCTGTAGTTAATTAAGTTACCATATCTACTGCTCCTCTTTACATAAAAGTGAATGTGCATTTTTATACCCTCTAAAATGATATCTGGTTATTCATACAAAATTCTATTGTATTAAGCCAAACGCTACAAACAAAACGTTTTAATGATATAAGGTTGATCTTATTTTATCATAAAAATGGTAAATAATGATACTTTAGAACATACTTAAAGTCTTCTCCACTTGCCTAAAAGATTTATTATCACCGTTAGGATAGTCCCTTAGTATTTATCTAACTTAAAATCAGAAGATAATCGTACAATAAAATCATCTATCATAATTGCTTTTTGTACTTTACTGTACTTGCAAAATGGAAGAACTTTATGGGTGGAATAAAGAGATTATCACGCAAAATAGCAATTTGACCTGACCTGGCCAAAAATCGAGTATCCCGGTAAAAGCAGGGTAATCATCAATATATTTTGGTTTGAAGGCTTCCGTGGTTGTTGTCGATGACATGTTGTTTTCCGGGCTGGTTCCCACGTTGGTTATTAGACCTTGACGTTTCGACACTCATGTCGGTGTTTTCCTCAGAAGTAGCTCTGAAACTGACGTGTCCTAGCCTGCYCGGGTMYTTATACTCGTCCGGGTCACTGMCGCGTGGGCGTTGTTACGCATGACCGGTTTCCAGATTCCAGGTAGGTCGATGCCCCGGTCTCGGTTGTAATTGTGCGGGTTCTTCTGGATTTCGATGGCTTCCTTGTACAGGTCTCGGCCAGAATCTCGCTTCCCTCGACAGCATTTGTGCTTCCTCGAATTTGATGATGTGGCCAGTCTCCATTCGATGTTCTGCTACAGCCGATCTATCACCTTGCCGTCTCTGGTGTCCCTCATGTGCTCCTTGATTCTCGTGCTGATGTGCCTTCCGGTTTGGCCGATGTAAACCTTCCCACAGCTGCATGGGATGCTGTACACACCTTGTGTTTGTAGCTCCTCAGTCGTCGAACGATATTTCGGAAAGGCGTTAGCTATCTTTCTGGCCGAGACTGTACAAGGAAGCCATCGAAATCCAGAAGAACCCGCACAATTACAACCGAGTCCGGGGCATCGACCTACCTGGAATCTGGAAACCGGTCATGCGTAAAACGCCCACGCGTCAGTGACCCGGACGAGTATAAATACCCGAGCAGGCTAGGACACGTCAGTTTCAGAGCTACTTGTGAGGAAGACACCAACATGAGTGTCGAAACGTCAAGGTCTAATAACCAACGTGGGAACCAGCCCGGAAAACAACATGTAATCATCAATATAGTTGATATGTGTGCACCGCAACCTCGATGTTACATTCTTTTTACATTAAACTGTTACTTTTATTTTAATTTATTAAAAATGTTAGTGGAAACGTAAAATTAGCAACCAAAAAAAATGACCTGTATATAACCCAGTTTTACCTCTTTAATCACGAAAACAAGATATGGAGTGAAATTTTATTAGAATACACCGGATCAATACCTTAAATAATAACATTATGTTTATTGATCAAATGAGATTGTAAGTGATGTCTATGCTTGAAAACTCGTTTACACTCAGAACACACTTCTTTACCCTTCTTATTACATTCTAAATTCAAGTGACGTCGTAGCGTGCTCTTGTGGGAGTATCTTCTGTTACAATTAAAACACAAAAACCCATTTCCATCGCAATTATCTGAAAAATAATGGTAGAGTTAAAAGGTATTGTATAGGAATTTCCAGTCTACTAAAACTACACCCAAAACGAAACTATGTTAAAGTATATTATACTTTCGGAGAAACGATGCGATGTCACTCATAAAAATTTTGACAAAAGATTATCCATCTGACGTTTCTATTACACCTGTATCATATCAAAAACAAACAGAACCTCCAAAACTGGTTTGGAAAGTTTGAGACACCCCATAACAATTCTGATAAAAAACATTTTCGCTCTCATCGGGGTTCGAACCCGGGTATCCTTGCTCCATGACAGACACTGAAACAACCCTCGGCGAGAGCATATATAACAAGATAAATTCGCGGCTATATATACTGCCTTCTAACGATATTGTTAGATTATCATTTGGGTTCAGATTTGAACTTCATATTAATGGCAACTGCTGCGACGTTAAATATTGTGGTGAAAAGTATTAAACACATTTTAAACCCAGTGTTTAGATTGATTGAATAGGTGTCGTGTTAGTATATAATGATGCATTATTATGTCATTTTGTGGGTACATCTGATAATTTTCAGTCACGGAGAAACAACCATTTACAAGATACAAAATAAAATTTTATTAATTTACACAGGATCAATACCTCAAATAATAACATTATGTATATTGATCAAATGAGATTGCAAGTGATGTTTACGTTTGAAAACCCGATTACACTCAGAACACACTTCTTTACCCTCCTTGTTACATTCTAAATTCAAGTGACGTCGTAGAGTGCGCTTATGGGAGTATCTTCTATTACAATTAAGACACACAAACCCAGTTCCATCGTTGTTATCTGAAAAATAATGCAGAGTTAAAATATGTTGCATATGAGATAATATTTTCTCGGATAGATCGCTGTCTCTTGAAAACACTGACAAAAAATTAATAGTCTGACGTTTCGATTACACCTGTAATCTTTGTCAAAGACGAAGAACCTCAAAATTTGCCTGACACAAGTTCAAACAAAATTTTGAAAGTCACTTTCAAAATTTTGAGGTTCTTCGTCTTTGACAAAGATTACAGGTGTAATCGAAACGTCAGACTATTAATTTTTTGTCAGTGTTTTCAAGAGACAGCGATCTATCCGACAAAATATTATCTTATATAATGGACGCTGAAAGCATTCACCCTCGTATACATGTTGTATATGGATTTTCAAGACACTCGAAAAAAGAAAAATTGTTAACGATTATTACCTTTTTCCGTACCTTCAAATCAGTCGAAGACTGTATGATGGATGATCGAAAACTTCACACTTGAATTGTTTCAAAAGATGGTCGCGTTGGCACAGTGCGGCCGTGCATTGTCGTAGATCAAAACAATGCTAAGCGAAAGTAGTCCTCTCTGTTTATTCTACTCGTAAATCGCTCGTCGCAGGCAACGTAATGTTTCACAATAAACCTCCTTTGTTATCGCTCTCCTTTGCGTCATTGTTATGCAGATAATGCTTGCCACAACCGAAAAACTCCAAAAAAGTACTTGACCGAGTTGGCGGCGCAGTACCTTGAAATGGTTTTGGCTATTTTGTAGAGAAATGAGTTTGCTCAACTTTTAGGAATAAAATATTTTTTAATGTAAATTCATCTTCTTTTAAACCGCTCTCATGTATTCATTGCTACGCTAAACTGTTACCTATATTTTAATATATTGAAAGTATCAGTTGAAATAATTTTATAAAATTATCAACCAGAATCAAAGACTTGCATATAACCTATTTTACCGTTTCAGTCAAGACGAAACAAGCATTTACAAGATATAAAGTGAAAATTTATTAATTTACACAGGATCAATACCTTAAATAATAACATTATGTATACTGAACAAATGAGCTTGCAAGTGATGTTTGTGTTTGAAAACTCGATTACACTCAGAACACACTTCTTTACCCTGCTTGTTACATTCTAAACTCAAGTGACGTTGTAGCGTGCGCTTGTGGCAGTATCTTCTGTTACAATTAAAACACACAAACCCAGTTCCATCGTGATCATCTGAAAAATAATGCAAAGTTAAAACATGTTGTATAGGGATTTTCAATACATTCGAAAAAAATTGTTAACGGTTATTACGTTTTCTGTACCGCTAACTCAGTCGAATACATGTTGACAGCCTACCGGAACCCTTCGTTGTGACGAAGCGTTGTTCGCTTAAAAATGCCTTTAGTTCTCGAAAGATATAATAATTACTGATGGCAAGTTCGGATGGTCGAAAACTTCACACTTGGCAAAAAAGAATGGCGACCAAAAGCATGCCTCTTAGTTTAATGCAGTCTAAGTGGCTCATCGCGGCACCATAATATTTCACAATAAACCTCCTTTGTTATGCTCCAAAAGCTCCAATAAATATACTTGGCCGAGTTGGCGGCATAGTTCCCTTGAAAAGGCGTCTACAAGACTGTAACGATATGACAAGCGCTTTAATGGTTGTAGCGATTTTGGAGAAAATTAGTAGGACTTTGCTTAACTTTCAAGAATAAAGGATTTTCTTGTAAATGGATCTTATTTTCATGACCCATTGGAGGTTAAAAAAACGCCCTTGTGTATTCATTGTAACATTAAACTATGACTAACATTTTAATTTATTAAAAATATACTTTGAAATAATTTATAAAATTGCCAACAAAAAAACAGAGACCTGCATAATAAACTATGTTTACCGTTTGTCACTACCAAACAAGCACTTACAAGATAAAGTAAATTTTATTAGAATACACAGGATCAATACCTTAAATTATAACATTATGTTTACTGATCAAATGAGATTGCAAGTGATGTCTGTGTTTGAAAACTCTGTTACACTCAAAGCATACTTCTTTACCTTGCTTGTTACACTCTAAATTTAAGTGACGTCGTAGATTGCGCTTGTGGGAGTATCTTCTGTTACAATTAAAACACAAAAACCCAGTTCCATCCCGATTATCTGAAAAATAATGATGAATTAAAAAATAACGTACAGGGATTTTCAAGCTACCAAAATGCACTCAAAAAACGAAAATCTGTCCTAATCAAATATCTACTGGCAAATAAATTTGATGTTATGTTTATATTGCACTTGTATCTGTCTTCAAAACTCGTATCTCCCCCCTTCTGTATCCAAGCTATATAATATTAAATTCAGTTATATAATCAAAACTGTATTTTCTGAGAAAATACTGTCTTGAATAAGCAAATGGAATAATTACGAAATAAAATAAATTTATAAATGAAATAAGTTAGGATCAAAATATTTATTATATCAATAGTCATATTCATAGAAACGGATTCGACCAAATTTAGGCCTGTGCAAACTGACATAGTGCCCATCTTGTGCTTAGTTCTGTACTTGCAAATGAGACAAAAAAAATCCGTCCGGTTTGTTGCAGTAAAATCGCTTATGTGATGACATCGTCCGTCTGTTACTAAACATTTTGGAACGCATTTCACAGGTGTATTCACCTAAAACAATAATTAACGTAAATCAATAAGGAAAGGTTAGCTAGCTGTATTAAATAAGACACAAAAATTGTACATCTTACCAAAACGAAAAAAACGACGCAGTTTAACTTTTCTCGGTGAAATACTCGTTTTCGTGTTTCTTCATGTGGGCTTTCAGGTAATACTTTCTCTTGAATCGCGTGTTGCAGAGAATACAGTGGTACTGTGGAGGACCACAATCAACGCGTTCATGAAAGCGAAGGCTCCTGACGTTTTTAAATATTTTACTACATTTGCTGCAAGCTAGCTTCTCTGAAACGCACAAAAGTGTAAATTAGTATAAATGCAGTCTTTATTGAACAAAAATCTCAGTACCGAAGAGGAAGAAATTGTGTTAAGAAACTGTTTCCCTGGAGATTAACAGCAGCCACCGTAAATGACCCAGTTAAATACTAGCATTAAGCACCGTATACAAGCCTATGATAACGTTAATATAATGATTATGTAAAAGAAACACAGACCACAAAAAGTGTTGCCTGTTCGGATAGGAAATCGAACCCTAGACCTCCAGATTGGCGGCATTGTAACGTAAGAGAAAGCACGCCAGGGCGCTAATATGATGGTCTCGGGTTCAGCTCTCAAGGCGAGTAACACTTTTTCATCTTATATACATGACAAGTTTCTCGACTAGCTAGTATATTAACATTATCACAGGGAAAAAATAATTTGATTTGATTATAATGAGAAAAGTTCACCTCCAGCCGCCAAGTATGGTCTGCGTTGGCATTTTCTGTGGTGCTCCAAGTTTGACCGACGAGGAATCCCAAATTACTTAATTGGATCGGGAGCCTTTGTGGTGTAAAGGCAAGCACGCCCGGGTCTCAGGTTCAATTCCATACTAGGCGAGTTAGACTCGTTTACTTTATATATGGCGTGTTTCCCGCTTGCCTAATTCTAATGTTGTGCATGTTTTATAGATATAACACTAAATAACAGGGAATGAATAAAATGAATAAAAGTAAACACTATGATATTTATTAACAACCTCACTATAATACAAGCAACTTCTAAAGTAAAAAATGCAATTTATACTACTTAAACATATGAACGAAGCGTCCCATATGTTTGTTCAAAATATGTCTCTTTAGGTTACCCTTAATCTTGGTCTTGTAATTGCACGACTCCACGCTACAGAATAAGTTGGGTTCCTTGCCACACTCCCTGGTAACGTGCAACTTCAGCGTACTCTTATACTGGTACACCTTACCGCATCTTATACAAGTGTAAATGGGCCGACCTAAAAATCACACCATGCTTCGTTTGAAATGGATGTACAATTAAACTTATCGTTTAAAGTGCAACGTGGACGATAAAAGCAAGCACCCCCCTCTCTGCAGACAAAACAAAACATAAAGCGGTGACAAAACAAAATTAATACTGTTAATATGGAGAAATGACGTTCACCCAATCGATGCTACAACATCTTTCTTTATGTAAATTTCTGTAATTAGCATTTAGAACTATAGATACTGCCTCAGGTAAGGTCAGGACAGCTCAGGTCAGGTCAGATCAGATCAGATCAGGTTAGGTCAGGTCAGGTCTTTACTGGATATCAAAAAAGTATAAAGCTAAAATTTTGAACGACTAATAAATCGAATGAAACGATCTCTTGAACTGGAATGAAAAAAAACTAATAAAATGCTATAATTTATATACCTTTTCAAATCATTGAAAGTCTATGGAAAAAATATGCGAACTGGGTCAGCAATCGTTCTAGAAGGACTTAGAATTGTAGTCTCTTGAAAAACAGTAACCACCGATTCTTCATTCAGTACAAAAATGCAAACAAAACCGAAAATTGTGTCAATGTCGCAGAAATCGACATATTTCAATACTGATATACAATCTCTGTCGAAGAATGCATGAAAGTTTATTATAAAATTTCGTAAGAATCTTTATAATGTCAGCGAACAGCTATTATCGTTTAAACAATGCACCCCCCCCATAAGTTTATTATTAAAGCTTATTGCTGTGTCTTAATAATTCGCTGTTAGTCACAATAAAAAGCTGAAACTATCAACTCAGGAAAAATTTGTGCATAACACATAGAGATATAAACGAATTTATTTATTTAAACTGAAATATTTTTGTACATCGCGATTACATAGCAGGCACACGCTTCCATTACTCTTGCACATCTTGCTATCAGGGGAAGCCACCATCACGGTTCCAGCTAGCGTCATGGCTTCTAGGAACTGTACCGTCATCAAACATACTGAAATGCTGTTTGGTATGTGCGTTTAGTATGTATCGGTGATGGAATTTCTTGGGGCAAATGGGGCATTGAAAACGTGGTTGTTTTCCACACTCGTATTTCAGATGACTAGTCAGATGATGCTTGTGCTTGTAACTCTTTAAACAAACGGTACATGAGAATCTTCTGATACCTAAAAGCAAAGTGACGTGAGTAAATAATGAACAGGTGAGTATTTACAAATACAAGAGGTTCTTAGTTGCAAGGAAAATACTAAATTAAACAAGCACACATAACGTAGCTGCGTCGAATCCATATACTTACCACAAAACATCACATTACGATCGATATGTAATACTACCTTTATCAGGTGACAGTAAGGAGTTCTCGGAAATATAACTACATATATTTTATTGTGCCAACCATAAATTATTTACAATAAGAGAATCAGACCCACTATGCTGCTTCATGTGCACCTTCAAATTATACTTTCTCTTACACTTAAATGGACATATTGAACACAGATATCCCTTGGCTTTCCCGCAGTCGAAAGATAAATGCACATTTAGAGTGTTCTGGTTCTTATACTTCTTCGAACAAGATGGGCATCTCAATTTCTCTTCCGAGAAATCTAAAATAAGAGATACTGGTTAAAACAGCACAAAAGGTTGCTAAACTAACGGATCTAGCGCTAATAATAAAATATATTCGTAAACAATAATTTTATTTTTCTGTACATTGTTTATTCACATATTTGTGATGTCGGGCGCAGTGCGACTCTAAATGTATCTTCTGGTACCAACTTTTTGAACAAATGGCACAAAAGAACCTTGGTTCTTTGCCGCACTCATACTTTCTGTGTTTTGACAAAGACGTTTTCCATTTGTACGGACGACCACAATCTTGACAGGTATAAACCGGTCCTAAAAAATAAATGATTTAGCCAAGTAATGCAAACTAACATACCAATAGGACCATTTCATGCAATTGAAAATAAAATAAATCTGATAGATTCATCTGTCTCGTTAAAAAAACAAACATAAGACAACAGCTAAAGCAATTATAAACTGTATTTATTGAAGTCGGTACAACAGAAGAAACTATTAATATCACTCGTTTCCGCCATGCACTCTGATGCAATGAACCTTAACATGGACTTTCTGGTACGCTTTGTATTCACAAAAAGGACACCTAAATCTCTTTTCTTTTCCACAATCGTATCTTTGATGTCTGGCCAGTGCAGTTTTGGACAGATACCGCCTGGAGCAACTTTGGCAATAGAACTGTTCTATTTCTTGAAAGATACCTAAAATATATGTAGATGTAAATAATGCAGGCGGCCGGGCGTTTTTACATACGGATAACGACATCCATTTCTTAAGTTATTAATAGGGTTGAATACAATGATCTGTTAGCAATATGACCACTGAAGCCGTTTACTTCGAGAATTCAATTATCATCGCTGATAAACCGCTATGACCATGCATAGTGTCCAGGGCTTTGGTGGTGTAATGGTCTACACAATGGGGTTATGCAGACCCACATTCAATTCAAAACAACATTTTTTGTTAAAAATGTTGCCTGCTAACAATTGAACTCATTTAATTTCTAGTATTATAACAAAAAGTCTTAACGTATAGACTATGCCATTGCCATAATCCAACCAATTTGGAGAAGAGTAGAAAATATGTCCAGCACCTTGCTTAACTTATACCTATACAAAGTGTCTCACCAATGAAAGAACGAAATTTAGCTCCAACAGGTGCGTGCTCAGCTATTCGAATTGATTTTTTTGTGGAATAGTCTGTATAGTATTGCATTTTTTTATTACTCGGTACATTTAAATACAATACAATATGACATAATCGTCTATCATACGCCGCTAGGAAATTGCCTAACGTTTTTCTTTTTGGAAACTTTGATATTTTTAGTATATTAAAAAAATGTATCTATCGGAAACTACGAACGACAGCTAATATAAAAAGATGAATCGTTGAATACAGACACATATTCAATTACGGATACCTTGACTTTTTTGCAAAAAAAAATATGGTATATTTGGGTCTATTTTAACACTTCTGGGGATACTTGCATTACCTATTAATTCAGCATACCAGGCATTTTCTTGTAATAAACCAGACAGGCCTTACTAATGTTTTACAATCATCTAGTTGTTTCGCCAGTGACAGCAAACTAATGTTGACCCGTGACGAACAAGTTGACGTGCTATTTGTTCTTAACGAATGTCACAGAAATGATTTGTTAAAATCTACAGTGTATGCACAACATTATTCCAAAAGGCGATCCGTTTCATATAAAAATTCATTAAGAACTATTCCCTAATTAAAAAAAAAAGTTTATGTCGGTGAGCTGTTGGCAAAATAGATCGAGATTATTCCCTTCAATACGTAATGTTTACCGGTGAAGCAATCTCATAAAAATGGCGCTGTTAATAGGCATAACTGTCACTACTACAATGAGACAAATCCACATCAGACTGGACTCTTTAGGACTCAGTAAAAGTTTATGGGTCGAACATATTTAAATTTTCTTCAAAATCGCTTAAATGCCGGATTTGCGTGATAATGCTTTAAATACTCGAAGGTTGATGTGGTTACACTAGAATAGAGCTTCAGCACACTACGTAATTAAAGCTGGCCGGGGATCAGTTATTTACCCACCGAGATCACCAAATCTTACAAGCTGTGACAAAAAAATAAAATATATTTAACACCACCGGACACTAAGAAAGATATGCGTCAGAGAATTACAGCAGTATTTCAAGAGATCACATTGAAATGCTTTTTAATGTTTAACGTTCGTTTAAAGCTTGATACGTTTGTGCTTAGCCTAAAATGGACGATTATTTATTTTTGTGTCATGGACGTTTAGGACAAAACTGTTACGTTTTAATTGAAATTATTTTACTATGGCATACTATTAGAAAAAAATTACTTATTCTGTCCGTATCTGAAGGTAGTTTTTTTCCAATTTTGTATTCCAAATGCTATGTGTTTTCGCCTTAATCAAATAATGGACATTTTAGCTGAACCAGTAAAACAACTTGAATTATTACTGTGTAAGTAATAACATTAAAATAACATTTGGATAAAGTATGACAAATGTTTGTAAAGCAGTTAACAATGCTTACTTTGTTTATTACAAGAAAATGCTTGGTTTGCAAGAATAATATATAACCTCCAAGAGTATTAGAGATAGACCTAAATAAACCCTGATAAAATAGTAGATAAAAAAGTTGTCAAATTTTGTATTTGGAAGTGCCAAAATAGTATTCTGTTAAAAAAAAGACAAGTTATCCTTGATTGAATAAGCCATAATTGAAGTGTCTTTATTTAATGATTTCATAAATTTGTTTATTACATTTTTTACTACAGTTGCCGTACGTTTTAACCTTAAGAATGTCCCATCATTTTAGATTTCCGAGATATATATCCAAATATGCTGCAATTTTCAATTGAAAAAAAGAAACGTTAAGTAACTCCGAAACGGCGCTTAATAGACCACATGTCATATTAACAAAGACGTCTTTATAATTACCTAGGAATCCAAAAATGTAATAACAATCGATCATGTCTATTGTAAATAAGCGTTAGTTTAAATAAGGAATTTTTGGATGTAAAAATGTTGCAGTGTATGAATAGTTTATTATACCAAACCCTCAAATAATTGACAAAGATAAATAAATAATAAAATGGGATGTCCTCAAGTAAAGTGAACAGAAAAGAATATATCTGCACACAAACAGTAGTTGTAAGACACAACAAATTTAAGATATTCATAAAATAATCTGTACAACTCCGTTTAAAAACATCMTAATCATATAATACATAGTATCGGTTACTACTAACTACATTATAGATTAAGGTAGTGGGAAATCGGCATAATAMCATAMATTTAGGCAACATATTTATTGTCAATTTCAGTCTTCTTGTTKGTTCACCGCTACTTCCACGACTGCTATAACCGTTAACAATAACAATGCACCCCAATCTTAGAATCATAAATAACAACAATAAAAGATTTGATTAATAACTCCTAATAAGCAAAATACGTCTAAAATATATATTCTAAAAGTAGCAGTATTTTGTGGGCTCAACGTTTATGAGAGATTCAACAGGCAATCTTTGGTCGCAAATGAACAATTTGGCCGACAGTCTTAATGGAATGCACACCAAGTGTATACATCAACTAAGGCACAATTATCCTGGAATACAACAATCTATACGTTATGTATATTTAACGGCCACAGAACCTTTACAGAGTAACTCGGTCTGAGGTTGGCCGACTATTTAAATATTAAACGATAGATAAAGGTTTATAACCTCTTTACATTGTATATTTACAATATTTAATATTATTCCTTGGAAGACTATCCTGAAACTAAAGAATAATGCTACAGTTCTCGGTTTAAGTCTTATTTCAAGGCACCCGATAATATATGACGTTATGTACTACAACATGATAACAATACGATCTAGACCACGGAGTAATATATACGATACTGTGCACGACTGCTTTCTAGCTTAAGCTCAAACGGATTGAGCCACAGATTGGATCGACGTTCACAAAATATTCGATCTAAATCTCACCAATATCTACATTAAAATGATTATAATTATTTATTTAAAAACAAGTGGTTGTCATCTTTGTATACTCAAATAAGAAAAAATGTTCTTTTTTACCTGGCAAAAATGGTTGGTTTTTAAGCAGTTTGAGCAAGCTCGTTAATATATATACTCCGCATTCTACCTCCCGAGAGTATTAAGATGATTCATCTAAAAATCTGCACAAGATATGATATGAAGAAAACCATCGAAATACCACTCGAGTAACAAGTTGTTTCAGCACCATACGGAACGTCTGTGAGTGTCAAAACAAATAAAGGTCCCCTACACAAACTTATACATACAAACACACTCACAAACTGATAAAAACAATAGACATGATTATTATGATTACGTGGACTTTCCCTTGTTGCTTTCCACCTTCAACACGGGGCTATCCTCAGAAGAGCCAGCGTTTGACGAGTAGCCGGCTTGCACCAAGTGACTATGATGTTTCCTCATATGAACACCCAAGTTTCCCTTCTGTTTCGCCTTGTAGGGGCATTCGGGGCACTGAAACATGGGCTCCTTTCCCCCGCATTCGACCTGTTCGTGCCTTCTTAAGGTCGACTTCCACCTGTAGCGTTTGCCGCAATGACGGCAAGCAAACTGCGACTCGCGACTGTAGCCTGGTCGAACGACCTCATCGCTGATGATGCGGAACTTTCGCATGAACCGGCCATTACTGTTATTCGTGTCTTTAGATTTCACCACGGGCTTGCGCAGCAGCTTTCGTAGGGTAGCATCCGTTTCCACCGTGAGTATTTGATCCAGCTCTAAATACTCTGGAAAAGATTAATTAAAGTTAGCTGTTTAATGGAGAACCTAAAGAAATAAACTTAAAAATAAAAGGATTAAACAGGGTAAAAATAAAAAGTACCACATTGCGGAGCTAATGGGGATGATAAAAGGGCAATCAGATCAGATTATTCCTTCACTTTAGTATTCACATCCAGACGTGTATCTAAAACAAAGATTGTATAAGGCATGTTCATTAGTACAGCGCATACGACATATTCAACATAATCTCATATTATTTACATTATCCGCATCTAAAAGACAGTAATGTTGATGTAGGTACTAAAATCATGAAATTCTAAATCCTAAAAGAACTGTGGTGCCGGTAAAAAAGTATTTTCTGTTTGTAAACATATAAATGTGCATTGCCAGAAGTAGTAATGTTCAGAAGAAATACAATAAAAAGTACGCAAGGTAACAAGTAGCTTTTATTAAGACAGTCGCTTAAAATATGGCACAAAATATGTGGACCTCTGTATATCAACTGGTCTTAAACCCTGCAATATCAAGATGTCAACAATCCTTATGGAGTTTCAAGATATTCACCCATAGTCGCGCTAAAGACTTTGTTTCTCTTCTTCCATATATTTAACGTTTATAGGTTTTCCTGGATGTTTTCTTCTAATGTGTTTTATTACATTGCATTTCAAGCTCATTCTTCTGTTACAGTATTCGCAAGCATATCCATATTTCTGTTCACCGCATTCGTACTTTTTATGTCTCACTAAAGAACACTGGTTCCTATACCATTTTCCACATATTTCACAGCCATACAGGAGGGCATCGGATTCTCCTAAAATAATAAGCTTAGTTACCAACTTGCAATACTACTGAAGTTTTCGTTATTCATGACAGTAATCATTAGTAAAAAAATAGTGTGGAGTGCAGGTCTCTTAAATGAGCGCATCCATGCAATTATCGGTCAAGTTGCCAAATGTATCAATTTTTAGCCAAAATGGCTACATTTTATAAATAATTTAAACGATACGCGTGTGCAATATGAATGAAATCCAGCTTACTTCGTTTACCGTCTACCGTATTACCTATCAAATAAAGAGCTAGCAATAACTTTGCCATTTCGATTATATTAGCGACATATATACATCTTTCAGTTTTATAATCAAATTCTAGGATTATTAATCTTTTTCATAAGTGAGCGAAGGAACCGTAGTAAATACTGTCCCTTTTGATATCAATCGAGGGTGCTTATAAATGTATATATCAAAAATTTTTCCTTGAAGAAAATTCCTTAGCTCCTTTAGTCTTTGGGAAAGCTATGTCCGGTAGCTCCGATTGTTGAATGCGAATTGTACGATTTGAATATTGGAGACACGAGCAGTCTTCGCACACAGTGCATTCATAAAAAGTATCGATACAATTTCGATGGAACCCTTTGCCATACATAATCTGTATAGAAAGTCGAATGTTAATGGCTACCTACCAAATCGTTGTCAATGGAAAATTAATATTTCATTAGATAGTAAAGGAATCAGATAACAGTAACGCTGATTTAATTAAAACTACATACAAAACGACCATACAAACTAATTACGATTAAAAAATTTCTGTATTCCTAACTCTTTTACAGTCAGTGCTCTCCTGCGATGAGTCTGTGACAGCTTGTGCCTGTGTAGTACGTGATAAAATTTACAGCTGAATTGACAAATCTTGCAGTAGTATCTAGGAACACGTCCGCAATCATTCTTCAGATGAGTATATACAGAAGTTTTGTATTTGTAGAACTTTCCACAATTGGGGCAAATATATTCGCCCTTCTCATTTTGTCCAATTATTCTATAAGCTGATTCGTAGTTATCACCTGAAATGAAAACAAATAAATACGCATTCTAAATTATATAACTGAAGCACGAGATTGTTTTAAGAAGTAAAATTTATTGAAAAATACAACAGTTATCTAAATATTTTATGTATATATTTAATAATGTCATGGATATCAAAATTAAATAACGGACAAAATAAATAACGTAACTTAAAATATAGTCTACCCCCCCCCCCCCCATTCGAGCTTAATTATTGCAACTATATAACTTATTTTCAAGTAAGTATCTTTATAATAAAATAACGGATTTGTAATACTATGCTATAAATACTTTCATATACAACGTGTTGCAAAAGTATGGCAACTCTAGCATAACTCGCTAGGAATACGTTTGGGGAAAAAACTTTGAATACGAAAGCTTTAGGTTTTCCCTGGGTGATCTTGTATTTGACCTTAACCGCGAMCATATGAATATCGAGGTCTTTTTTTCAACTGGAACCCCTATTTTTTTAATTCTGGATTTAGAAAGATAGGAAAATATTACTTCCGAATATGACCTTAACAAAGGTCTTAGAGGATTCGCACAAAAATTTATATACAATATTTTTTCGAATCGCTGATTACGAATCTGACATTGGATTTCCAAAATTCAAATAGCGTCTCTAATATGGCTCGTGGAAAAATTTAAAATTTAAAGAAATACCCAAAAATTCTTCAACAAAAGTGTTTGAGGGCCCTAAGAATTTGATTTTTGTTTTTTTGTGCATTGATTAATTTAAAAAATTTTCCATTTCGAATTCTGAAATTCCGATGTCAGATTCGTAATCAGAGAGTTCAAAAACCCTTGTATACAAATTTTCGTGCGAATCGATGAAGCTTCAATTTTTCCGACCCGCCATTTTGAATTTTGCAAATCTGATGTCAGACTCGTAATCAACAACCTCAGAAACTTTTGTATATAAATTTTCGTGCGAGTCTAGTAATTATTGTATTTGACCTTGTTATAACCTTTGAGGTCACAGTCAAGATCATATCCGGATCTGTATAGTAAAAAAGGGGAGTTCGTATTTAAAATATATGTAATAATAGCCATAAAAGAATCCCAAAGCTTTTGCTTTTTCCCAAAACGCATTCCTAGCGACTTATTCTACGGCTGCCATTCATACACCAGCACAGTGGGCAAAATAATCGATGTAGGTGGACAAAACTCTAAAATCCCGTTTGACGACTCGAATTAGCGCAAATTTATAGTAGAGATATTTTTCAACTAATATTGTAAGACTTTTTTTAATAAAAAATGATATATATTTTCAAAGAATTGAACGAATAACTCCCTATTTAATAAACTATATCGCCTAATATTTTAACATAAATTATTATACAGGGTTTCCTCGAAATACACCGACAACGTTTGACAAGTGATAGAAAATCGAATTCTAAAAACTTTTTTCGAATAAAACAATTCCCGAAAACGCTTTTTTTATATACAGGGTGTTGAAATTGAATTTTGAAAAATTTCTTTTTAAGACTATTCCTGAACTATAAATGATATCAATTTCAAATTTGGTGAGAATCATAACGGCAGAAGGTACAATAAAAAAAGTAATCCGGAGGTTTCTAAAGCACCAGTGGCGTGCGCTGGGGTAATGCAAATCCCCCTTTTTAATAGAACTTTTAGGTCTGTGGATTTTTAGACAAAATTAATACAGTTTTGTAATCTTTAATCAATTCTAAATAAAACATTTCCCTTTCAAGTTTGTCTCTAAAAATTAATTTTTTAATTGAAAAACACTACATTGAATTAAAAAGAAGAACTTTTAAAATTCAACTTCAACAAACCGTAGGTAAGTATATCAAAAACAAAGCGTTTTAGGAAAATTCTTTATTCGGAAAAAGTTTTTAAAATTGTGTTTTCCATCTCTGTTAAGCGTTGTCAGTTTCAATAACATTTTTGTGATTTCATAAAATAATGGCTGAGTGTTCGTTTTTCAATCAAAAAATTAATTTTTAGGGACGAATGAGTCGTTTTATGGCAAACATTAAAGAGACATATTTTATTTACAATTGATTAGATAGTACAAAACTGTATTAGTTTTGTCTAAAAATCCACAGACTTATATAAGTTCTATTAAAAGGGGATAGTCTGCATTACCCCAGTGCCCGCTACTGGTGCTTTAGAGACCTATTTTTATTGGACCTTATGCCGTTATGATTCTCACCAAATTTTATAGTTCAGGAATAGTCTTAAAAATCATTTTTTTTAATTCAATTTCAACACCCCGCATATAAAAAACAAAGCGTTTTCGGTAATTGTTTTATTCGAAAAAAGTTATTAAAATTGCATTTTCTATCACCTGTCAAACGTTCTAGGTTTATTTCGAGGACACCCTGTATAATAAAACAAAACTAGAAGTATTATAAGTGATTAAATAAAATTAAGAATATTATAAGTGATTATTGTTCTTCTTCACTTGTACTCTTATAATAATATGATTGTTAACCAGTGGGTCTGGTTAACCACGCTTTGTGCAATGGGGCCGATGATCCAGACCTCTGACAGGTCATTTGTTTAATCAAGATTTAAGTTTGATGCCGACAGGTGTTGATTCGGAGTACTGCATTTTCGTAAATCAAGCACCTCTGAATCCTGGGGCGTTTAATATTTTTTGACTGATTTCCGAAAAGAAGCAACAACAGGGTCCGATAAAACTAATAATATGGCCAATAAATCATTAATTGTTGCTATTCTAGCAGTAGTGCTACAACAGATAATGGCTGAGACAATCTATATACCGTTTTATATTCCAAATTAAGCACTTTTTATTTCTGCAGTCTTTCACTGCGGGATGAACAGTTTGGAATGTAATAATCGGACAGCGTGTTATGTTGATCCCACGGCAGGGATTTTGCCTAAAACGCAAAAATTCGCATAAAATCCGCGGCACATATAAAAACTAGAAATGCTGGCGAAATGAATTAAAAAGGAACAACCGTGGGAACTCTTGGGGGTGATAAAGTTTTTCTTTATTGAATATGAGCATAAATTTGCAAATTATTACATTAATTTGACATGTAAATATAATGTAGATCCAATAATGAATGTGGGAATACATAGTTTTACTATCTCAACAACATCCATAGTTAAGCGCAAACTATACGTGGTTACGGCAAAAACAAATTTGAACATAATAAAAGGACAGTACGTTAGCCTAATCCCACTGCAGGGAATTGGCAATTTTGTAAACAGCAGTTCTTTATTCATTGTACTATGTGTTTACAAATGTGGTATGGCAGGAAATATTAGTTTTAAGCGACTTGGCAATTAATAATAACAACATCCACCACTCAGAAATTCAAAACTTTGATTTGACTTTTGTCCACTTAAATTGATGAATCTGCCCACTGTGACCCGGTACAACTAAACAACGAAAATAAACATCATAATAAATTATACAAAAGAAAACGGCATCTACATCTAATAACAGTAACAACAAGAAACAATCAGTCTAGAATATGTTTAAGAGGAGGGAGTGAAAAAAACTGCAAAGGAACGTGCTTGTGTCTGTTACGTAAATGCTGCTTAATGTTTCCCTTGGTTTTGCAGCGATAAGGGCAGCTGATTACAGGACAAGCAAACTGGGGTAGCTTCCCACATTCGTATTTCTTATGCGAGTACAGTGATGTAGAATGCTGGTAAGACCTGCCACATCCGTCACACCTGTAGGGTTTATAGATCGCCCTCTTTATCTCTGAAATACAATCAAGTCTCAGTGGCTCAAACAGGTAACATCTTTAAACAAGTCTCTTAAAACTTAAAACTAAGAAGAAAGCGTAAAGGTGTAATTTACAAATAGGCATCGGGTGATAAAAACGCAAACAAGTTATATGCAGAAATTTATTCTAATCGATCACAATGGAAAAAGTTTACAGATGAAGGTGCTTCCTGCTGTAATGAGACTCCAAATTGCACTTTAGTTTGGCCCTATACGGACAGGCGGGACACGCGAATTGCGGATCCTTCCCACATTCGTACTTCTGGTGCTGTCTTAATCCGCACTTCCATCTGTAAGACCGATGGCACCGATCGCACACGTACACATTGGAGAAGGCTAAAAACGAACCAAAATTAATCAGAGTTAAAATAGAGGATCTCGAAAGCAAGGACAAACACAAGACGCTACAACTTACGAAATATATTTTACGTAAAATGCTTATGTTTCACGTGAGTCTTTACGTTGCTCTTGACTTTCGACCTATACTTGCAGCCAGCTATCGGGCACGCAAACTGGGGTTCCTTGCCGCACTCGTATTTCAAATGTTGACTTAGAGCGCCCTTTCTCTTATACGACCGATAACAGCGATCGCAAACGAATTTTTTTGGCTCTGCAAAATAAACTAGGTTACTACGTCAGCTCTCGTAAACGCAGAAAATTATAACAAAGCTTTATTTATTCGATTCATCATACAACATAACAGGGGCTAAATCGTTATCATTGTGTATTCTTATAATGTGCTTCTTCATATCCGACTTCATCTTCGTCTTTCGATTACAGTTGGTAACTGGACACCCAAACATTGGCGCTTTTCCGCACTGGTACCTCTGGTGTTGCCTCAGACCTCCTAGATAACTGTACCCTTTATAACATCTCGGGCAAAAGAACGAACCTGCAACAAATATTTTGGCTTCCGTCAAAAAAACGGGAATTATTCGTGATATCGTTATTTAATWTGATTTGTGATTGCATCAAGTATTAAAGTTTTATTTGAATACAAATCACTTTGCCTCTGTATAATGTGTTTCTTCATATTCCCCCTAATGTGTTTTTTCCGCAATTTGGCACCGAAACATTTGAAAAGGGCCGCTTTCCCATACAAATATTTCTGACGTGCCCTTAGAATTAGAGCATTTTTATTATATCTGATATCTATCAGCCTTTTATATCTATAAGAGGCTGGCTTGAACCTGGAACAAATTTCACTAAGCAACAGTGATCTACATAAAATATTCGATATGAATACTGTTCCCTGATAAAATAAGTTTTAACTTAGCATATAATTAATGGCCGCCATTACACTATACTCTGAAGCGTTGGATGGCGTGTTGGAAGGCACCTTATTGTAATCATTAAAAAGACCCCAATGTGATCCTAAATCGAGCCAAAGCTTTAATGTAGTACTCGTCTGCACAATGGGGAATAAACCAAGAGTTCTTAGTTCGATTCTCGATCAAACCATTTTTTTATTAATCATGATATTATCATATTTTAATCTAAACTGCCCGCAACAACCATACAAATTAATTTGAAAATTATGATACCTAAAAACACACGCACGCGCTAGAAATATCCGCTGCACGAAGTAAAATGAAAATGTAATAGACAGCCTTTCCGGGATACACCTTGCAGAACTGTACAAAAGTTAAACTACAGCTGATGTTTGAAAGCTCTTACACGGCATTTAATTTACAGTCCGAAGGATTTGCGTATTAATTCTCTATAATCCCTTAATCGAAGTTATCTATTTGTGAACTTTGAGCAATTTACTTAATTATCGTTAATTCTGCAGGGCATATAAGTACTGCCATTGCTAGCCAGATGTTGGTTCGGTAGTAGTAGTAGTAGTAGTAGTAGTACAGAAGTACTATAGTAGACATTTTAAAGAAACATTACGTAATAAAAAGTGAAATATAATATTTTTTACATCATACCACATCACAGTTTGCCTTTTATACACAGCCCGATCAAACTATTAAACATTATTAAAATAGGGACCTAGAACTATCAATAGTATCAATTCTGCTAAGACAATTTGAACCAAAGCATAAAACACTTATTTAACCTGTAAATATTAGCGACATAAGGCACAATCTAAAAATTTTAAGGTGTTTATCGTTTGCATAATGAATTTAAAAAAAGTCAGGAATTTCAATGTACGATAAAGCTATAGAAATGCAAATACACTAATCGCTATTGTCTTACCTTCAGTACATTAAATATAAATTACGCTAGTTTGTAGTTCCTATCAACGTTACACTGACTAATAAGTATTAAATACCACATCACTGTAAAATGTTATAAATTATAATATTGTTAAATTCGTGGGCACAAAAGAGATTCAATAAAAAAAAGCTTGCTCTCACTAGGATTCGAACCCTCAACTCTAGGTTTACACCCTATGGCGCTACTTCTGCGCTGGAATCTCGTAGTCACTAGATAGATAAAGTACCGCAATTCATTATCCATATTTTTGCACTAACATGGCGGACTAAACCAAAACCATAGAAACCAAATAGGTTTGATGCTGTCTTCTACATAATAAAATAGTAATAATAAATAAGTCACCGACCAGACTGAAATACTGGAACAATTCAGCAATTCTTTCACACAAACTGGTGAATGAACACGAAGACGTATCAACTTAAATAAATGAGATAAAAGAACCTGCGGACTGTGACGTCAGCTAGTAATCACAAACATCATGAACAACCTCTTCTTATGATAATGTTTCATCGACACTTAAATATTTAATGATAAAATGCTGACGAGCTATCATTCATATCTCATCTATCCTTAGACTTTAAATAAAGCACATATGATATATTATCATGTGTTTAATTTATCGTCACGTAATATAATAGGTATTAAAGTTTTGTCCGGATACAAATCGCTATGTTTTCTTATAATGTGCTTCTTTATATCTGACTTCATCTTTGCCTTGCGGGCGCAACTTGGCACAGGACATTCAAACAAGGCCTCCTTCCCACATATGTATTTCTGATGCTCCCGCAGTCCTCTAGAATTCCCGTAGGATTTGTTACATTTTAGGCAAGTAAAGGAATGGCTTGAATCTGGAACAAAGTTCTGTTTGGTAAAAGCGAAATAAAACCGTTTATCTCCATAGACAATTCATTATGGCTATTATACAAGTAGAACATATTACTTTAATGTTTACTGACAACCGTTTTCAATATAATTATATGACCAGGATTTAAACCCGGAACCTTTTGGTTACTACTCAAACGTGCTGCAAAAGCGCCAGATGGCGTTCAGTAGCGTACCGTTTCGTAAACTTTGATGTATATATGCCACTTTAACCCGGAATTCGAATAGGATCCTGATTGTGCAGTGGTTAGCGCGTTTATTAGTAATCAAAAGGTCCCGGGTTCAAATCCTGCTCAGAGCTGGCAATCCTTTTTGATAAAACCAATTAAATCTTCTTATAATCATTATACAGGGTGGGCCAAGTGAACGTATTTTTTCCATAACTCCACAACTATTGAAAATGGGAAAAACTTTTTTATACAAAAGTGATCCAGTTTTATATGCTGCATATTGTAAAAATATTTTTGAAAACCGTTCACTTCCGCTTATAGCGGAAACGCATACCAACTTCCTTATTTTAAATAGAACACCCCGTAAAATTAAATTAAAAAATCGTCGTTTGCAGCGCTTCCCGCCATTGTAATATCTTTTAATATGAGACAACTAGAAGACTGCGGTTTGCGCGCCGCGTAAGTTAAGAAAATGGTCTATCATTAGCGTCTTCAAGCAAGTTTATTACTTTTAAATTAAAAGTAATATATCAGTTACCATATGAAATACTTCAAACTGCGATAAATCAATTTTTTAAATGGAACATGCAACTTTTTTTACACCATCGGATGCAAAATTAAATTATATTTAATTTGATATAAGGTTGTCTATATCTATTAGTAAAAGTTATCCAACAATTTCCATATTTCTGATTTTTTAGATTAAAATCGCTTATATCAAGTACGCCTGACAAGACTTGGGAGGCGGCAAAATATCGGCGCAGACTCTGAAATGTGAGCTTCCACAACCTTAAAGTTAATTATTCCACAAAACACTACAGAATATGTTGAAAGTACACACTCACGTTTCGTAGCTGTGGGGTGACATTGATCTGCTACCTTCATTACTATCGCCGTGCATATTGTAGCTTGGCAGCAGTTACAGTAAGGCGGCACAAAGAATTCAACAATTAACGCCGCCCTCGTTGCATGAATCGTTTATAGAAACCCTGTATTTGAATACACTGTGCCAAAACTCACCAAGCACCAGCGCTGACAATTTGCCGCCTCCCAGGTCTTGTCAAGGCGTACCTGATATAAGCGATTTTAATCTAAAAAATCAGAAAAACGCAAATTGTTGCAAAACTGTTAGTAATTGATAGTGGCAACCTGATATCAAATAAAGATAATTTAATTTTGCGTCCGATGGTGTAAAAAAGGTGCAGTTCCATTTAAAAAATATTGACTTATCGCAGTTTGAAATATTTCATATGGCAACTGATGTATTACTTTCAATTTAAAAGTAATAAACGTGCTTGAAGACGCGAATGATAGGCCATTTTCTTAACTTACGCGGCGCGCAAACCGCAGTCTTCTAGGTGTCTCATATTGAAACATATTTAAAATGGCGGGGACGCAACAAACGACGATTTTTTGCTTGAGCGCTTAGTTTCTCGAAAACTGTACATTTTAGAGGTATGGAATGTTATAAAAATAACCTTAGAATTCAAAAAGGAATGCAAAAATGTAAAAATATACGGGGTGTTATACTTAAAATAAGGAAGTTGGTATGCGTTTCCGGTATAACCGGAAGTGAACGGTTTTCAAAAATATTTTTACAATATGCAGCATATAAAACTGGATCACTTTTTTATAAAAGTTTTTCACATTTTCAATAGTTGTGGAGTTATGGGAAAAATACGTTCTCTTGGCCCACCCTGTATATCATAAAATAACTTTGACATTATTCCATACATTGGGTTTGGCACCTACAATGTCAAAATATATTCAACAATCCATAACGCTTTTATAATGGTAAAATATGTAATTTTAGAACATCCCAACTAAAATTTGCATCTTCCAAAATGTCCCAACTAAAATTTGTAGCTTCTAAAATCTCCAATTTTGTCCATAAAAAATGCTGAAGCAGGTCTATTTGAACTTTTCTACAAAACAAATTTTGTATTGGTTTTTGGCTCAGAAGCCATCCCGTCAAAAATTTAAATAGCAAGACCTCGTTTTAAAACTGCTTTTATAGTCTACGCAACCATGTTTTTGTTTCTCATAACCATTTATTCATTCCGTATCATTCACTTCACCAAGCCTTTGTGAGAGCACTGCCTTAATTACTGTGAAATGAAACTAAAGTGCTTATGAAACCCGGTTTCGGGTTACAACTGTAAAAATTTCAAAGAACCTTAAGAAGGGTCCGTTCGTGACCCGTCCAACCCTTACCTCCTCCTGCAAGAAAACAGAAATCTTTTGTGACCGTACCAGCCAACAGCTGGCAGCTAGCAAATTTGTCAGCATTCGATCTAAAGCTATGCATATCTCACGTAATAACTAAATAAACACCGTAAAATTTTTAAAACAGGTAGATGATGTAAAGTTGAACAGTTTTCTCATTAAATAAAAACTATTTTTTAATGGGTTCAGAAAGCCCTGCAGTTTAAACCATTGCATTTGCAATGAGCCAAAGATATAAACAAAAAATTTAAAAATAATGTCTGTACAATGAATTCCAAAGAGCTTGTTTTCAAATTTCAAACCAACGCTTCTTAACAATTGCGTACATTTAAAATGACTCGATCCCACTTACTACTTAATTTTATAACGCTTGATGCTTAAAAAAGGTTAAAATTTAGCTCTTTCAGCATTTTTACAAACTGGGACAAAATCAGATGTTTTAGGGGGAGCAAATTTTAGTTGGGACAACTTGTATGCGTGAAATTACAAGCACTTTCAACGGAGCTGTTATAACAACATAATAGAAGCGATTCATTTTATCGATGAGGTTAAAACAATCACCATCTAACGTACTGTGGTTCTTAAACTCAGCTACGGAAATATATAATGAACAGGAAGTCCTAAAAATAAAGTGCACCTATATTAAGGACGTATACTATAAAATAAAAAAAAAACACGCAGCCAKAAAAATATTTATTGAAGTACTTTATTTGCTTATCTAAGRATAAAATCAATAAATATAAAAACGATTTATATAAACAAGATATATTTCAAATCCTAAAAATATTAACCAAATAAGATTATATTGCTGGTATTTACAGATAAAATTAGTTAATAACATCATTATATGTTTTCCGGAAAACAATTATGRACTTTTATAGTATGTTGCTTCAAATTACCCTTAACCTTCGTGCTGTAATTACATCCCGGAGCCATACAAAAGAACTGCGGTTCTTTTCCACATTCGTACTTCTGATGTGACCGCAAAGTTTTTTTATGCACATAAGAACGTCCGCATGCTACGCATAGAAAACGCCCTAAAATTAAATTAAAGTTACAACCACATAATAACAAACACATTTAATACTAATAAAAAAGAATACCATTTAAAACAATCGCTTTATTATTCGATTCGTTTGTTGGAAATTTACAAAATCAGTCTTTTGTGATTAACATGACAGTTGGACGTTGTGTTTTAATAAAATATGCGAACGCAAGTAGTTCCTTCTGTATGCGGCGAAGTCGCAGAACGGACATTTACGTGCGGGACTCATCCCGCACTCCTGATTAACATGTCGAGTTAGGTTACGTTTGTGTTTGTAAATTTTACTGCAGTTGGGACACTGGAAACCTAAAATATTTATTGGTGAGAGCGGATTTAACAACAAACGAGGTCGAAGCAGGTCATTCTAATAATACAGATACAGAGAGAATTGGTGTAAAGTTTACCTTCTAATCTAAGTATGACATATTCTAGCATCTCTCTTCGCTTTGACTGAGGTTTGAGCCTGTGATAGTATATATGTGATAGCAAGCACATCAGGGCGCAAAGCTGGAAGCACAGGTTCGATCCCTGGTCAGTCTACCAATATTTTTTTTACAAATTCGTTGTCCGTCAAGGTCTTGTCGCAGTTACTAACTGGGGTTCAGAATAAAATTACATTAATTACACCGTTTTGGCCGAAAATCGAACCAAGGATCTTGAATGTGTAGCTGAAATCACACTGGGACATAAATGAAGGTTCAAGATCGATCCCCAGTAAAACAAAAACCTTTTCTATTAATGAAATTGCCTGGGATTCCAAGAAACACTTAAATAATTATGAATACTGGATATCACAAACTTTTATGAATAATACAAAGGTGTTCCTCGTACACACGGACTAGCAAGAACCAGGTAAGCACCCCAGATATATAAAAGAAATGTTTCTACAGAAATTTTTATTCATTAGCAAATTTTTTTAACACCAACTAGCTAATGAGATGATACACTGCATAATAAATACAAATGGCAATTGTTGAATACAAAAAGCTCATCACACAAAAAGCACACTATACAAAGGATATACATTAGTCTTTCCTAAAACTGTACGGTTTAACAAAAAATGAGATATGTCGATGAAAGTAGGTACTGACAAATTAAAATTATTGTGTTAGGTTTCAAACCAATATTAGTCTGCAGATGTTCTGAACATCTATACTAAACAGATCCTTCCATATTTTACAAATACAAAAAAAAAATAAATGAAGCAGCGCATATATTTTTGAAATAATTTGTACGAATATTCTCTATACATTCTTGGACATTGTCACTATCACTTAAAATATCTGATTTGGTCCAACGCCCGACGTCACGAAACCAGGTCTGGCGTTATCAATTGCTTAGCCTTACTTCGTGACGTCAAATTACAGGGTTGGTTGTCACAGTTGGTTTGGTGAAGTAGGAAGCATCGCATAGACATTCTAACGAATGTACAAAGATTTTTCTAAATAAAACTGTACTAACGTTTATTAGCTCATTTAAAGGTTCGCTAGTGATAAATGGGATACATTTATTTTGATTATAGTCTGCGAAGTCGATATTATCTTATAAACGCAGTCTGTTGATCCATAACATGCAATGGGCTACTTGCACATGTTTAACTTAATTTAACCGCCAACTCCAGATAATAATGTGCAAATATTTTGTTGCTTTTGTTCTCACTAATACTACATTATACTTTTATTTCGAAAACTTAAGTGAATCGACTAGAAATTCGTTGACCCAGGAAGAAATACACTATCACCCCTCCCACTATAGCTCTGCCTATGACATAGCGTTGTGTCAGAGTACAACTAAAATAATGAGTATGCATGTTCACTCGACAGCTTTCTATTCATAAATTTCTACGTCATTCTATATATGAAAAGGACAGCCGGCGGTAGAAGCGATGCGTGTTATCGCCATTGGCGTAGTCGGAGCCTTCGACACTCCAACGAGCCTGGAAGTGTATCTCCTCCACTACCGCCGTGACGTCAAAATAGAAGTCGATATCCTTGTAGAGCGGGAGACGGGAAATTTGGGCCGATCGGAGTTGTTTCTTAAAACCCTGGGAAAACCGCGACAGATACGAAAAAACTTAGTTAAACAAAAATGCGGAGGATAAAATTTGCTGTAAAAAGCTCGCAACGCCGCGTATCTGCATTTGTTTAGGTAGGGCATAGCGTTTAAAATGACGCGGCCTTTAGGCAAAAGCGGAGGAAAAGTTCTAATTTACTGACACCAAATGAAAGACTCCGACCAGACAAGTGTCTGTTCCGCCCAAGCTGAAAATGCATATTCTAACAACACTGATAATTCCTACTTCCCTTTTACGTTTCAGCTTCGTAATCCTTTATATAAGGGTGGTTTATTATCTTATGATTTTATCACAAAAATTCTCTTACCCGAGAAATGTTTGCTCCGACCAAGATGAAAATGTATATTCCAACAGCGCTAATCATCCCGCATATCGCTCTAAAGTTTCAGCACCGCAACCCTTAATATAAGGGTATTTTTATCAAGAAATACTCTGATCGGAGAACTGTCTGATCCAACCAAGCTGAATACCTACACATATCCGACAACGCTAATGATCCCATGCATTTTTCTAGGGAGTTCACACGAGAACCGTCTTCTCCAACCAGGCTGGAAATGCATACTTCAACACTATTACATTACATACATTACTTACATTAAAGGTTGCACTGCTTAAACTTCAGAGGAATGTAGGGAAGCATTAGCGTTGTCGGAATATGCATCTTCAGCTTGGCAGAAGTAGACAGTTCTCCGGTCGAAATATTTTTGTGACAAAATCATACAAGTAATCTGCCCTTAATTTAAGAGTTGCGGTACTAAAACTTTAGAGAGACATGAGAAATGATTAACCTAAACAAAAGCAGGTAGATAAAGGGCGCCACGGACATTTTTTCAGCAAATTTTATTTTTCCCATTTTCGTTTAAGTAAGTTTTTTCGTATCTGTTGCGTTTTCGCACGGTTTTAAAAAACAACACTGAGCGGCCCCAATTTCCAGTTTACCGCTATACAACGATATCGGCCACTATTCTGACGTCACGCGATCAACTCGTTAGACTGTCGAAGGTTTCGGCGTAGATCAGAACGTTAATGAAATAAATCATCTGCCCTGGTCAGTTCGCTCCCACCCTGCGACTAGTTTCGGCCTGTTGAGGCTCACCAGGCAGGGGTAGAGAGCAAACTAACCATGGCAGACCGTCGCCTATAACTGCGGCGGGAGGACTGGTTCAAGTGAGAATAGGAAGGCAGATGCCCTCAGTACCATCTAAACGAAACTCTGCTTGCTAGGCGGTCTATAACTGTGATAGACACCGGCCTAGTGCAGGTTCTTAGCGATGGCTTCGGAGAGGCTCTCTGTAAAGCATTGATGAAATAAATCATCTGCCCCTGTCTATCAGTTATAGACCGCTAGCTCGCAGAGTTCCGTTCAGATGGCACTGAGGGCATCTGCCCTCCAATACTCATTTGAATCAGTCCGCCCGCCACGGTTATAGGCGACGGTCTGCCATGGTCAGTTTGCTCTCTACCCCAGCCTGATGAGCCCCAACAGGGCGAAACTAGGCGCAGCGTGCGAGCGAACTGACCAGGGCAGATGATTTATTTCATCAATGTTTACGGGGAGCCTCTCCGAAGCCATCGCTAGGAACCTGCGCACTAGGCCCGTGTCACAGCTCGTAGAGTTCCATTTACATGGCACTGAGGGCATCTGCCCTCCTATTCTCACTCAGAAAGTTAATATTTTGAAATATTGTTGTTGTCATCGTTTTGGCGAGGATTAAGATGTAATGTAATTGTATTTTAGTTTGCATATTAGACAATAAGCGAATATTACTGAGGAGAGAACGCACAAAAAATTAACCTGGGAATACGCCGCATTGCCCCTACACGTGTACGACGAGGTCATAAGACTTGGACGTGCAATGGGCGGAGTGTGTGTACTCGTTATTTTAGTCGTAGGTCCCATCGCTATATTTAATAGATGATTTAATACCAATTTTTTTCAATCCCTCCCTTCTCTCTTTTCGTGCAAGTAACCCACTCATCGTCACTACTACGGATATTTGATTCTAAAGTGTTCATCAATAAATATTTTCACAGTCCTATGCATATCCATAATAAATACTTAGAGTCTCAAATCTACTCGATGCCTCGCTAGAACATGTTGCCGCAAATTATTTCTTCTGTACGCTGCGAAATGACAAAACGGACATTTTCTTGTTGGCAACTTTCCGCATTCGTGGTTGACATGGCGAGTCAAGTTGTGTTTGTGTTTATATATCTTGCAACAGAGCGGGCATTGGAAACCTAAAACAATCAAAACTTTAGTTTACTCAAATAATAGCCCGCTGGCAAATTATTTTTATGTATACTGCACACATTTTCATATAGGCAGGCTTGGCATGAAGCTCGTTACATATAGAAGATGCCTACAAAATACGAAAACCTTGAGTGAACAGTTGCGTAATAAATGAGCTAGCCCTACAAATAAATTACTCACCTTATTTGCTGTGCAAGAGGAGTTTAAATAAAACTACAATTATTAAACGTTCAGTTTATGTCGGTGTCTTAAATGACTATTGAGGTTAGCTTTGTATTTACATCGATGTGGACATAAGTGACACTGATATAAAGGTATTTTCCTAGCGCATTCAAACTTCAAATGTCGGTTAAACGTCTCCTTACGCAGATATGACCTGTTGCATAAGGTACACAAGAAATGTCGGGTCCTGTCGCCAACCCACGAATCATCTGCAAAATATACCCATTTAAAATATTCAGTCTGAACGGATGAAAATGTGTATTAAAAAAACACAATTCAATGCAAAACTTTTAATAGCAACTTTACAACAAATTTTACAAGACTAAATCGAGCAGCTAAGTTTAGGATGGATTCTTCTAATGTGTGATCTCAAATGCACTTTCTGTCTACATTTCTTTGGGCAGTAGGGGCAAGAAAACTGTGGTTCTATTCCGCACTCCAGAATTAAGTGTCTTTTCAGAGATGGTTTCGTTTTATACGACTTGTAGCACACCTGGCATGTGTAAAATTTCAGTCCCACTAAAACATTAGTCAGTTAGCATTATTCAGCAGTTCTATCATCCATACCCTCATTCAAATATTCATAGATTGTAAAGTATGCAATAAGGTCCTAAGAGATGTAATTAATGTGGCGTAAAAAAAATAAGGCTTTTTGACCACGTCCGTCGGTTTTATAAATAGGGTTGACGTTTCGCCCACTCTCGAGACAGGACCTTTACAATCTCTTTCCCCCACTCTCTTTCCCTCTGCCTCTCTCCCTTTCTCTCTCTCTCTCTCACGTGGTTCCGGCGCTAAATTTATGCCCCTTACAAGAGCAAGCGAAACGTAGACCCTCTTTCTAAAATAAATGCCGTATAATCCTTGCCAATGTAATGTTTTTGCCTGGTTGGCACGCACCTGCAAACGTCAGTTTGACAGCAGGCCCCCGCGGCACTTTGTGCAAGCGGGCAAAAATCACACTGAAGAGCTGTAACAACAGCGAAACAGACCTGTCTGTAATTGGTTGCGGTGCAGACAACATAGCCTGGACATGCATTTTAATATCTGCCAAGTTAATCAGAATATCCGGCATAAAATCATATCACAACAGCATGACTGAAAATTTTATTCTAATGTTGCAAATTGTTTACAAGATTAATGTTCAGCACTTGGTACATTGAATGCTGACATTTCATGTGTGCCTTAAGGTTGTCCTTCCTCTTGGACACATGTGTGCAGCCGGGTATATGGCACTGAAATCCTGGTGCTTTCCCACACTCGTAGCGTTTGTGCCTATTCAACGAATGTATATACTTGTATCTCTTTTGGCACACTTCGCAAATGTACATACCGTGCTCATCTGAAAAGAAGTGCTCTTAATAACAATCTTCAACAAACCATCTACAATTCTATCTGGGAAGGGTACTAAATAACACTGTTATTCTAGGAAAAACGAAACTACATACATGTCGGTAAAACCTTTTATTTTCATACGTCTTTCAGAGAAGGCAACATTTCCATGCCAGCATGCTTGTGCTTGATATGTAGGTTAGTATTGTAACGTCTGTGCGACACATATGAGCAATACGGACAAGCAACCGTGGGACTTTTTCCACACTCCCTTGATTTGTGCAACTTTAAATACCTGTTCATTTTGTACCTCTTGCCACAATCCAGGCACACAAAAGGGTTGGATTCCTTTATGGATCTTAATAATGTTGCTTCGTGGGTTATATGGAAGGCCGCTGAAAAATCAAATTGCTAGACAACTAAGTCAAAGAACATGCGGCTACGACAAACAAAGCATACTAAGTCWTATGAATCTACATCGAAGAGGTGAAGTCAGGTCAACAATACATATAAATCAATATGTGATATTGCGCATATAATCGGAGCCCATTTGGTTGCGAGTTACGTCACGCGGAGAGTTTCTTAACCTCGAATAACCCATTTAGTTAGTTCAAAAATGCCCAGTGTAGTATCAGTATACCTCACTAATAATCAATGATGACATATTTCTGGCAATTAATTATATTTTAATTACTAAAAGAGCTTACAGGTTTAACGTCAATAATTTGTAATTTGTAAAAACATTTTAACGATATCTGTTACGAATAGAATCTAATCTTTCCTGCGTGAATATTAGAAAACACTCTAAGAAATTAATCTTATAACAATCAATACTTTATCCAAGAACCGTTTATACAGGGTGTTCACGCTAACAGTCTAAAATAGCTAACTTTTTTATTTGAAATCGCAGAATGGTGGTTTAAATGGGAATGTTCCTTGAATTTTCGAGAAGAAATTGATGGTGTTTACAAAAAAAACAATTGAACATCATCTGTCAAAGACATTGGCTGCAAGTTTATTATTTTAAATAGAAGGACCCCACTTTTATAGCGCATTCGATTCACCACATCAAATTAAACAAAAAAAAAGTATTAAAATAGGTACTAACACCCTACAGTCATTTGTTTTTGAGATATTTCAGGTAATATGATTTGTGTTCACGAAGCAGTCTACCATAACTAACTTTTTTATTTGAAATCGTAGCATCAATTCTTCTCAAAAAATCAAGAAACTTTCCCATTTAGACCACTATGTAGACAGTTTCGTGAACACAAATCATATTACCTGAAATATCTCAAAAACAAATGACTGTAGGGTAGTGGTACCTTAGTACTTTTTTGTTTAATAATCGAGTGCGCTATAAAAATGGCGTCATTCTATTTAAAATAACAAACTTCTTCTTCTCGAAAATTCAAGTAACTTTCCCTTTTAAACAACTATTCTACGATTTCAAATAAAAAAGTTAGCTGTTGTACCCTGTATGTTGAAAGTATCTATAAACAAACAAATACTAAAAAAGCTTCAAGCATCAATTCGGAGCACGTTACGTTTTATTTTAGACTTTCATTTTCTACATACGCGTTGGCGTTCTAACGTAATGGAGGTTTCAATCTGAAAATGCTTTGGATTGTTGTATTGTGTTTTGATGCTCTGCCTTGTTACCTCTGTCGAACGAGCGAGCAGGTCAGAGTTATGCGTGAGCATAAAAATAAAACATACTACTCTATTAACTTAACTGCAGTCAAGATTATAATTGAGTACAAAAATTGAATCAATTTCCTGGGTTTCTAGCGTGCCTATTGGAAAGTTACATTCATCTATTTAATTCTCTATTTTTCACCGTATGCGGACTCGATAATATTCTCCGTGTTGAACAGCAAAAGCGAAGTTGACATTAATTAAAAATGCAACGATAACGTCTACCATTTTCTTTTGCTCTGACCGCAGGCATAATGCAGAAAAAAGAGGAGTAACAGAGGAGTATCGGGCAGGGAAATACGGAAATATCAACAAAGCACAATAAACCAGTCTGAATAATTGACAACGACAACTGATCTGCGCAGACCTTAGCTAACCGACGAGATTCGATATATACATTTTACATATATTTTACGGGAAGGTATATCGCGCGCTTGCATCAAGGTCTCCTCTGATTAAGTCATTAATTGCGCAAGTGACTTGTAGCTGTGAAATGGATTGCTAATTAAATTTTTGAGTTGATATCGACTGGCATCGTGGATTTTAAGAAAATATCATCTTTAAACAAAATAAAGCAGCTCCTTCCGCAAGTCGATGTTTTACTTTTTTGTTAACGATGTTAAAATCGAATACAAAGATGTATTTCTCATTAACTAATATTACATTAGTTCAAGTGTTCTAGCATATCGTGCACCTTTTATATAATGGGTTAAATCAGATGGTATTTCCAATTATCATCTGAAACTGCACTAAAATTGTGGGTAATAAAGTGCTAACTAACAAACATGTAATACAGTTTATTTTTACTCCATGTTTCGTTCAAGATATACCAAATTAGTCAGAAACATTAATATAGGCTTATCACTCATTATAACATGGTAAAAAAATATTGCGGTACATTTTCACAAAGAATGGTGGTAAGTCTTCAAATGATAATTCAACTGGTATCTCTGATGGTACTTCCTATCACAAAAGGCACATTTAAACTGTGGTTCCTTCCCACATTCGTAAGTGTAGTGGCTGTTAAGATGTTTCTTGCGCTTGTAATGACGACCACAGAACCTACAAACGTGTCTAACGTCCCCTAAAAATAAACAGATGGTCAGAATTCCTTTACTTAATCGAATTTTTAATCAACGACTTCATGTGTTGATTAAGGTATTGAATCAGTAAAATATGTGCCCAATTTTATCTTTATTGAGAAATCGTATATTTACAACAATAAATAAACCTTCAGGGACACAAAATATCAGCTGACGTTCCTTCTCAATGTAAGCAATTTATGCCACGCTGCTAGCCCAATCGTATTCGTATCACCATTACGCTTCCAAAGATTCCTACATTTCCGTTTCAAATCCTACAAAGAATAAACTACACGATAGGCCAAAAACCCAGAACAGTGCATTACCTCTTCACAATCTCTTCGGAAGATGTTTGCAGGTGATGTGTTTCACCAAGCTGAAATTATGTTTTGTGGTGAAATTGCAGGACGGGCAAGAAAATTTCGGGGCTTTCTGGCACTCAAATTTTTTGTGGCGCCAAAGGCTCCTCGCTTGCTTGTACGCTCTGCCGCACATGTCGCAGAAGTACTTTAGTTCTAAAAAATTACAACTCTTAGTACTGGAAGGATGTCAGAAGACAATGACATAACCTAAGAATAGCATGCAAAATGTTGGTCTACCAAGCGCATTCCTCGGAAATCCTTTGCATTAACTACAGGTTGTTCCAAACTCAATGGCAACTCGGTACGATGATAAAGACCTCCTAAAAATTTCACTGAAACTGCATGATGAACAAGCAGGGATATTTTTTGCTATAAAGAATAACACACATAGAATGAAATAACTATCAAATAATACCAAATAAGTCACCACGCAAGACGTTACCTGTTCCCGTTACAAATGATGTGATTCTTCACAAAAAAAAACGAATACATTTTCACATTGTTACCTTCAATATTATAGATGAATCTAATCATTTTCACAATGTATTACTAACAGAAACAGGTCAAGTTCAAGTGAAAGCCAAGGATGGATCCAGAGATCTGGATGATGACCCTTGAACTCCTGTTTTACTAGGGGTAGTCCATGCTCGTAGACCCCCCTCTTCAGTAAGTGCCCCCTCCAAAAAGGTGTTCTGGGTCCACCTTGGTGGAACCCTAGTCATGTTGCCAAGGGCGGCACTTATTAAAATCAATCGTCATCTGGACCAATTGCTGTAGCTCGAGTTCATAGATCGCGATTCTTATGCCTTACATACATAATTACTATAAACTCACAATTCAATTCTAAGACTATATTCTAGTTGCATAAAAAATGTACCCATTGAAATGAAGTATCCCATTTGAAGAACACCTACAATATATTACTGATTAGCGACTATTAGTTTATTAAAACACCTTTATTAGATCCATTAAGATCACAAGAAAGACATTTTTAGGCTAGATCCGTCATGCAGTGCTGTACTTTAGATTAAACCTGCTATGACCTGCATATCTGACATTTATCAAAAATCAAGTTTTATCTTACCTAGCCTAACCTAACTATCCTAACATTAAAAAAAATTATCACTGTTGACGAAAACTGCCGCAGCAGATTTCTGGAGGTCGTTTCTAATCTGAAGAGTAAACAATAGGAATGTGTACTGGTAATTTACACCGCCAAAACCAAATTGTACTCGTCGCTCTCCTATCTGGCGGAAGCAACATAATGATATATATATTACAACACAGAACAGTGCATGGATATTTGTAAAAAAACATTACATTTCCAGTCGAACGTAAAGGCTTGAAATAACTGCCAAAAGTTCTCTCTTTATTTGAAACGATGACAAGCTGTTATGTGAGATATCAAGTGAGTCTTGTGCTTAGCAGCATGAGGACAATGAGGGCAACGAAACTGGGGCTCCTTCTGACATTCAAACCTCACGTGTCGCTGAAGAGAGCTGGCAGCTACGTAAGATCTCCCACAAGTCTTGCAAATGTGTTTTCTACCTAAAAAAGAGATGTTTTTCGTCAAAATGGTACAAACACGTTTCGTTCTAACAGAAATTCTGTTCAGAACACAAACAAATTGGGATAATACATGTAAACGGTATTCTCGATTCCTTTCAAACACTCATAACTCTGATATGCAATATTGACCGTACGATGAATCTCAGCAATCCGTTTATAATAACATAATATAATATTAAACTGGAGCCTGTTTTCCAAAATGTAATCCCAAGTGTGGATCAACCTCGGATTAACTCGGTGTTAGAACAAAATTAGGATGCATTGAATTGCACAAAGTAGGATTACGTGATTCAGAGGCAGAACCTGGCCTGACCTGACCTAGGGTAGACAAAATTTATGTCACTACATTAGTACCCAATTGTAAACAAAAGTATAGGAATTGCTTAAGTACGCGCAATGTTCCTCCATAATGCCGTTTGGTGTCGCATCTTCCTTAAGACTTTAGGTGTTTTTTTTAATTGATATTATAATAGAGACATATTGCTCATTAATTTAAGGTACAGTAAATATATTTTGTACAATAATTTATTTCGTAACATATTACTCTACGCTACTTTTAAAGCGGAAAAAGTATTCGGCCATATGCAACCTCCATTCTGGTCCCACAAATCGAATCTTATGCTTATTCCTGTCAGTTTTTATTCAAAGGAAAGAAGAAATAACCTGACTTCATCTCAATTTTACTTCTAATATTATTGCTGATGGATTATTACGCAAAAAAACATCTACATATATCATGATGTTGGTATAGAACTGCATGAATTAGCTGAAAGACAAGCATGGGAACTAGTGAAACTATTTATTGAAAAGAAAAACAACAACATACTGAACAAGAACATTTCTTTAGTTCAGGCACCACACCCTCTCTGGATTTAAACACACGTACATAACAGCTACATTAGCAATCCAACTTGTGCACCATCCTAACATGCTGTATCATCCTGCAGTTGATTTTGGCTTTGTAATCGCAACCTTTGACCGGGCACGGTATGTTCGGCAATTTTTCGCATTCGTACTTCAAATGCCTCTTTACCGACCCGAAACATTTGTACTTCCGGTGGCAAGTCTGACACTGGTAATCCCCCTCCACCGTAATCTCATATCCAGTGATGCATTCCTTTTGTCGCCTGCCACATTCGTATTTCAGATGTCTTCTGAGGGAACCTGGCGACTTGTACGACTTGGCACACCGAGGGCAACTGAACTCCAGCAGATCTGAAAAAACAGCGCTCTTCTGAAACTGCAAAGAAAATGGAGTAAGCGGGGACATTCAAAAGTGGAAAATTCAAACAAAACGTCTGAACACATACAAGTTTATTTACGTCGAGTACATTTAGTCGTGAAAAGTGCATTCGTATCCGGGGTGGCGATGGTCTATGTGGCGACGCATGCTAGATTTGTGTTTAGTGAACACGTCGCACAGGGGACATTTCAAAGCAGGTGGTTTCCCGCACTCATATTTGAGATGCCGCGTTAGGTTACCCTTGGTCGTATACAACTGCAAATTTCGTTCTTTTTAATTTAATCATGGAACTCTGACGTGATTTACGTACTTTTCCGCACTTCATACACAATAACCTGGACCCATCGATTTCCGAACCGGCACTTTCAGACTTGACTTTCTGATCGGTAGCTTCCAACTTATAGACGGGGTCCTTCTCTTCATCATAGACCTCTTGAACATCCTCTGGAAAATTTAATTGTGCTTGAAGGAAGTTAGAAACGAACATCGAGCACAAATGAAACGCACAAGAACATCTAACGTTTAATGCCTACGACAAAATTACATCCACTAATTGCTACTTGTTTTGCAGGTAAGACAGAGTCCAGGGTCTGCGCTTTGAGGTTTCGGTGTACTTTTCTGGGTGCAACTGCAGAATGTGTTGCCTTAAGGTCGAGTTCTGAGTGTAGACCTTGATGCAAAATGGACAACTAAATCTTGGGATTCCGTCGCACTCGTACTTTACGTGCCTTATCAGGTTTGGCCGATGTTTGTACGATTTGTCGCATTTGGTGCATCTGAAGGGTCTTACGAGCCCTAAAAGAATAAACCCGTTAGCAGTACTACAGTAGCTGTGCGGCTTGAAAGAAATACAAGAAACAGCACAATCGTTGCAGAACTCGTATCATACAAGAATACCGATAAAGCGCAAACCGTTTGTTTTTAATATGAGTGCTGAAACAATCGGTAAACCAGTAAAGTAAATGATGAAGTTTACACATTACAGTACATATAAATGCAGATATAATTGATAATATCAGATAATTTAAACTGATTTGGCTCCGGCATGTAGATCACCACACTATCAAAGTTGTGGCTTTCATTTATATCTGGGTACACATGTTAATGTGTAAAGGAGAAGCCAAGTTGGATACTTTACTCCGTTACCTAATGGAGAAAGACAAAAAGTGATGTTTGTGTCTGTGGATCAATTTTAATGAAAAACAAAATTGTGAAAACTGCAGTCTGTTATCTATCGCGGTATCGGAGATACAAAGAATTCTTTCCGATTTTAAACTTCTATAACAAAGCACTTTTTTAGTAGATTTAAATGCCGTTTTCAAAATTAGTGACGTCAATAAATCATCGGTTTAATTTATTTAAAAAACATATCACCCTTTGGATGGCGTAGGCACAGCCATGTCATACATACTAACAGTAGCACATCCCAATAAAGCAATACATACATCATGTATGAACATATTTACAATGAAAGCCTAAATACTTAAACCACGAGGAAAATAAAATAAAGCAACTGCAATACTCTAATTCTAGCAACAGAAAACTAAACAAGAAACGTCTTTACAAACGCTCCAAATGTCAACCAACTTCTTCTACACGCAGACGGCGTCTTAATACTTCTTGCTGAAATACTTATTTCCAAAAGAGTGGGGGTTGAAAGAACTTGCATTTTCGCGACTTTCAACTCTTGCCTGGTGTTCGTCGGCCACTTGAAAATAATATCGTTCAATCTTCCCACAGATAAAAATCCATGGGTGTTAAATCCAGAGACCTCACTGGACAATGGTTAAGATCTTGGTAAGCTATCCAATTATTGCCACGAATAGCCGCCAAAAAACTGTTAATAATGGGGAAGTTGTATAAATTTTAAATTCTTGGCCGAAAGACAATCAAATTTAAGGATATAATGTCGGAAGATACAATTCGATCGGTCGTCAAGTAAGCTCACAATATGAATAAGATATCTGAATTAACCCCCCCCCCCCCCCCAAAGACTCTGAGGGATCTTTTGACATTTGTGAATGAATGACATGGAAAAACACAAAATGCGTTGGCTAGCACGGGATTATTATACGCACCGTGCGTCGACCCGTTCGGCATGTGACGTCAGAGTCCGTTTTAGAGGCGCTGCTTCAATTCAGGTTTCTAATTCATATTTTGAGCTTACTTGAGGGCCGATTTAATTTTTTCTTCTGGCATATATTTTAATCTCTTTCAGGCTAGCATGTTGCTGAAAATCGTACAACTTTTCCATTGCAGCGTAGTGAGGAAGTGCCCCGTCCACTTTGTTTTCTTTCCACCAAAACATCTTGGGTGTTTATTCTTGCGCTCAATTATAAGAATTGCAGGAATTAAAAATACCGACGTCCAAATGTAGTTTAATGGAAAATCTGGCATTTGGTTACAATTATTACAATTATTCTCCAGAAACCATTGGCAAGAATCCAGGCTGCTTTGAAAACATTCAGCTCTCTGGTGATGAACTTTTCTTGGCCTCAAAATGGCCTGAATTTGTGTTTCTACAAAGTCCGCCTAACATTACATCTTGGTATTCTTCTAACTCCTTATCCGTATTTGATACTTGCGTTTTGGGACGCGGTTTCTAAAAGTGACCACTATTAATTAAGTTATGTCGCAATTGTGAAAAAGTATCTTTGAAAGGTTGCCGGCTTCATGGATATCAATCGCAATATAAGGTAATTGCTCTTTCCATATTTTCTTCGGTTTGTATCGAACACATTATCATGACCCATTTTTTATAATTATCAAACCGCATTGTAAATTAATTTGAAAACTCAACTTCTTAAAGCAAAATTGTTGCTTGCCCACCGTCCCATGTACTCTCTCAAAATTTGAGCTTTAAACTCGCAGGCAAAAACATAAAAAGCCTTGTATTTCAAAGTAAACCTAAGTAAAGCGCAAAGTGTGCTATATTTTTGGGATGACGATTTGACGCTATATTCATTCAGCTAAGTAAAAAATACACGCTGGGCTACTTGAAAAATAAGTTAGGTCTGATAACTTTTTTATGTGATTCTATATACTAATTCTACAAACGGCATTCAAGGGATATTCTTACAAAAATTTAAAAATTACAGACCCTCCGGCGCGAACATCAGTTTTCGCCTATCTCCATTAAATAAGGGAGTTACCTTTAAAAGTGTCCAATTTGATTCACCCTATATGTACAAAAAGCCGAAACGAACATTGATAGAAGCACAAAACCCAAAGGTCCTGAGTTAGATCCTCGATCAAAACTAAAATCTTTATGAATTAAAAGGTTTTAATGATAAACTCAATGGACAGTATAGGAGGCTATAGCTAGTTTCGTCCTTGTTTGGACTCTTCAGGTAGGAATACCAAATGAATTTATTGTCGCTTTATACCAAGGCGCGCGGAACATGTAACGCTGAAAGCAAATATCCTCAGCGTGATCTAAACGAAACCTGTATGTTAGCCAGTTATGCCAAAGGGCAGAGGCCTAATAGCAATGACACCGAAGAAGCTGTAGTGTGCTTAGATGGTTCTGCGATGGTCGATTCATTCCTTCTACCTTAAAAGTTCAAAGTCTTGGGATGCGAATGATCATGCTTTCGGAGTCGATAATAAGTGGCTAACACGATATGCAGTTGTTTCGCTTTGATAACACCAAAGGCATTTACACTTTTAAACGAGACTGTGTTCAACAAAACTACAATAAAAAAGCGTTCTACTAAAAATTGTTTATTTAAGAGTTTCAGATCCTAAAAGTAGGCAATCTTGTAGACCGTGTTTCCGATTCATGTGTATCTTAACACTGCTTCTTTGCGTGAACGTCTTGTTGCATATGTTGCAACAGAACTGTGGGGTTTTGTTGCACTCGTACTGCACGTGGCGTCTCAAGCTGGTTTTGTATTTATACATCTTGCCACACTCAATGCAAGTGTACGGAAGATCTAAAAGTAAATGCTTATTAAAATTATATACTGTAAATTTCAGTAGCAGAAGAACTACTTCCTACAGGTTAACTAAGATATCGACATCAAGAAAGCGAATGTTTATTAATCATAGCTTCTTGCCATTGAACACACATACTTCTTGTGCCTCTGCAGGTTACACTTCTGCGAGAACACTTTATTGCATCGTTCGCAACTGAATTTCACAACGTTAGGTGAATAACTACATTCATGCCTCATATGCCTGATCAGGTGAGACTTCCTTTTGTAATTTGCCCCGCATCTCATACATAAAAATCTTCCGTTGTCGTCTTGAAGAATATTCGTATCTAAAACAAAATATAAGTCAGTAAATGAAGATAATAGTTGGTCAAGCCGCCATACCCACTACTACTTCTTTCGAGTAAACTTACCAAACCGACAGCTTCTAATTAGCACACTCATGGCGGAGTTAAATTCTTAGATCTGTGTAATTTCGTAGCACACACTTTATTGAACAAAATAAACAAACAGAACTTCATTTTAAGGGTGGGTCATGATTATGGCTGCCTTTGAAGGCAACCACTCGACCATCGGTTCTACTGGTGTAAGCTCCAGCCTTGCAATAATTCTTGGCACAACGCCACCTTACTCTCGAACTGTTCTCATCAACTTTGCGTAACTTATAGTTGTCGATTAGGAGCATCACCTTCCCTTTAGTGCTGCTTATCAATCTGACATTTGATGCTAAAACAAAAGCCAGTTACAATCGACTGTTTGCAATGAAACAACTTGGTGACTGCAAATGGCCGTTAATTCCCAAGTTTATTATACGTAAAACAAAGAAACTGCCATTATTACAAAATAAATTTAATAGCACTGATAAAAGATGCTACATTTGTTTTCTGGAAGAGCTATGCATGAACATGTAGTGCGCTTTGAGGTTGCACTTGTGTCTGAACTGTCTGTGACAAATGTGACATCTAAATTGTGGCTCGACTCCACATTCATACTTTATATGTCTGACCAAGTGACCCTTTTGCTTGTACGACAACCCACACTGCGGACACACAAATCTGTCATGGTCGTCTTTCTCGAACTGAATATACCTGAAAACTGAAAAGCGCGCTTTATAATTAATTTACCAAGAGGACCGGAGGTCGTGTTAGTAGAAAGCAGCATAACAGAAAGAAAAGTGATTAAAAATGTAAAAGTTGCATTTATTCGATCACAATTACAACACACGACACAKAAAAAATAAGTTACGTATTACTACTACTGAAGTGCACTGGGAGAGCACCAGTATGCAAGTACGAGGCATGTTTTTTAAGTAAGTACCGTTTTCCGATTCCGCCGCCGCAGCGCTACGGTCGGCGTTCCGCGCATGCGCGCTGGTTACCTACATCTCTTGTCTACGCACTGACGCCATTACAGTTTGATTCTTCATTGTATACATTGTTTACTGAGTGTTTAAGATGCCTCCGACAATCGTGAGTCCCGCCGATTGTGAAGTACGGACTGTTATACGATTTCTTAGTGCTAAAGGCGTAAAACCAATCTATATTCATCGTGAGATCTGTGAAGATTACGGACAAAACATTGTGAGTGATGGAATGGTAAGGAAATGGGTGAGAGCATTTAAAGATGGCCGCACAAATGTGCATGATGAAGAACAGAGTGGGCGTCCTTCGGTCGTTAATGAAGATTTGGTGCAGAAAGTGAACGAAAAGGTGAGAGAAAACAGACGCTTTACTATTTCATCATTGTGCGACTGCTTTCCTCAATATACTCGTAGTGTTTTGTATCGCATTGTGACCGAGAACTTGAATTACCGGAAATTGTGTTCACGTTGGGTTCCGAAAATGTTGACGGATTTGCACAAAACCCAACGTTTAGGCAGTGCATTGACTTTCCTTGAGCGGTACCACAATGAAGGTGAAGATTTTTTAGACCAAATTGTTACTGGTGGCCTACGTCACACCAGAATCGAAACAACAATCCATGGAATGGCGACATTCATCATCACCCAAAAAAGTGAAGTTTAAGCAAACAATTTCTGCCCGGAAAATCATGTGCACAGTTTTTTGGGACAGAAAAGGAGTATTGCTAGTGGAGTTTCTGCCTCGTAATGAGACAATCAATGCAGCGTCTTATTGTAAGACATTGAACAATCTGCGTCGTGCAATCCAGGCGGCAGAATTTTATGAGGAGGGTATTCAGAAACTGGTGCCACGTTATGACACAAGTGCCTCAATATTCACGGAAATTATGTAGAAAAGTAGATTAAGGTACAGGCTTTCATGTAAGATAAAATTATTACGATATCTTTGCACGTCTTTTTTTTTAATTCCAAAACGGTACTTACTTAAAAAACATGCCTCGTACAATCCTAAATTAGTACGAAGCATAATAATAGTCCAACATATATATATATATATCACAATATTAAGTAAATGGTGTGTCCTGTTCGCTTTTAAGATGCCTTCTCAAACTACCAGCACTGATCTGCTGATAGTGTAAATATTTCATGTGGGTCTTGCAGTTGCTCTTCTGTTTGAATTTCTTTCCGCAAAAATGGCACTCGAACCTTGGTTCTTTGCCGCACTCGAAATTCATATGCCTGATTAGGTGCGTCTTCTGTTTGTAAGTGGAGTTACATTTTCTGCATGGATATCGTCCACTGGAATCGGGCAAATATTTGCTTCTCGATCGTACGGGACTGAACCAAATATCTAAAAAAATACGTATCGTTACTGAAAAAGGAAGGAATTATGAAGTAAAACTACACACAATGTTTTATGGGATTTTTTAATGGGGTTACTACTGGGACGTTAAAACAACATTTAATTTTACGGCGCATGGATGGCGCAGCTGTAAAACAAAAGCGGGTCGATCAATGTTTAATTTAGTACTTTAAACGACAACCTCAAAGTGATTATCATTTACAGATATATTTCTCCTATACGTACACAAGATTATTGTATCATTCATAATAGAATTGTTGGTATACTGAATGTATATTTTCTACGGAGGTATTTCCTAATATGCAAATTATTAATGGCATAGATTAAGTTATTTTTTGTATTATAATAGCAGAGTAAAATAACAAAATAAATGCTACTATTTTCGCTTTTATTGAACCAAAAAGTAAATTAAATAGCATAAAAAATACTACAAAACAGTAAATTTTTTTCAGTTCTTTTCATTAATGTCCACCGATAGTCAACTTTTTTTTATTTTAATTGGCAACATATGTATTTTTTAGTATATTCGGATAGGACTTTTTCCCGAATTTAACGATGTATAACATATTCATTTTTGAAAACGATTATTGAAAAAATAAAATGCCTAAGAAATTTCAACTGTCTTTCATTATTTATAAATYTCCGAATGTGCCATGAAAAAATGCGATAATTGTCAGTAAGTGGCACTGTGAGTTATCACTAGCTTTCTTAAATGCACTGTTGGAACGTTCTGCCACACAAAGAACGTATTTTCGTAAAAATTAAACAATAAGTTGACAGACATATTGAAAGCGCATTTTGGACCTAACGTCTTCAATCGGTTCATCGTCACTGTGCGTTTTACGGATAGAGAAGTTCCAGGTTCGAATATATTCCAGAGAATTCAAAAAAATTTGAGAAATTGTAGAYATCTAAAAAACTAAAGCACAATTATGTAGAATCGCCGAGAATTGTAGTACAAGAAAAATCATGAACTTCCCCTCGCTAAAATGCACATAATATTGGAATATCAAAAACTACAGTCCATAGTATTTTTTAAGACCTCACATAGGTCGAAAAGTTCATGCATTAGAACAAAATGATTCGAACCGAAAAATGCAGTTTTGCTTTTATTTAAATGCTTTAGAACAAGATCCAATTAAACCCAGAAAATCTGAGTTTTGTCACCGACACTTATTTTCAAATACATTTTAGAGTAATCGTCTGGTGTGGTATTATAGCCGATCAATTAACTGAGACGTAGTTACCTAAATCAAGGGAAACACTTTATTAAATGAAAATGTCCGAAGCTTTTTAGATGAATACCTTCGACAGATTTAAATGGGGCATTTTTCGAACAAGATGGGGCTCGCGTATACAATGCAAGAGTAAATACTGATTGGTTGAATACCCTACTTGGAAATAGGTGAATAGGAACATCCGGTGCTATCAGGTGCCCAGCGCGTTCTCCATATTTTACGCCCCTCAGTTTCTTATTGAGGACATATCAACAAAATCGAGTTTATAAATAACCTCTACAATATTTTAACATTGAAAAACAAAAAAGTGTTAGCACATGTAAAGAAATAAATGCCGTTTATCTTTTAAACTCGCGGAGTAATTTTTTTTAAACTTCTGTATAATACATTTAAAATGTCTCATGTTACATTAGGACATTTAAATAGTAAATAACAGAAGACAGTTTAAAATTTCTTATGCGTTTTATTTTTTACAATAATCGTTTATCAAAAATAGACATTTTATACACCGTTAAAGTCAGAAAAAAATCCAATTCATTATAGCAAAAAATATACTTTAATAATTAATTTAAAATAAAAAAGTTGACTACCGTTTGGAACTAGTGAAAAGACCTAAAAAATAAAATATTACTATTTTGTAATATTTTTAATGCTATTTAATAAAAACGGACAATACATAACGGAGTTATGATTGTTGGTGTTTTTCAGGAAGCACCCCGAATATGAGAATCAGTCCCTTACACTATCAAGCCTAAGCAACGCCTTGAAATATGTTAAATGCACAAACGCATTTTAATGCAATTTGTAATGTCCTAGGTCAAATATTTATTATTATTTTATTGGTCATGTTATTAGATATTTCAATTGCGGTGTTTTAGTGGAAAATTGAACTTGGCAAAGTGATCAAATGGCTTGACCTATCAAAGGTCACTTCCTGTCAAAATGATGACAATTCGTAAATACCCGTTCAACAAAAAGATCCATTGCGTCAGACAGATGTGCTTTGCTTTCTCCTGATGCTTTCAAAAGTATGTCAGTAATGAAGATCAATATACTACAAATTCAAAATTACGTTAACCATAAGTATATGTGAAAAATCCTAATATATGGATACAGCAAATAAATATGCAGTTACAGTTGCAGTGAATGAAGTTTCGCACAATAAAATTAAAAAAAATATTTGCAACACATTTGTAATACCGTGCATCAAATACCAAGAAAACATTTAGCTATCACTGACAAAATCTACAAAGCAGGTAAAAACGTTTACCTCCTTAATCCACTTGTCACAGATAAATAAAAACTTGAAAGATATAGTACTAAATCCTTTATTTACATCAATATTACAGAAATTAATGTAAAAATCTTTAAGCAGATACGTCTGGTTAAAGCAAGTATCCGAATAAAATTACATTGACATCTTAATATATACCGGACAAGGAATTCTAAAACACCAACAAGGCAATGAAAGCAACTGGACCTGACCTGACCTGGCTTGAAAATAGAATAATCAATGTAACAACAAACAATTAAAACATCACCTTATCGTACAGTATAAAGCGAATGCTGCTTAACCAGAAATGACCTGCTTTAAACAAATATGCATTAAAAATTAATTAATTAATTAATTAATTAACTGTCTCTGGCGTGAATAGACCAAATATGTGATTTCAAGTGGTGCTTCCTTTTAGCTTTATACGGGCAATTCATATATGGGCAGATAAAGCTTTCTTCTTTGCCGCAGTCAAACCTCTGGTGGCTATACAGCGACTGACTGTGTTTGTAGCACTTGCCGCAGTTCACACAACGAAATGAGGTTTGGCCTGAAACAAACGAGCAATTATTACATAAGAAATCAGAGAATTACAGTAATGGCACAAGCACTTTCCTTACTCTGTTTCTCGTGTGTGTTAGCATGTGGATTTTGAGGTAATTTTTTCTTCTGCATTTGTATTCGCAGCCTTCAAATTTGCAAGCAAACGAAGGCATTTTTCCGCACTCGTACTTTTTGTGGGTCCAAAGTGATGGGTAGTGTTTGTATATCTTGCCGCATCTTTGGCATACATAGCCCCCTACAATTTTATATAGTGATTTGTAGCAGTTACTGCAAACGGCGAAACAACACATGCAATAGATGAATGACATAAATGTTGTTGCCTTTATGTAGACAGTAGTTATAACGAACTATGACCTTTTTGTCTGCGCCCAAATGTGCAATCCATCATACTATCAAGGCTCACGCATTGATCTAGCCGTTTTATTAAGCATTAAATTAATTTGTTAAGTGCATATAACTGCGAACACGCCTCTAAACTCTTTTAACTTTCCATTATATTGAAATACTTTGTGGCTACCGACGTTCTTCACTCTGCATATTGCCTAACCGTAGGTCTATGTCAAGGGCTGGATAAGAAGTGACCATCAACTCTGAAGTGAGCAAACTTCTTGCACTCAAAAACGACCTCAAAATGCCTTCGCTGCATTAGAGCTGGATGTATGACGAAACAAATGCAACTTCTCTATTATAAAACGCGAATCATGAAGCTTTGATAGTGTGACGGATTGCATACTTGGGCGCAAACCTAGAGATCCGAGTTCGAGCCTCTGTCAAGTTACATAAATTTTGTCTGTTCACTAAAATAATTATCCTACAATTCCCATCGATAGATAGTACGTTAGTTATTTATCTCGCTGAAATTAACCATTTACAGTAAAACTAACACCATTCCATAATATAATCATAGTAAATTGTTATATAACTTTATTCAAAACAAACGAAAGAGTACATTGCGAAAGAGTTTTATTGAGAGACGCACATTAAACATCATAAATTTTATGTTTCTGGACGAGATGTCTTTTCAAGTTTCCACGTTCATGGGTCTTGTAAGGACACATGGCAACCTGACACTTGAGGTTAGCTTCTTTTCCGCAGTGCTTCTTGTGGAAATATAACCTTTTGAAAGAGCGACCACAAGTGTCACACGGCTTACCTCCTAAAAAAACATTTCTAATAAGACAGTGAACCTTAAAATCGAATGCTGAGCTTAAGGAATAGGATAAATTATAAGTCGGTTATCTTCTACTCATATTGTGTATAATTGGCACGAATAGGTACAGTTGGCTGATTTATAACTACTGCACTCCAAGGAATGAGTCACTTAGCTGTAGCATACACTTTATTTGCAAAGCTAGCACATACAATTTTTACTTAAATGACGTCTGCCATATTTGGTGTTGTCCAGAATGTACAGTCTCTTGATGGAGTTTAGCAGTGAACTTCCTAGAGAACGACTTGGAGCAAATAGTACATGAGAAGCGAGATTTTTGTGCGCAGTCTTGATGAAAATGTGCTTTCATCGTATTCTGGTTCTTGTACAGCTTACCACATTTTGGGCAAGCAATTTTTTGCGAAACTCCTGAAAGAAGTAATTGTATGAAGTGGCACATGAGACATGCTTAGCAATAACAGACACGTTGCACGCATTGCACATGTAATATAAACACGATTTTAATCAAAACTCGTTTAATTATTAAATACTTAAGGCGTACACAGTCAACTTAGGTATCACACTAAAATAAGGCACGAACAAAGTGAGACCCGCAAGGTAACTATCAATTTAAGGCACTAGAATAGATCAGTCGATATGAAAGCGTAAAAACACCTAGGTAACAAAAATCGCCTTATAAATCTAAACAAAAAAACCTACTGCTACTTCCTAAACCATTCAAACTTATTTGTACTTTTAATGGACATGGTAATTAAGGCAAGAAAACGATATGGTTGATAATTAAACTACCGAATTTTCTCATTTATTCTAAGCTAAACATATTTCAAAATTGAGAAATGAGTAGACAATTGTAAGATCGTAATCTCATAGCAAGATTAAGATTAATTATGTTAATTCCGAAAGTAAGATCTGATCTTAGGAGATATTCACATCAAACGATAAATGACCTTGACCTAGCAGGACCTGATCTGACCTGACCTGATCTAACATTATCAGACCCGAACCAAACTTCCTGTTCAGTACCATGACCAAATACCCTACAATTGTTTATTCTTTTCTCTGTGTTTGGAACTCTAACGGCATCAAGGGAAATACTTATTTAGAAAAACAAAAATGTTAAGCCATCTAAGGCTCCTTATCAGTCTTCACGCCCTTATCCTTGCTGTGTTTGGTTTTTTCATGGACGTTTAGGTCGTACTTATGTTTGAAGCGACGGGTGCAAAATTGGCAGCGATATTTAGGTTCCTTTCCGCATTCAAACTTGATGTGGCGGGTCAGCGAATGCTTCAGACGATACGTGTTCGTGCACTTGGGGCACATAAACAGTTCAGTCAGGGGAACATCAAAATAACTGTCCAAATCGAGCAAGGCCGCCGACGACTTGTTTGCTTTTTTGTTTACCTGCCGTTCTTTTGGGACATTTTCACGGTTCGCATCGAGGGAGACACTGAAAGTTTCTGGAAAATAACCAATTAATCCGAGGAATGTATTAAATAATACAGCTACAAAATTCTACAAAGAAAAATAATACTTGAACTAACTAAAAAAAAATACTTGAAATTCAAACAAATTTCATGCTCTGAACTTCTACTATCTACCGATCTCTAAAAATGTCTATACCTCTATAAATGAAGGTTACCTGAGTTTTATGACAAAAAAAAAACAGCGCACTGATATACATAATCCAAGAAAACCAGTGAACAAAACCACCACATAAATACCTACCTCCGAAAGTACCAACAATATTTTATCGTGATCCAGGTTGTTAGATTTTAAGATAATAAGAACAATTTCAAATGACCATGTCATTTATTGGGTCATTTTCCTTATCTTGGCAACTAGACGCTATCTCCATCGCCCAGCGATACACCAAGTTTACTGCCTTCTACAATTTTGATTCTTTAATAAATTCAAGGACTGTCCATAGTAAAAGTAATAAAAATAAACTTCAATAAGCATTGAAAAAAAGAAACAAAAATATGTCTTTGGTTGCAAGTTTGGAAAATACGTTCACCTGAAGTTTATTTGGGAATCCTGATAATACAGGTAACTGGATGCTTCCTCTCAATGCGCTTATGTGCCTGTATTTTTGTTTCCTATTCTAAAATTACGTTAGGAAAGGACGAATGGAACATGTATATAAATACATGTAACACAACAGAAAAGAAATCATAAAATTTATTGAAACAAAAAATAACAAAAGGCTGTTACATTTTTAATAAGCAAAGGTGAAGGAAATTCGAATATGCAGGGTGTGATATCTCGGAAAACATTAATTTGAGAAAATATTAAAATACATCATATCGTGCTACTGAAAAATTCATTTAAAAATGCTGAAATACAAGGTATAATATTTTAAGAAATTAAGTTTGGGCCGATAACTTTTTAACGTGACACCCTATATTAAATTTGGATTCAGTATTGAAATCTACGCGAAGAGGGCTCGGGGGCGCTTTTGCAGGAAATTTGCAAAAAATGTGCACACATTGCCAAAATGCAGATTTTCGAAAATCAATCTGTATCCTATACTACCATAGATCTCGGACTGCGCTTTTCACTACTGAGTTTCTCATTAAAATTGATCTTTAGACAGCGGTATCAATTTTCTCCATGAATAAAGGAGTTTCCCTTTAAAAGTGTCCAATGTGGCCCATACCGCACATTTCTAGAAAAGTTTACGGCAACAGGAAGCGTTTCTGTACGTAGTTCTTTTAACTAAATTTTTAGAAAGAAACAAAAGCATGTTTTCAAGCCGCCTAGCGCGCAGCGTTTCCTCTTAGATGGCGCTGCGGACTATTGCTATTATTAATTCACTAGGTATTCCTACCTGAGGAGTGTCAACAAGGACGAAACTAGTCGAAGGATCCAAATGGATTGATCAAAGCAGATGATATTTAGGTACCTGCCCTAGGTCGTAAGTGGCTACCACAGTCGTGACCTCTTAAGTGGCGCTGAGGGCTTTTCTTTTTACATTTCGCGCATGGTTCTTTAGTTATGATAGTAAATAAGCAAGCGCCGCTCAAGACCAGGAAGGGGATTTACATTTACTTCACACTCTACATTGTAGAATCAAACCTTTATTGGCTAGACAGCACCAAAATACCTTGTCTCAACCACTCAAATGCAAAATCAATAAATCAACTTCTGGGAAAAGAAAGCAATACAACTTCTAATGAATGAAATTTCGTCCATTCATGATTTCTTCTTATGCGCTTGGGTAACATGTGCCCTTATCTCATCAAGGTTCGAATTTTTAAAATTACATTTCACACAGCCATACGTCAGACCCGTCTTCAACTGCTTGCACGCGTTCTTATGTTCTTTATGTTTGAGACGCTCGTAGAGCAGCCCACAATCTGCACACCGAATGGTGTCTTTGGGAAAACCTATTTCCTTGATATCTCTCTGGCAAGCCGGTTGCTTCTTCGGGGGTAAATCGGAAGGCTTCATTTTCATGAACCTTTCCAAGCTCCGCGCAAAGACCTCTTTCTTCGTGGGTGCCGGTTTTTTTGGCAATATGATTAACTTTTTTGGTTTCTTCACGATTTTGGGGTTTCCAACCACATCAGGGTGTGGACGCTCAGGTATGTTCATGGATAGCTTCACTTTGTGTTTTAACTCTTCGACTGATAGGATTTTAACGCCAGTTTTCAGGGAACCTACAAAGCGCAACTGTTAGAATGAAGGAAAAACTAATGGCACACTGCGGATCACTGAGAGTGAAACAGGCTTTGTTTATTTTACGGTTTATTGTCAAAAGCATACTGCTATGTATTTGTTTCTTACCAGCTACAATGCTATAAAAAACTACACCCCATTGTTAGGTAATTGAACAGCATCACATACTAATACGATGTCTCCGGGCAATGTGACTGAGTAGATGAGTTTTTTGAAAGCCAGCGTAGTCACAGAAGGGACAGGGAAACGACCGCATCTTGTCACATTCATATTTTCGGTGTCTCGCCAAATTCGGCTGGTAGCTGTACAGTTTTCCACATTTGTTGCATATATATCTCTTCACTGGATAACTGAGGGCACCGACTAAAAAAAGATCACAATTACAAGATTGTCACAAATAAAGTGTCCGTAGGGAAGGAGAAATGAAAGATGAGTTGAGGCATAAAATTTTATTACTTATGTAAGAAGCAATATGTAAAAATATACAGATATAAAGCGAAAAATAAAAAACCTATTTTCACAACGGTATCTGTGAACTGTTGGAATATAAGGAACTCTTTTTTATTGGTAGGAATCACATTTGCTGCTTGAGTATTATATTTGGGGCGGTTTAGGTATTGTGTCGTTGCTTCTCCTTACCCTTCACCGTTTTTATATCATATGTAAAAATACCGGTTATACAAGTCTGGCGATGGTCCTTAAATACACTTATCTAATAAAAGCATTTTGAAATCGTGTACGATACACTAAAAAAAGCTGCCTTGCATACCTAGGAAAAGCTAAATAAAAGCGAAAAACGCATATAATAAGGAGACATGGTACTCACAAACGATAATATATGAACTAAATATATACAAAGGAACATTATAAAATATCGCCGGGCATTATAACATCATGCCTTACTTCTACAAAATACGTACAAAATATTGCAGAGCAACATTAGACTATCACACGTCTGGCGTACTGACTTCAAAAAAAAAGCGCAGGAATATGTAATTCCTGGTACAGGTGTTCCAAAAAACTATACAAAGCGCAGCGAAACTAGAAAACTGAGTTGTTGGTGGCTTGCTAGTATTGAGCAATCCTGTAAGGAACATCACACAAACTTTCTTATTCTTCTTTAATCCCAAGACCATATTTAGGAACTTATTACTAAGAGCACTTCGCTCAATTTGAAAAACACCTGCGCTTATCAAAAAATCACACAAATAATTTGACCATGACTTGTCGAGACCTAGCAAAAATATTAATACTAGATATGTCACAAGAAAAATTTATCACAAATCGCATAGCTTCATTGTTCCAAATCACTGGTTTGATACCTAATCGAATGTATATTATATTTTAAATAGAAACCACACTAGTACGTAAATATATGAATCTTTTGCAAGGCGATTTCTGGAAAACGAGTAGAAATAGGAATGTGCAATACGAATATAGTGCATAGACGACAAATAACACATTGTAGCACAGCCTGCTGCAGTCCAACCGCAGAATAAGGCAACTTTTGAGACCAAAATTGAGGAAAATACTAAAGTATGACAATGTAAAAATGGTCCACAGCCATTTTCTTAATTACTGGTGTATAGGGAACAAAAGTTATTAAAAATGGCAGTAAAATCTACATGTAAGGCACATAATATGCAGCATCAACCGTTATGATATGTTACTCTAATAATGCAAAGAACGCATGTTTCATTCCGCTTCCGTATTCTCAACTTTTACATCGAGCTCGACCTTGACCGAGGAATAATCGATGATTTTGTGCATCCGTTCCATGTGTCTCGCCATGTGCATCTTCTGCTTCGCCTTGTAAACGCAGTAGGGACACTTGAACTGGGGCTCCTTGCCGCACTCCCACTTCTGATGGTTTCGCAGCGAGCTCTTCAGCTTATAGATCCGTCCGCAGATGGAGCAGTCGAAGCCACTACCGTCATTTGAGGTTTTAGTCAGGCCTTTTCCCGACTTCGGCGTGATGGTGAACTCGGGTGACTTGGTCAACGACTGTATCATCGACTTCTTCATGCTCTCCCGCATTAAAATCATCGGTAGTGTGAGATGGGCAGGCCACCTCTCCCAGGGGCGTGCGACGCGCAGGTCTTGAGCTGGAACAAAAGATTGCGTTAGATGGAGGAAGAAGGCGGGTTTGCTAAAGATATACCGACGTAATTACGAAATCAGCTGAAAATTCTGTAAAATGCACGAACTTACTTCTTCGGGGCTAAAACTACCAGAAGAGTTAAGAAGCTGAAAGCATACTGTGAAGATGAGTTCCTTCTTGTATGTCGCCCTGACCTGGCTTGAGTTTAGAATTATTTGTCTCAAATCCTATCTGATACAAAATCATCGCAATCATCTTCACAATCCTGAAACACATTAAGCAAATCGTATGACACTTTTAGCTGTCGAAATCCCAGATCATGATTTCGCACTGTATGACGTCAGATAGCGTAGCGGGCTGCTATTTACACACCAACTCCATGAAACGCCATTTAACTATTTGGCTATATGAAGCTTTAAACGAGAAAATTACATCTGAAAATCAAAAAAACATTAAATTGTATGGTAAAACGGTTTATCATTTAAGTTTATAGGACAAATATTAAGTCATCGGAATTAAAAGCCAAGTAACTTATAATATCAGAGGCTAACTTAGCATCAAATTAAAACAATATTATCGAATTATTCAACAATCGACAGATAACAAGTATACGTCAAAGCAATAGTTGTGTTCATCTTCCTGAGAGGCGGCAAATTGATTTAATGGATAATTTCCATAAGCGCCCTGCATGCACTAATCATTTATAGGAACCCTATATAATAGCAAAACATTTTTCCAAAGCGTCTATCGGCTTCGGTTAAACCAGCAACACCGCGCGGAAGGCGTGTCCCGGTGCTGCTTGAACAAATCTGATTGGTGGAGATCCTATCACGCTTTGTTGGCACGGTAACGTTGTTTGCGGGTTGATATTTGTCGATTTTTCTTAAAATGAACAAATATACTCGCACAAAGACGCTTCATAGCCAAAGAAAATACATTAATTGAACAAATAAAACATTCCTAAATTTAATTGTCCACGGAACAAAAATCTGACAGACCAGTGATGTCATTAGTTAGTAACGGCCTATCAGTGTACAGTGTTGAGAGATGTAGCTCGTTGGATGGTTGATTAAATATTCTGTTTAGTAAGATATTATTCTGTAATACTTAAATTGATCAGAGAATGACCGTTAACAGAGAGCCGAGTTATGGTGGGGTGTGAAGTAGTCAACAGTAATACTGCAGACTGAACTCCTCTGGTTAAGCGACCGTTAATAAGCAGTTTTTGTTTTAAGCGATTTTCATTGGTGCTAAATGCGGCAATAGCTGGATCTAGATAACAATGCCTTGTGCAACCAGCCTTATAAATAATAAGCAACAAACTAAACAAATGAAACCACCGACCATCGCTTAGTACAAGTTCAGTGAGAGGATGTAAACATGCCGGATGACTGGCGAATACCAACTTGTGAGGTATAGACCAATGATGTATCAATTTGACCCCAAGGCAATATTCTAACATTAGTTGGAGAGTTTTTAGATGTACTCATTCAGTATTGCAAAATTATGTGATGTATTAGTTAATATTACGTACTTTAATACTCCAAAAACAGTTTCATAGATTAAACCTCTGATAGCATACTTTTATACTTTTACATTTATAAGTTATCTGTTCCCAGTAACTGAACGCGTTGACATAAGTTCATTCAGCACAACTAAGGTCTAAGAGATAAAGGTAACACGCGGTCAACGGGCAGTTGTCATAGAACCGACTCTTTTTAAGCGCTCTTTATTGGTGCTGTCTATGGCAACGGCTGGTTAACCACGTGTTCCCTAGGGGGTCTGGTTAACCACGCTTTGTGCAACGGGGCCTAAGAAAACCACGTCTTAGTTTACATTATGGCGTATATTGTGCTTTGTAACAAGATGAAAATTTACAGTTTCCTTGCGAGTAAAACTCTTGCTACAGACGTAACATTTAAACAGGTGCTGGCCCTGGCATTCATACTTCACGTGCCTTCTCAAGTGACCTTTTTGCTTATAGACTTTTCCACATTTATCACATCGGTTGACTATAGGAGCTGAAAATGCGAAAATGAAATATCAAAAAGAGAAATAAAAAAGTATGGGAAAGACTTTGTAGGTCATACCAATTTTATTAATAAATTGACCCGTTACGGCATTAACTTGTCATTAAGTTTCTTAAGAGGTATGAACGCGTTCTTGCATGCTCAGGTATAAAATGCCAGTTCACACACAAAATTTTATAATTTTCAGGTTCTATTAACTTGAGGTGATTTAAAAACTGTCTTTATTGTATGCAGTGTCACTGGTTTCAAAATAATAACTATGAAAAATAATATCTTTACAGTTTTTTTTAATTTACATACCGATGTAGAAGAAATATAGAGAAATGTTAGATTATTATTATTCAAAAGTTAGCTATAGCTTTAAAACAAAAGCGATATAAAAATGGCGATGATATTATAGTTCAACTCACAACAAAAAAGTTACCGACATACCCTACAATGGGACACCCTATGGAGTAAATAAAAAACTATGAAGTGAGCTATATATAATGGTTAAGACTATTAGCAAGCTAGAACTAAAACCTTTTTTATCTTGTGTTATAGAAAAATTAATTTATCAGCGAATGACAAAACTAATAGCACCTATGAAATTCTGCAATATTAATCGTTCATATCCCTTCTGATATCTTCTAGTTAAAGCATTATGCATTAAAAGGACATACACATAAAGAAGACATATTTTACAATGAAAATAATTTATTTTGTCAACTGAAAGTTAACTGAAAAAACAAAACAATTAAACTAAATTATTTCTCAATAATCATAAGTGTAGTMCMTTCTCAAAGGTTTGATGTTATGTTGTCTTTCCAAATGTTTGATATAGTTGCCCTTCTGTCTTGCTTTGTATTTGCAAAATGCACATTTGTACTTGGGTTCCTGGCCACATTCGTTCTTCTGGTGAAACTTTAATGAGCACAGATGCTTGTACGACCTCCCGCAATTGAAGCAATAATGGCGTTCTGAAAATAATAATGATATTATGTCCTTTGGAACAGAAACACGTTTTGGCCTTAAAGGATTGCATTAATAACACTAGGTATGCCACACATTTTCAATCATGTACAACTTTACATTCAGCATTACTTTGGTAAATATCCGTTCGTTGTTATTGTTTCCTAAAGAGCAAAGTCTTATACAAGTCGATTGCTTCCGAAATACAGGGTTTCTATAAATGATTCATGCAACGCGGACGGCGTTGATTTCTGAATCCTTTGTGGCGCCTTTTTGCAACTGCTGCCAAGCTACAATAAGCACAATACACTATCAACTGTCATATACTGTACTGAAGGCTGCGGTTATGGTTCTAGCCACGAAATTGATTGTTTTATACAGATTTTCCAACAATTTACGGTTATATTATCTTTACAAAGGTAAGTAATAACAATAATTTGCTTGTACGAAACTACAAAACAAACTTGAATATACACAACTACTTCCATCCCTTGTGTTGCGGTCACCGCTTTTCATGGAATGGCATGGCTATATAAATTTAGCTATTTTCCGCAAATTTGAAAGCATACACAGTCAATATCAGTCGTTTTCCCTATTTTAATGTTTGCACTTTTGTAACTAGCATTGCACCACTAAATTTTATCTGTTTGTAACTTAACAGACATACTGCAGTCACAACTACGATACATAACCTAAAAGTTATACGATACCGTGTCACTCCACAGCTCCGAAAGCTGAGCTTTCTCCAATCTTAAAGGTAAGTACCCCGCAAAACACTACAGCATGGGTTGAAAATACACACTCCCATGCGTTAGCTCATATCTAAATAATCAAATATAATTCGACAATCAGCAGATGACAAGTATATGTCAAAGCAATAGTTGTGTTCACTTCCCTGGGAGGCGGCAAATTGATTTAATCGATAATCTCCATAAGCGCATGGATGCATGGATCTTTTATAGAAACCCTGTACACGAAGTTAGTGTTAGCGAAGCTTTTTTTAATTGTAGATGCACTAAGATTTTACAGGGATCTTAGGGACTTTGATAAGTGTATTTACCGCTTGTATTCGTTTCTTTTTGCATTTAAAAACATTCGCGAAAAGATGAATCCGGAAAAAATATTCGTATTAAACAACTCCTTACGAATGAAGTAGGGAGAAGCAAAAATTATTGAAGCAAGACAAGATTATATTTTAGTATTTGAGCTGAAAAGAAGAAAAACAATTTGTGTATCATAGTGAAGTCTTGGCAATGCCGTACAATTGTTCAGTAACCCATCAGTACGCTCCTTTCGTAAACGTCTCACATAGTTGGTATTTTACTTCTTCGTTCTTCATGTCGTACTTCAATATGGCCTGATCCGTTGCAAAATGAAATTTGTGCCGTTAAAGAATTGTATAAATAACACCAGGTTTGTTACAGGTTTTAATTCAACGAGCAACTTTACATTCAAAATAGACTATTTATGCCAACAATTAATAATCTTTGGTGAATAATTCACAATAATCGTCCGAAGATATATTCTTCGTAACTATCTAATGTCCCCTAAAAGCCTTCAAAATATACTACCAATACTACTTAATGCAGGATGCTTTTATTTTTGTAGGACGCTACCGGCTTCTTGCCCCCGCAACCTTGATGGGGTTATTTTGACGAGTAGTTATCAAAAATAATGTGTAAATGACATAAAATTTCATCCAACTATCGCTCAAGATCAAGAGGCAAGAACTCTGTAGCTTCCCACAATGCACCAACACCCCTCCAACAACAAGGCACTGAATAAATCGACTGTGCTATCTCCCACCCTCATCGACCTCTATCTTGACAGGACCCTGCACCCCATGATGTTTCCTCATGTGAACCCCCAAGTTTCCCTTCTGTTTCGCCCTGTAGGGACAATAAGGGCACTGAAACATGGGCTCCTTCCCACCGCACTCGACCTGTTCGTGCCTCCTCATCGTCGACTTCCATCTGTACCTCTTTCCGCAATGCCGACAAGCAAATTGCGAGTCGTTACTATAACCAGGTCTAACGCTCTGACCGCTGACGGCGTGAAACTTCCGCAAGGACCGCGAGATCTCATTGCGGGATTTCAGCCCAGTGGAAGCGCTAAGGAGGGCGCGGAGGGTGGCGTTGCTTTCCAAATCGCGCTCTGAAACAAATTTCGTTTTACAGGACGGCTGTTCAGATGAGAAGGTTATTAGATTCCCCCAGCGTTATTTACAAAGTAATGTACAAAAAGAAACGCATTAGTCGTTTTCAATTCATGTTGTGTATATTTCTCATGTGCTTTTTCAGGTTACTTTTCAAGTATGTCCGTTTATTACACACAGGGCAGATCTGCTCCGGCTGCTTCTGACACTGGTACATTAGGTGCCGCTTTAAGGAGCTTCTGCGGTGATATTCCTTGCCGCACTGAGGGCAAGGTATTGGAGCATTGCCTGGTGCGAAGTCGCCTAGAAGTAACGAGAATTAAAAAAGAAATTGGGAAATCGAAGGTGGTATCGCACTAAAAATGAAGTCAAAGGTGGTCAAAAATATTGGAATAGAAATAGAATTCTGTACACACGCAGAAATAGCGGAAGCTTAAGAACAGAGAGTGTAATACGTCAAATGTCTTCATCGTATGACTACCACCTTCATCTTCCTTTAAAGTGAGTCCCAAAATAATCCTAGCATGATTAGCTAAATCCATTATAACCCATTATGCCAAAGAAAAACTCTAAGGAATCAAATTCAATTCACTCTACACCATCACATATTCAATGCTGTAGAATGTTGATAAGTAGCTTATCTGTAATCCCCATATGTTAATGTAAGAGGTGGTCTTCAATAATATTTTAATAAAAATTTACTACTATTAACAAAAAGGAGTAAAACTTACAAAACTGACGAAGCAGGATATAGTCACTAAAAATTTACAGAACTAGTGTTAACTTTTCTCTAACAAAATACTTTTTATGTCATATTGCCCAGGTTCCACATACTTAGCTCAGTACAATATATGGAAAGAATCCATTGGCGTGCCCACGGGAGGGGGGGAGTCCGTGTTAGAATCTCTCAAGACCCACGACGGTCACGTTTTTTAAAACAAATTTTACAGATATTAAAAGGGTGGCGGGGATTTATTAAAATATATTTTTTTATTTTCCAGTATCAGGACAAATAACTAAGGTATTAAACGCCAAAAAATCGATAAATGTAGCAGATTTCTTTTTCAAATCAGCTGATTAGCTTGCAGTGACACGGTTAGAAAGCCTCCTTTTTGATAAGACGTTAATAAGTTTTACATTTTTACCACGAAAAGCCTTCAAATTGAAGTATGGGGAATAGAAAAACAGTCCTTTTTATTCATGTTTTATTTATTCTGGTATACGGTCGATGTTTTTACAATTAAATAACTCACATAGATGAAGAACTCAGCGCTTACGTCATCCGTATCTGCAATTGCCTGCTTTCGCTATACATCGGTCTGTACTGCGCTGTGTATTTTCGCGTCGTTCGAAATTTGCATTCGTGTTATTATACTATTTTACTACAAAAGGACCAATAACAGTGATTTTTTTACATGGGATTTCGCGTCGGCTACATACTTGAAGCGTCTCTACGTGATCGAGAACTAGGTTCATCGAATTCAATTTATTCAGAAAGCAGCAGCAAAGCTTTTCAACACCAACCCACCCATTCGTAAAGTATGTAATTACGATGAACAGGAACAGAAGCAAAAACAAAGACTAGAGTGTAATAAGTTGCGGCAACTTAAGAATGATGATATTTACAAAAAATATATATTGCATGTGTAAGAATCAGGAAGCAAAGTATAACGCTTTGTTCGGGACTCGAACCTGCAATCCCCAGATCGGATCACTGCTTTGTTACCTATGCAGTCCAATCAACTGACAGCCATCCAGTACTTTTGTTGGCTACTCTCTTCAGACTCTATTTTAGAGCGATACAAGAAACTTAACATAGGTATTAGTGTAATAACGAGGCTAAATAAATACATCCAAAAATTCCCATACACCAAAAACACCGATGATATCAGGTCACAGTATACGAGGACCTCCAAAAATAAAAGAGAAAGACACATTGCTCCTGTACAATTCAATTTATTTATTTTGACCAGACAAATATACACTCCACACATAAAGCTTTTAGTACTTTTTATCATCAAGCGAATTAGGCGAACTCAATGATTTATTGTTTAGACGCCTGTTAGCGGTTACATCTACATTATAACTGAAAAAGTGGCTCTTCACATGGGCAGCCAAGACGTACGCCCTCCTAGCCCTGTAGGAACAATACTGACAAGGAAGTTCAGGTTCCCTCCCGCACTCTTGCCGAATATGCCTGGCTAAGGTTTTTTTATGACTATAAACCCTCGAACAGTTAGGGCAAACGAAGGGACCGGTCTTGTTGATTCCACCTAAAACGAGAAAAACCACAATAACTAGTAACAAGAAACTGGTGTGACGATCAAAGTACCTAATTTGAGTAAGGGAAGAAATACAACGTTGTAAAACAAAATAGTTTTTATTAAAATCGCCCTACAATAAGTCGTACATAAAACAACTAGCCTAAGCGTTTAGAGATTCTGGCGCGTATTTTATATGAAGAGATCTTATATGGCTTAACAGTCTATGCTTATGAATAAACATCTGTCCGCAGTACTGGCATTTATTGGTGGGGACTTTCCCGCACTCCAATTTTAAATGTCTTTTTAGGGTGTATTTGCCCCTATAAGTTTTCGGGCAATTAGGGCACCGATAGGTAGGCACGCACGACAGCAGTCCGTATTTGGAGTATGGAGAAGTCTTTACCCCGGCGTGTGGAAAGTACGACTGGTATTCCCCATAAAAATTGTCGAACTCAGCGGCAGGTTTCGTATCTCTTTCTTGCTTCCGTAGATTGGGTCCGGAAGAGACGAACCCTGCGAACATACGTTACTATCAAATCAAAGAGGAGACTGCGGATTTCTTTATTAGTTGCCATATAGATGCAGTGGTTACATGAAATGCCCCGTTACCTGTCTACAAGGTTTTACGCGTTATAGTGATGCGCGGTAATGTGATGGCTAAGCTGGTAGTTCCTTCTGAACTTTCTGGAGCAAATGTCGCAACTGAACTGCGGCTCCGAGCCGCACTCGAATTTGCAGTGGCGCTTCAGCGTGTACGTCGAACTGTAGACTTTGTAACACCTCGGGCACTGTCTGCTCCCTCCTAAAAAACAAACGTTATTGGAATGAGCACGGGCAACCTGAACGAGAACGTGCAGGCACATTTTACCTCGCTAAACTACGGAAACAAACACTATTTTACAATTGATCATTATGTATTTTCCTGATGTGCTTGTACACCTCGAACTTATGTTTAAACCTGGAATCGCAGAAGCCGCACTTGAACTCTGGGGGCTTTCCGCATTCGTATCTTTGGTGGCGGCGCAACGTGAACCTCTTGCCGTAGTCCCTCCCGCATGAACACGAGTATCTCACTAAAATTTGAAATGTAGAGGTGTTAGGTTAGTGTACTAGATGGAAAAGTACTCGGGTTAGTCAGCAAGCACTACTGTACAGGAATTGGTTAGGATGCATCTCGATATCATAAAATACTGCCAAGGGTTCTGTTCGGCTGTCAAAACCTAATCTATGGCACTGAAAAGAAAAATAAAGGCTGATATTCCCTAGACTATTACTATGAAAAAATTAAATACAAATCAAACAATCCATTCTAAAAGTTCTTATTATGGCGGCTAGATGATTTTATCACCTCTAGTTTCATTTTTTTACTGACAGATGGCACCAGCAATTACAAATTAGTTGGTCAAATTTATATATATTGGAGGTTTCTACGTCCCACAATTAGTGAGGTATTAAGTCAGGCCGCAGCCTTTATTTACTTTATTATACAGGTATGCAAAAAAGCTTTCACTAACAGAGTTTCGAAGATATCGCTGCGAAAACGTACCTGAAAAATATCTATTTGCCCGGCCATAAAAGTATTGATGCAGCTAATGAATCCTCATAAAAAAACACAATAGCTTACAACAACTACAGACCACTGCAACGAGTGTAATTATATTATAACCAAAATAATTCAAAAATAACGTAGATCCTATTTATGTGTTTTGTTACTCATATGAATTAAATCACATCAAATCTGGTTAATCCATTCGGATCCCACGACTCTAGTTTCGTCCTTGTTCGGACTCATCGAGTAGGAATACAACTGCGAAGAGCGAACCACGTACACATGGGAGCCAATCGACACTTAAAGTAAACATTTGCTCGATAACTAATTAATTCGATATTCCCATCCGATGAGTCCAAACTAGGACGAAACTCCACGGGTGCAACCTGAATGGACTGACCAAAGGCGATGTTATTTAGTTACACAGCATGCACAGGCTCCGCTAGATCGCGCTGTGGGTATTTGCTATCATTACAACCATAATAAAAAGTATAAACCTTCTAAAAGAAAGTGACTGCGATGTTTTACATGGTTCCGTTTTTGTAACTATTAGTAGGACCTCATGGAATTTACCAATTATTATTTTCACTTTAGGATACGCTATTTTAAGGTAAATGCTAAAATGCTAAATAGTGTTGAAATCGGTAGATTCATCGGTGAATTCAGGCCTTTTTTTTCAAGTGTTAAATTTAATGTTAATCAACGAGCCATCAACCAGCCCGATCCGTGGAGCCGTTTAGCGGGCTATGATATGACAGACATTAGATGGAAACAACTCGTTTTCTTCATAAATAAAGTGGAAAAAATAAGAATTTCAAGGAAGGATTTTTTTATGTTCCCACCATAACTAGAAATTCAGCTGTTATTTCATAAACCTGCAAAATGCTCAAGTGCATGAAAGCACCAAGTCTAAGGTTTGAAACAAAAACAAGATTGTTGGAAATACAGAAACGCCTTTTTTATTGCATTTTCTCGCATCTTCACATCACTCCAAATTATCTAAACTTCTAGACAAATGGACCATTTGAGAAACTTGAAAAAGGCCTAAATATTCCGACCAAACTTTGTTTATTAGTTGTTTTTGTATGCAAAGATCTTTTGTGGCATCCATGATTTCGATGAGGTGGGCTGAATTTTTAGTCGACCAAACACGAAAAACTTACAAAGTGCTACATCACGTGATCGTGAAGATTTTTTACGAAATGATCAAATGCAATTAACTTCTCCTCCCAAGAGCTATATTCAAAGGATTCTTCAATTTTTCCATTCATCTTATATTTTTATAATGCCGAAATCTAGAAGGCATTGGAACATTTAATGGCTATTAATCAATTAATTTACTTGCAAAATAATAATTCTTAGCCACGTACTTAATCAGTACAAAAGAAAAAACTCTAGAACTACACCATTTTACATAGTCTTGGGCCGTATTCATTAATTCAAATTCAACCAATTACAATGAGTTCAAAAGAACTGACTCGCATTCTTAGGGTTTCTCTCTAAGTGCTCGCTACAAAACCAATCAGTACCCAATAAGTTCAAAAACACATATTAAAAAAATGCAAGAATGAGGACTTCCAGGAATCATTGTAGAAGACAATAATGGCAAATCTTTATATTGAGAAAAAATATTCACACACTTAACACAGTATGGCACACAGACATAAAATTAATAAGACTAAAGCAGTGAACTAGATTTATTGTGAGATATCGAAAAAAGCAAAATTCGTCCTAATTAGACATCCTCTTCCTGAGACTTCCTATGACTAGTTCGTGGAACAGCCTCATGTGCTTCAAAAGCATGTATCCGTGCCTGAATTGCTTCGAACACAATTGACAACTGAACGAAGGGCTTTTCCCGCAGTCGAAACGTAAATGGCGTCCCAATGTCTTCTTCTGACAGTACACTCTGTTGCACTTAGAACAGGCGTACTTGACGCCGTTGTTGTAGACCTTGAGGCCTCGGTACTCTTCGTAAGACGAAGCGTAAAAGACAACTTCTGCAAAAGAGGACAGTAAGCACCGCAACCCAGCACAAGCAAGGCTAAACGACCAAACACTGCTACGGCATTCAAGCTAACTACAAACTAACAGACTTGAGTGGTTGCTCCTTAAGTGGAAACTATATATATTTCCGTACATCCTCTGAAGAAGCCTACCACAGACGTCGATGAAACCTCAGGTCCTTTAACTAGCGACGAACATATGGCCATATTAAAAAATTGAGTCAAGGAACTTTTGTTGTTGCTTTTATACACATAAAACCTTGATAATTAAAAAAAGCCGTGTAGAATTACACTAGTGGGAAGTTTTCTTAAATAACGGCATTCTTTAAGCAAAACGCGTCAGTGTCGAATACCAAAACGGTATTAAAACAATTTTTTTTAAACCCCCGAATCAATTTGGGGAAGAAGTAGTCAATTTGCTGTGGGTTGACCTCCAGTTTTACTTTGAGCCAATCTACATTTCGCATCGAGTATTTTGTATTTAAATTATTTAATAATTCGCTTACAAGTTTGCGTGATGTTAGTTATCATTTTCTTTTCCAATTGTTTCCTTTGACTTCGTTATTTAACATTCTCTTGGCGGTATCTTTGTATGTATAACCAATAAACCTTCACTTAGGAGTAATAATTACGCATGTATGGTAATGACACAAATTGAAGAAGACAAAAGTCGGCATTCAATTCATATTTATTATACGGAGTAAGGTCACAAATATTTACAAAAAATAACTTTATTTGCAAAAATATGTTAAACTGCAAAAATTTTTTGGACACCCACTATGCTATTTTTAAAGAGTTTAAAAACTACAATTTGACATATAGCTCAAGGTTGTACCTAAAAAAAATAAAGAAAATGTGAGCCTGAGGAGTTTTAGGTTGCGGACCCTGTATATTTAGATGGTACGAATCTCCCATAAACAATGCAAGTATTGGATATTTTATAATAATTTGTATTTTCTAATTCTCCCAGTTACAAAAAAATTATATTGATAACTTCTGTATGTGGAAAGCAAAAACCTATACAGGGTCCGCCACCTAAAACTCCGCAGGCTCGTATTTTCTTTGTTTTTTTTAGGTACAACCTTAAGTTATATGTCAAATTGTAAGTCTTGTTGAACTCTTTAAAAATAGCATAGTGAGAATCCAAATTTTTTTTTTCATATTGTAATATTTTGCAAATAAGTTTAATTTTTGTAAATATTTTTTAACCTTACCCCGTATAATAAATATTGCTTCATAGTTGGATGCCGATTTTTGTCTTCTTCAATTTGTGTCATTACCATCTATGCGTAATTTTTACTCCTTCTTAGTGAAAAACAATAAAAACTAGTCGCCGCCTTGTTGTGTTATAGGGCCGTTCACAATTTTTTAAGTTTTAATTTAGTAGCTTATTATGGTACAAATTATGCCTACATACCCATCGCTGCACACAAAACCCCAAAATTTTGAGTAACTTTTAAATAAATCAAGTACAAAGTTCGTTCTAAAGAGAGAGAGGCTAGAAAGCGAAACCCTGCGATGAGGCTAGTTTGGTTTCCTACATCACGCACTAGTCTCATCGCGGGGTTCAGTTTTATAGCCTCTCTCTCTATAGAACGAACTTTGTACTTGATTTATTTAAAAGTTACTTAAAATTTTTAGGTTTTGTGTGCAGCGATGGGTATGTAAGCACAATTTGTACCGTAATAAGCTACTTAACTAACTATTAAAAAATTCTGAACAACTCTATTTAAAGAACATGGCGGCGACTAGTTATTCTTGTTTTTCACTAAGAATGAGAAAAAATTACGCATACATGGTAATGACACAAATTGAAGAAGACAAAAGTCGGCCTTCAACTGTGAAGCAATATTTATTATACGAGGTAAGGTTAAAAAATATTTACAAAAAATAATTTTAAACACAAAATATGATAATCTGCAAAAAATTTTTTAGACACCCACCAAGCTATTTTTAAAGAGTTTAAAAAGACCTACAATTTGACATGTAACTTAAGGTTGTACGTAAAAAAATAAAGAAAATACGATCCTGGGCAGTTTTAGGTGGCGGACCCTGTATACAGTGATTTCTATAGAGCGCGTCTGTTCACTAATTACTTTCTTTTATATGTGATGTTCCTTTCAAAATCAGTCGCTACGGGCTAAAAAATTCTTTATTGGCAGCTGGGATCAACTAACTACACATAATATGTTTCTCGAGCCCCACCCCACGCGTGAAGTTACAAGGTTTGGATAAAATGAAAGATCGTTGAAAAATGACCTCATGTGAAAGGTAACTGGTTTTTCTTGGACAATTCCAGATGGGATCACAGCAGCTATGAACTCGAAAATTTTAATACAAACAGAAATCAGACCATAATTCTAAAGTTAAGACGATTTCAATCTGGAAACGCTTCATTCAGAAACATGAAGAGAATTAAAGTCATATGATCCCAGTGGTTATTCAAAAGAAGTAATTTTTCAATAATCCAGGCATCAGTGATATAAAAAATGGAAATAGATGAAATGAAAAGTACAAGCTTAAATATGGCTTAAATTCTGCCTGATGTGGTAAATAATAATTATAAATAAAATCAAAATACCTAGAGCTCCGGTAATATATTGTTTAAAAAATTTGTTGACTCATTCTAGTTTTTCGCTAATATCTCGGAAATTACAAGTCTAATCTAAAATGGTGTGGAGCGATTCCAGATTCTTATTCTATGTGGAATAGAAAAAGGTCCCAATAGTTTCTATTCCAGGACTTGTTTATCAGGTTATAAAAAACCTAACCCGTCTACCTATGTCAGAATAACCGTGAAACACCTGGTGCTCTTAGCTACATTTATAATGTCTGCAATCAGGACTAAAACTTTCACTGATGAATTACAAGTACGATTGTATAATAAGCAATGCAAATATTTTGTTAATATTTGTAAGGGTGGCTTACGGCCAACGGATAGAATGCGGCTGAGAAAGGGAATATTAAGGGAATGATTTCATGACAACAAATAAAAAAACTGATTTATTTATAAATTTATATCTACGAGTTTTTTCTGGCTTAAAAAAGTTGAAATCGGAATCATCAGCAGGTGCTTCACTGTCGGCGATCTCTTGTTAACCTGTTACGTCGTCGATTTCCCCACAGGCAATTTTCCATATCAATATCCACACATTCGTCCGCTTGTTCTTCCAGGTTAATTTCTGTTGAAATGTTCGAGCACGACGTCCTTAATTATTAGTGCAAATTGAAGAACAATAAATGCCCATTTTTACGACAATTTTTCATTTCAAATGGCTCTAATTCCATTATAGGTGCTGATAACTGTTTTTGTCTTTAACAAACTATGCAAGCAATTGCTTTCCAAGTAACTGAATATATCACAAAAACGGTTAACTGATAGTTATAATGCAATCGATATTTCAATACTTTCCTCGGTAATCGCAGGTTTTTTTAATGGGGTTCCCAAAAAGTGCTCAAAAATAGCCCTCTCTAAATTGTTTCACTTTTTTACTGTACGTCTGTGTCTCCAAAAAAAATCTGACCTAACACATTTTTATTAACTTGAATCGTTTTGACATAATCTGAATTAAAATTCAAGAAATATTTATAAATGTAAAGCTACATTATAGCGATATAGCTCTGGTAAAAATGTGACAGTATATGCATGATGTGTCAAAATTGATGACAGATTTAGTGAGCTAACAGCCATTTATCAAAAATGAAAATTTAGCGTGTTGCAGCGAACTTAAAAAAAGACATTCTACCTAATTTGATAAACGTAATAGAATCTCAAAGCATTCCATCAAGCTAAAGAACAGGTAAAGCCACCTTTAAAAAATAGTTTCTTGGATTTTTTGTTTACTTTGTTTTTACCATTTGTGAAAAAATAATATTAAAAATGTTTGGTAGGCATATGAAGCACCTGGCTAAAACATCATTATACACTCAACAAATATTTTTTATATATTAGGCAGTACTTATCCACAAAACGTTTTTTTCTCACAAATAATGCTATAATTAGCTTACTAAGGGAGATTGAAAATCATTGTTTCATTAATTTTGCACCCGACTGTGCAAAACATGTATTAATCATTAATAGTTGTCCCTTCATCCTTAAAAGTGTACTAACATCATATCGTAAATTTATTATGACAACCCAATTCGTAATTTCATTATAAATTCGAAATATGTCGGTTCCAGTAATAAAGATGGGTACTTTGGAAGTAGCTAGAAAACAAAAAACCTTTTAAAGAACGTTGATAGTGAATTTAATGTACTAACAAATGAATTAGTAAGTATGAAAAGTTTTCCTGGTGAAAGAGACTTTAGCGCATTTTCCTTGTATCGCAGAGATGTATTACATTTCGTTTTAGGTATAGAAGATACATATCTTAATCATGGTAGGCCAAGACCTATCCAACGAGCCCGATGTGTTAAGTCCTTAGAGCTATGAGTGTGACGGACATCAAACGGACAAAGTGCGGACAATAGCAGCTTTTCTTCATAAATGAAGTTGTAAATGCGCTAAAAATTTCAGACATAACTTTTAACCCATTCCTCGAGTAGGATCTGCATATAAACTTATGTTAGCAAGATTTTGCAAGCTCAGTCCTCCGTAATATAACCGCAGAACAATACACAATTTAAAAACACCAATGTTAGAAGAAAAACGCCACAATTTTTATTGAAACATTCTCAAACAATTACAAACAATTAGCTACTATGTTTGCTCCTTATGTGATTGTTGAGCTCATATTTGCGTTTGGACTTGTATGTACAAACGCTGCACTTAAACTGTGGTTCCATTCCGCATTCGAAAGTGACGTGTCGACGCAGTATGTGTTTGTATTTGTAATGTTTCCCGCATTTGGGACAGACAAACCTAATCTGATCTCCCGTCAGTAAGAATCTTACGTAACTTTCTGCATCTCCTGCAAAAGAAAAACTAAACTGTAGAAGCGACAAGCGACAGGCGAGTTCTGTTGTGACGGCGAGAAAATAAAAAGAAAACTACCTGGACATTATCGTTTTATTATCAAAATACTACACGGAGGTGCTGACTTTTTACGTGTCGGACTAGGTGGTAGCGCCTTCGAAATTTTGCCGGGCAGGCGGTGCAACAGTGGCGCGGCTCCACGCCAATGCATTCTTCTTTCTGGTGACGGTACAGGTGACGTTTGTTTTTGTAGCTCTTTGAGCACCTGGTGCAGTAGAATCGCTCGGACTGTTTGACTTTACCCTCTCCGGATTTAAACAACGTGTTTCCTGTAAAGCATAGCTTATAATGCCACAGTAAATACTTGTTTTGACGGGGGATAGTCCTACACCTCGCTAAGACGTGCACTACGCCAAAAAAACTAATAGTACCACACATATAATTATTTATTTACGCCGATACAGAAGTTTATAACTGTATAATGTTAGTTCTACAAAAAAAAGTAATTTTTGCTTTCCGAAATACGACAACAAAAAACAGAATTTGTCTCCAGGATATTCCAGTTCGCAAATCAGAGCTTTACCACGTATAATTTTTTGTTTCTTTTGCAGTAATGTCTCTGATAATATCACTCAAATGAGCTCTCAAACACAAACACACCTTGATAAAATTAAGAAAACCCTCATGTTTCCTCAATTTTATTTTTTGCTTTCTGTATATAAACTAAATGAACGTATCACGTGCATCATTAAATTATATAAATATTACTTGCATATACAACCCATATACCAAAGGCGTGAGGTTTTGATAAATTATACGAAAATAATAGGAGCAAAAAGATTATTTTGCTGAATCCAATTTTGAAGCGCGATTCCCATAGAACACATCTTGTTTCATCGTGCCACCATGTATAAAAAAAGTCTAGCCGCGAAATCCTTAGCCACCATAAACAATACAATTAAACTACAATAACCAAAATTAATGGATAGGTCATATTTATTTGACAAGTTAAGGGTATTATAATTTCATTTTTCCTGCTTAACCTCCCTTAAATGCATTGTGCATTTCTCTCAACGATACCTTTCTGTCATCCCTATAGTCAGTTTATCAAAATAGGAATTGGTTGCGCCAATCACATAAGTATCCGACATTGTTAGCTAACTTCAGATTTGGAAAGAAATTGAAGTCAGAAAGCCCAATATTTTATCTGAAAGCGTGAGATTTATAACATGGAACATCGTCCCGATGAAGATTTATTTCTTTCTTCCGAAGGGTTCAGTTCTAATTTAAGGCGTATGCAACAATTTGGCTTGCTTTTCCATTTCTCGAACGTACTACTATATCTTCTGTGCTTGCCCGACCAAGCTTCAGCAACTGCGATTCACGATTCAAAATTAAGATGAGATGCTAAGAACGGAACCTAATTCGTTTTTGATACTAAAATTTTTTTGGCACATTTTTGCCTTTTTCTAATTTAATTTTGATAAGCGCATTGAACTTTTTCAAATTTTGCATGCAATCCTTGTACTTTTCCAGCTACAGATTTTATTTAACAACGATCCAAGCCTAAAATAGATAAGAATCCGAATTTTCATGAAACTGTAAATAATGAGGGCGCGCACCAATTGATTGGCTTTTGTTTTTGCGGTTTAGTTGTAATTTTTATGATTAATGATTAAGAATTTCGTTAATCAATTAATTGCTAGTGCTAAATCGTGGAAGTGATTTTCTTTGATTGTTTTAAAACTACATATTTGTCTACCAATTTTAAATACACTAACCGGCAAAAAATTGAGTGATTTTTATAACTATTGCATGATTTTTATACCACTTTCAGACCGTTTAATTTCGTTGTTACCTAAAAACCAATACATGGGACTGTATTTCTTCATATCTGAAAAAAAAGTTGTATCCACAGTACTGGAATATTCTTAATAATTTGGGTATTAGACATAAAACCAAAAATGCAACCCAGAAATTAAGAATACTGCTACAGTGAGACTCCGCAAGTGATCGATTTTGTTAAAAAAAGTTTTGAATTAAAATAATATAATTGGTGGATCGCAATCCCTTGAATTCAGTTTTGCCACATGATCCTGTTTCGGCTATTTAATGGCATATTATATTGCATATAATCCACCAATTCATTCGCTAGTGTAAAACAGTGTTTATAAATAAAAGGATTGCGCGAATTAATAGCAAAAACGGACATGTAGCAAAAGTTAATGTATTACTGACAATATCAATAGCTATTAGCATGTATCATAGCTTCGTAGATATGGATTTAAGTATAACACTAAATGAAAACCCACCCCTAAAAAAGTTCGGTAGTTTTTTTACCTCCTGCCCATTTATATCTTTGTCAAACTGAATCATTTTCGCATATTATGCAGAGGAATATTAATAATTATACAAAATTAATATATGTTCAATAATCGGTTCTAGACAACAAGCTAAAAAGTAAGAGTAGTTTGAATGGGCTCTAGCTCGTTAAAGAAGCATCTAATGATGTTTATTTTTACCTATTAACCTTGAATGTTTGTCTAGAATGCTAATTTTGGAGGTGTAACATTGCTTTCAAATACTAATCCATACACATGCGAGACGTAAATAATCAAATTTGATTCATTATACTTTTATTTTGGTCAGAAGCATCATCTTTTACATAGAATTTGAAGTATTATTCCGATAACACTTAATGCATTGTCCTTTTGCAGTGTCTATTGAGGGTGGACTTTTGATGGAACGCCCTCCCACACGTGAAACAACTGAACAACGCCTCTTTGCCACATTCGTACCTTCTATGACTAACCATGTGGCGCTTCCTTTTGTAACTCCTACCGCATTGGTCACAAACATGCCTTTCTGAAATGGCAATAGAAAAAACATTGGCATAAAGCACAGCACAGTCGTGCAGACCCAACACATAAGGGTGGTAAACGGTAAAAATTATTCGTTTTATATTATTTTATTTATAGAGCTTTTTAATAATTTAAAATTTGGTATCGCTAAATGAAAACCTACCTCTAAAAATATTCAGTAGTTTCGTTTACCTCCTGCCAATTTGCAGCCACTGATATTTTTGTCAAACTTAATCATTTTTGCATATTAAGCACTGGAATATTAATGATTATATAAAATTAACGCGTATATTCAGTGATCATTTCTACATAATAAATTTTTAAAAAACTAGAGTAGTTTTACTGGGCTCTAGTCCCTTTCAGAAGCATCTAGAGATGTTTATTACCATTTGTACGTCTTAATCTTGAATGTTTATAGTCTACTACTCTAATTTTGGGGGTGCTACATTTTTTCACGAGTTGTAAGAAACGCACCTGCGACGTAAAAAAACACATGGATTTATTATGCTTTTATTTTCATTAAAAACATTATGTCGTGTCGAATTAGTATTCCGCTCACACCTAATGCATTCTCTTTTTGCAGTGTGAACTGAAGTTGGACTTTTGATGGAAGGTCTTCCCACACGTGAAACAGCTGAACAACGGCTCTTTGCCACATTCATACCTTCTGTGACTAAGCATGTGGCGCCTCCTTTTGTAACTCCTACCGCATTGGTCACAAACATGCCTTTCTGAAATGGCAATAGAAAAAACATTGGCATAAAGCACAGCAGTCGTGCAGACCCAACACATAAGGGTGACAAACGACACAAAGTAGTGAAAATTTTCGTTTTATATTATTTTATTTTTAATAATTTAAAATTTAGTATCGCTAAATGAAAACCTACCTCTAAAAATATTCAGTAGTTTCTTTTACCTCCTGTCCATTTGAAGCCACTGATATTTTTGTCAAAATTAATCATTTTTGCATATTAAGCACTGAAATAATTAAGATTATATAAAATGAACGCGTATACTCAGTGATTATCATTTTTACGTCTTAATCTTGAATCTGTATAATCAACTACCCTAATTTTGGAGGTGTTAAATTTTTTCGCGTTGTACGAAACGCACCTGCTACGTAAAACACCACATAGATTTATTATACTTTTATTTTCGTTAAAAACATTATGTCGTGTCAAATTAAAAGTACTCCGATCATGCCTAATGCATTCTCCTTTTGCAGTGCGAATTGAAGTTGGACTTTTGGTGGAAGGTCTTCCCACACGTGAAACAGCTGAACAACGGCTCTTTGCCACATTCGTACTTTATATGACTCTGCAAGTGGCCCTTCCTTTTGTAACTCCTACCGCATTGACCACAAACATGCCTTTCTGAAACGGCAATGAATAGAAAAGAAAATTATGCATAAAAAGCGCAAAAGACAAAAATTACGGAACGTTATATTGAACGTCGTTCACAACGTTTTCTAATTTAAAATCTTAATGCGTTTTTTTAATCTTAGAACTGAGAGTATTAAAATTTTCTGAAGATATCAAAATAAGCCTCTCATACATTTTTAGCTTCCCAGTGAACCCTAAATCACTGATTTTTTTGTTCATGTTTTTACGACTTCCTTGACAAACAATTACTGAGGAACAATATCACCTTTTAATTCATTTGCAAGTGTGACAACGGCAAGTATTATTTTGAGGTTTTGCAAAGTAGATTTTTGACTATTCTTTTTGCCTTTCCTTTAACTAATGCCCAAAATAAGAACAAATTTGCAATTTCGTTTGACAATAATGTTTTAAACTGATAGTTGTTGTCAAATGTTTTGTTGACAACTTTTCGAAGAGCTTTCTTCGTTCATAGATTGCAGAAAATAGCATGAGCTGGGACTTCAACCAAATGTTATTCGACCCATTACCCTATTGCATGCTATTAAATAATTGAAATATCAACAAGATCCTACCATCTTTGCTGCAACATAACTGATTAATTCAGCAACCCTCGTGACTATTACGAACAAACAATGCAAATTTTTATTTTAATGCGTAATTACACAAAATACTCAAAAAAAACACAGCACTTCCTTTACTCAATGTACAGGCAATCATCCATCCAAACCAATCTCGAGACTGAAAGCCCTTCAAAATCTTTCCTCGAATTTGTGCCGATTAATGTGGTGCTTCATGTAAAAATTGTATCGTGCTACGTACGGACAGTGGGGGCACTTAATAGACGGTGCTTTACCGCCACATTCTACTTTTACGTGTCTTAAGAGCGACGATTTGTTCTTGTAGGACCTCCTGCAGCTGAAGCACTCGAAGGGCCCGCCTAGGCCTGCAATGGGACCAGAAGTTAACATCCCAAAAGTGCCTCAACGAGCATCACTCGTCTCGCCAGAGAAAAAAATAAAATTGCCTGCTAGTAAGCAAGTTGCAGCAGCAGTTATCACTACTTCAAACTAGTAATTTTGCTTATTATTTTGTCAATAGATGAACCAATTTTAGATCGTACTTGCTAATGCTGCCCTATTTAATGGTGCTGCATTCTTGTTTAGATGTCAGCAATATGACGAAAATTACCTATGTATGTAGACAGATATTACTAAACGTTACAACAAAATTCTTTAAAATTGATTCTGGTTGAAACTCCTTTAGCAAAATTGAGATAAAACAGGTGACTGAAAAATCCATTACGAAACAGAATTTATATGCAGAACTTTAAAGTTTAGCCACCATATAAATAAAAATGATTGTAGACTTTTAATTCTGCGATTTTGTGAAATACTATACTATATGAAATCTGGTATTTTAAATTTTGAGCATGCATGTTAGTGACGAAATAAATGACACAAAGATGAGAAAACATTACCATTTAGCAAGAGATCTCTTGTATGTATTTAAAAGACATGCTTCCTACCAATTTTATGCCAAAACCATATCGAGAAAAATTAAAAATTTTGGTAATCAAGACTAAGTGCTCCTCATGAATGGTAAACAGCATGATGAACCACCATCCAACTGTTGTCCCAGAGTGAAGATCCAAGTGCATCCACATCCACAGAGCATGACCAACCAAAGGTTTTGCGAACTTCGGCACGATACTAATACGTATACTGGACTTTATTTTACATAACAGGTCATGACACAGACAGGAACTTTATACTATGCACAAAATATGGCACTTATGTATACAATCGCCTTCGGCTCTATCTGTAAATAAATACTTTGATATAACCTACTCCTCCAAGATGAAAGCGTTACTTTACATTTTTGAGATCCACGCACTTTGAGTAACGTGGCAAATTTTTCATTTACAAGAAAGAGAACTAGCTGAATTTGCCAAGTTACATTTTCGTGTTAGATTTCTATGAAACGTCGAACTTTAACGGTACAACTGTCAAATATCGGTTATTAGGAATTCTATGTTGCGTCTCGCAATGTCTCTTTAGATTGGACTGCTGATGAAATTTACGGGCACAGAAATTGCATTCGAAACGTGCCTGTTTGCCACACTCATACACCATGTGCCTACGCATGTTGCCTCGATGCTTGTAGATTTTCCCGCAATTTCCACACGGAAAACCATCATGAAGGAAATTTACTATGCCCCCGGTATGGGACATACGCCAATGTCTTTCGCCTGGAAATAAATACTGTTGTACTAGTAATTTCATTCGTCAACAAACTGTGCTTTTGACTAACTTGCTAGCATACTGAAACCTATCGTTGGCCAATGAGAGGGTACAAGAAAACATTACGCATATTTCAAAATGTTTATTGAGAGCATTAAGTACACTTTATTTTAGCTGTATTGTTTAGATGGCCTGGCAGTGAACCCGCAGCTCTGGTTACCACTGAAACAACAAAGAAGGCCGCATTGAAAGCGTGAAATGCACCTACGAACTAGTCGCAAGATTTTATGAATCAATCAAATTTTAATACAAAAAACTGACTGCACATGAACATTTAAAAATGAAGCAAAAGTCTTTTAGTACAACAAATTAAATTTCGACTGCATTAAGAATGTGATTCAAAATATTAACTGGAATTTTGACTAATAAAAATAAAATGACCAAACTTACTTGTCAAATCCTTGTTGATTCGACATCCTCGGCGGTGAAGACAAGGAACAAGGTAGGAAAACAAAAGAAGTTAGTAATAAGCATGCAAGTGAAGAGAAGGAATCAAAAGAGGGGTTTCTTCGAGCGCTCAAGTCGTCCATGGGCTGGTCCTCTCCACTGCCTCAGAGTAGCTTCCATCGTTGCTCCCATCGGGTTTAGTACAGCTTTTAATTTTTGTTTTAAAAATTTATTTTGAAATTTCTAAGCCCGCCTCCACCCAGTCCGGGCGTCTCTGAAGGAAACACCCGGCCTCCTTACTCTAAGTCAAAACGGGATGGGTTCAGAGTATAGCAATCGGGTGCTGCAGACACACGATCGGTACATCAGAAACCACCCATTTTTTGATTTTTTTTATAATGAACTAGTGATGATGCAATGCATGTTTATATTTAGACTAGACCATTGAAAGTATCACGAAGTTCATGTTTAAACTTCTTTTCGTGATTGCGCAGGATGTCTCTTCTAGAGAACTTTCTCATACATACGCCGCAAGAAAACTGCTTAGCAACACCGCACTCGTATCTCAGGTGACGTTCTAAAGTATATTGGATTGAGTATAGGCGTCCGCAACGAAGACATCTGTACGGGGGACACACTGCAACAAACCATTCACACTTCACACGCCGGAAGACCAACCACTACGAACATAGAGCTGGCAAGCTTAATTTTCATACGTTTGCTTTATACATACACAATTTTCGTGGTAGTTTGAGGCGTATGCCACCGAAAATTGTTACCTTCACTAGTTAAGTATAGTTATGATAACGATCATCACTGGAATAAGTATCAAACGACCACAAAAACGAGTGCTTGCCGTTGAATTACGTCAATAAAGTATGAAGCAAATCAACAGCGCTTTAAAGTAAACGGAAGAAAACCAAGGTTTGCTAATGTGTTGGCCTCCTATATATCACACAAAGCATCAAGACACGCAAGGGGGTTCACAACTGACACGCATTAACACCAAAATGTAAATTATTAAAACAGTTGCGCAAAATCGAGCAAGACGTCACACATTTATATATTTTTCAGCATAGCTTTTATAAAAGAGATCGCAACAAAAAAATGAAGTAACCGAAACATTGATACGTATGTCCCGGTTAATTTTACTTACCATACTTACGCGTAAAATAGCTGTTTACCTCGTTACTTGCGTAACTACAAAAAAATATGTATACCTCGTTACAAATGTAACTACAAATTTCAATCTGCCACGCCTTTAATACTGTATCATTCATTTCTTGATTCACAGATAGGTAGTTAACACTGGAATGTATCTGTTGCAACATCGCTTTTTGCAAAAAAATCACTACTGCAATAAACATTGATGTTGCATTATATGATAATAGCAGCTGCCACTAGCATAGTAATGGAACATTAATGAATATATAACAGTGGAAAGTAACTTTTGTGCTATAAAAATAAGTGCAACATATAATTTTCAGTATTATTACAACTTATGTGAAATCAGAAATAAATGTAATAAGGTAACCTGCAAGAAATTGAAATATTAAACATCAACCCCTGTCCCCAAAAAATTACAAACAGTAGATAAAAAGACAGCGTCAAAAATGAACAAAGTAAACACTTAAACTAAATTAACCCTACATATTACCTGTATTGTTTAATACTAATTACCTGTGTGAAATTACCTCGTTACAAACACATTCGTGCATGTAACTACCAAATTAATGGAGTTGTTTTAACCTCACTACATACAAATTTGCATGTAGCTATGTATATCTTGAGATGACCTGTAAAAAAGTACCTCGCTGTGCATTTACATACACAACTACAAAAGACTGGAAAAACAAACAAAATCATGAAAATGTACCTGATATCGTTTTCCTCTTATAAAATGGACAAACCCATTAAAAAATTTGCCAGTTTGACCACAATATAAGATAGAAAAGTACCTCGCTGTGCAATTACATGCGCAACTACAAGACTGGAAAATCAAAATTACTAGATTATGAAAATACACTAGATGCTTCCTCTTATAAAATGGACAAACCTTTAAAATAGTTTTTTTCCGGTTTGGCCATAATATAAGAGATGAACTGTGATTGAAATGTAAAACGACTACCTCGCTGCGCATAGACATGCGCAACTATTAAATGCTGAAATAAAAGGAAATTATTACATAATAAACACTCCTCTTATAAAATGGACAAACTTATAAAAATATTTATCGCAAGTTTGGCCATAATACAAGAAGACAAATGGAAAGTAGTACCTCGCTGTGCATAAACATACACAACTACAAATTATGGAATAAAAATGAATTTTTTTTCTTAATGCAACATATTACAATTCATCCCCTTATAAAATGGACAAACCCGCAAAAACATTTATTCAGTTTGGCCATTGTACAAGAAAATAGAACTGTAATTGGCGCATTAAGGTAAATATTTCAAACTTACTGTAGTAAGCATTCTTGTACCTATAATTGCCCCCCCCCCAATACCTCATTACATGCAATTCAAACATGTAACTACATGAACCCACATTAATCTGCCTTTTTGCCAACTCCATTGTTACAAACACCATTAAGAATTAGCAATTAAAGTTTTTATTATACCTGCAAAAATATTGCAGGTGTAATAAAAACATTAGTTACCAATTTTCTCCTGTGCCTCCAACAAGAAGCAACCCAAAAAACATTGATACCTCACTAAAATTAAAACATTTGAATAAATGCAAAGTATACCTCGTTACATACTTCAAAGTATGTTAACTACACCCTTAATGTACCTCATCATGCCAAAAAGGCATGATTACACCCACTGCATGACAACGACCGAAACAAGTGTAGCAACTTAGAAAGCAGAAACAAGTGTTTTTACTTCCTAAAAATGCAAACAACTGCTTCGGTAGAAGTCTACCTCACTGCATACAAATGTATACAGCTACTTGTGCATGAAGTAATTACACAAATATGCAATTACCCCACAGAAAAAAGCACTTCACCAACATAAAATTGAGCCGATGGTGATGGTTCGTAGAATATGTACCCTTAAAGATGAAGTACAGTAAGAGGACATACTTCGAAGAACCACATTTTTGCACAAACCAATAAAGTATAGCATGTGCAAAAATAATAAATTGGTTGTATACCTCACTGTGCCCAAGTGGAACACAGCTACATAAAGTTTGATACATACCAGTAAAATATGACAATTTTTTTACAAGACAAACCACAATGTGGTTGATTATGCTAAAAATAGTACCATGGACATGTTATTATAAAGAAGCATGCACATGTAATCAAATGTTAGACCAATGTATAGATTTAGATTCAGATAGAAGGCCAACATTACGTACTTTACTTTCTACGAAACAAACAATATGCCTCCTTGCCAGTTGAAGATCTATTAAAATGTTATTAATCGATAGAGGCGTATTGCTTGGCTCGACAAATGCATATATACTTTGTACACCAAACTTTACACTAACACTTGCAAATATGTGGCAAAGCTGTAGAGAAAAATAAACAAAAATAAATAAATCAAAAGCTCTGTGAAACGTGACAGTTCAAACACCCGAGACTCCAGCAAGTCCCTGACGTTCAGGAATCAAAATGTGTAGATACCAATACCAAAAAAAAAACAACAAAGTTGATTCCAAGCTTATTAAGGTTTAATGCCATCCCCATTTTGATTCCAACACCGCTCTCCCCCTTCCTACCTTTCAGAAGCCTGAGAACTGGCCATCCTGCGGTATATTTCAACACTACAGTCAAAGTTCGCGAATTTACTGGATTATGTATAGCAAAAACAAATAAATTAACGGCACTTTAAAAAATTTCAACACCTCACACAGAATAATGTTCTCACTGTCACTTCACCAATGGGGGGAGAGGGTTAAATAAAGGAAAAGCTACCAAGAAGAACTACGAAAACAAAATAAAGCAGGGGGCAAGCAAAACACAAAAAATAATCAGAGACTGGATGAATACAAGGGTGTAAGCTTTGCCACGTACATTACAAGTGTGAAAAAACCCCTCAACCAACTTGCAAATAGTGCACAGAAGACGTCGATACAAAAGCTGAAACGTTTACGAAACTCGCCCCGCCACACTTTTTGCACGAGGGTAAAGAGGCACCAAGTGAGATGGATCGTAAATCTTACCTTGAGAATCGCGATGTGCTCCTACAGCCTCTTGTGCGGCTAAAAATACTTCGTCCTGACTCTGATTGCCGATATGCCAACCGCCGTAACCTGAAACGCACGCATATCGACCGGGTTAAACAAAAATAACAAGAAACGTAATATGTTTTAATATTTAATCTTAATGTTCAACTTTTTCAAATAGTGCTGCAAACTGGTGCGCTTTATGCCGTACAAGTAAGACGCTTTAGTGACGGTTAAGCCGCGGTTCAGTATCGCGTCCAACGCATTCCTCAGACTTATTCTCGAGTACTTGCGTATGGAGCCTTGGAGAACTCGCAGCAACGGCTCAATTTCAAACTCGACATCGTTATCAACTAGGTTGAACGGCCCGTCAACGTCTGGTGGAATGGTGTGGCTCTCTCGCATTAACAAATCTAAAACACCAACCACTGTTTTCCACCAAACATTCACCGGGCGGCCTCACCGTTCTACTTCCAAACCCTAAACCCATCTGTCAAAAAGCAGGCAACATAATATAAAATGTGTACCAAAAAAAATTATATGCCACAATTTCTCACATCCAAAGTTCACCGTTTGTATAAAATGAACCAAATAATTTATGTAACAATTTATATACCCACAAAATTAAATCAGCTAAACAACCTGAATTCAGAATCTTGTGGTTTTTTGAAAAAAAACAAATCTTGAACTAGTCAGTGTCAAAAACACCACTACAGAACAAAAAATTGCAAAAGATCCTAAATTAAGCAATGGGCATAGCTAATGAGGGGTTTTAGGGGCTTTCCCTATTGGCAAAAACAAATTAGAAATAAGTTTGTTTCTTTGGGTGACTATTGGGAGTGAGCGTGACATTGTGTAAACAAACACAATTTCGTGCGAAAATTGAATCAGTAAATTTGTGGGAACAGAAATCAGCTAACGTACATGGGACAAAACACTTCAGACTCCCAAGTCAGTAGCTTCAACATAATTTAGATAATCATGGCACGCGACTGCAAGCATCTTCAGTAGTAGTCAAAGTATGACTACCACTGAAAATCCCGACAGTCGTGTGCAACGGAATATCTGGTTTATGATCAACCAACAACCAGGAATCATCACACACGACTTTCGATATTATGGTGGTAGTCGTAATTTGACTACTACTGAAGATGCCGACAGTCGTATGCGACGAAACATCTGGTTTATGATCAACCACCAAAACAAAGGCAAAACAGTCTAAATACACTTATTAAACTTCATTACATAGAAAAAGTACAAAATTTCAAATGTAAACACTTATTTTTCAGAAAAAATGTTCATAAAAATACTTCAAGCTTTCAAAAAGTATCGGTTCAGCTATTTTATAAAGCTGGATGAAGAAGCGGAGTGGTAGTCAAAATTTGTCTACCACTGAAGATGCCCATGGCATGAGTGACGAAACTTTTAGTGAATGTAGAAACAGTACGATCAGAAAAGCTAGTTTTTGCAAGCTTATAAAACGGCAGTAAAATACTTTAATAACTGAACTGATGTATGAAGGTAGTTTAATTTCGTTTTCAAGAAGCAAAAAAAAAACTATTTCGAATTTGTGTGTAGAAGAGCATGTGAATGTGGGTTAAACTTCATGAGATTTGGTAAAATTATTGAGCTGTAATATGTTTACAATATTAAAAAAGTTTAGAGAAAAATTAAGAAAACTGACAATCTTAAAATGAAACAATTGCATAAACTAATTAATAAATGTGTCTAGAGCTGGAAGTAGAATTTTTAACTGACAGAAAAAAGTTAATATTCACCTTGACTCGATCCTTCACCCGCATTGCCATGACTAGGCCCAGCACCATCATCCATTTGTTCCATATTGCTAATGTCGTCATCGTCCAACGTTAAATCCTCAATACTATCCTCGTTCATCTCGTCAACATACTCAGACTTTGGTTCTAGCATCAGTTCAGAATGTGTTTCTAGTTTCTCTTTGATAATAGGAACTTGGGCGACTTCGGGCTCTTTATGCCTCGTCAACACTTCGGATTTGGTTTCTATTTGATCAGGCACATCGGCGGCTAACTTAGAGGCGGACACAGGTAACGCAGTCGGAATGTTTTGGGCGGGTGCTTGGTTGCTGTGAGATTCTGAGGAATTCGAAGCGTCGTGGTTGTCCAGGTCGTCTTGGCTCCTGCGTCTTATTCTCTTTCGCTTCCGAGAGCCGGGCGACTGTGAACCCTCCCTGGACGGGCCGTCGTCCAGTTCCCTCGTCTTACGTTGCTCTATCGTTAGACCCTGGACCCTCGGTAATGAAGGTGCGGGCGGGGGACTCTTTGGGGGAGGGACAGGCACTGTCTTTCTCGTTTCCGTTTCACCTTTTCTATTGTCGGAAAGGCCCTTGATCTGCAGCGACTCTGCCGCCTTTAATAACGCTCCTAACTGGTCCTGCGATATGTTCACCTCCCCTCTATACATATAGTCCATCATGGCTTTAAGCTCTTGGTATTTAACATCTTTCAATATGAAAATTGGATGCTTATCGTAGTTCTGAGACAGCAAAGTCTAAAAAATTACGGAAATATTGAAATACTCGCCACACAAAACATAACTTAATAATGATAGAAATACAATTCAGCAATGAGCTTAGCCATGACATAATATTGCAGGTTTTTTATTGTTGCCATACCAAACAAGCTGAAAATTTGCATAGGTACCCAAAATGGTACTCCAAACTAATCTGGAATTAATTACAATCTGTGAAAGTAACAGCCAAAATTTGCACCCAACCTATGAACCACACTAAGCAGAATCACCAAATCTCACCTGTGTAATAAAGTTATATGAAAAAAGTAAAGCAAKTATTCTGTAGCAACTCTCGAATATTTATTCGTGTACATCAATCATGCGGAGAGGAATATATAACACTGCATACAATTACTTTATTTGAAAACATTCTACATCGTAAAGTGGTTCCAAATGCAATAAACGCTAATTCTTTAAAAACCAGCAGTAAACGCAACAGTGGCGTAACCAGAAAATTAAATTGGGGGGGGCAAGCCTTAAACACAAGAAAAAACCAGACGAGGTGTGACAAATTATGTTTATAATTTGCTAAAATGTTTAATATAAACAAACCAGCAGTTTGCAACAAATATGTACTGTTAATGTAAAAAGCTGCTATTCCATTGATAAAATAACTTAGTTCCTGGGGGGGGCAATTGCCCCTCTGCTCCCCCCTTGTTACGCCACTGAAACGCAGCAGACGAAATTCATACCATTTCAAAATACACTCAAATTTTCAGCTTATTTAGTTAAAAGTTTCACTTAAATTCACAACACAACGAAGATAAAAAAAAAACAATAATTCAACAAGCTTAACTAATTATATTTATATTAACTTGCAAATTCAAAATAATTATTCAAAGTGTAAAAATTGTAAAAAGGCGCTTACCTCAAAATATGGGCTACACGCGGAGAGGACAACTTTGTGAGCATTTAAGAACTTCCCTTCAGCAGCCAACGTACAGTCCACTAATGTGCCATTTTCTAGGAGGGTATCGAATACTGCTACTAATGTCGATTGGTGGTTGTTCCACCTCAGGCAGAATTGTTGATCGTCGTCCATCTTTAAACTGAAAACATAACAAGCTGATAAAGATAAAAGGCCGAAGAGAACCGCGGCACGGAACAAGCTTTGAACGCTTGGGCTACGTCACGCGTGGTGGGGGAAGGGAAAGCAAAGCGTTGGCCCGATATCCCAAAGCAGCAACAATGGCCGCTTTTCCGACCAAAGGTGGGAAAATGGCGAGGCGTCCTTTTGGATACACGAGAAATTAATTCGGAAMATTCAATTTCGAAGCGATAATCGCGAAAAAATCTCTCGAGAAACTACCCGGTAACTACGAAAAGCTCTGAAAGCTCGTTTTTTGCGATTGTGTACAAAATAAAGCTCGCCCGCAAAGCTTGTTCCGGTATTCGGCACGCTGATGGAAAAACGCGAGCAAATCAGCGCTAAATCGAACTACGACCGAAAAACTATGATTTGAATAAGTTATGAATAGTTAATTACCTATTTTGGCACTACTTAACAAAAAAATATCACAATAGTGTTCACTTAGTCYCAATTTTTGGGAAGCTAACTCTATAGATAGCTTACGCACACAACGACTGGCTGCAACTAAAAGCGACAGGCAAGCCCAAACTTGACCAGCACACAGGCCGCGAGACTCCACTATCCTGCCGAAAAGGTTGTGACGTCACCGGTATGCGCACCCATTGAAACCGGGTGTTCACGCACGGTTCGGTGTCTCATTTAGCTATTTCGTCCAATGGTAGCGCAAGCTTTTACCTTGGAAACGCTTGGTAGGAGCATCAGTTAGAAACTCGTGCGTGCAGTACAGAGCACCTAGTCCCATCGGCTTCGTAGAAGTGGATACAAGAGAGAGAGGATGGTGAAAACTTAAAAGAGAGAGCGTAGAGATGAGAGGAGAGAACGAATTTGATCCACAACAAAATAGTGAGCCTGTCTTTTCTAATCGTACAGTCCGTTTTACAGTCTGTGTTGGTTCTGTTTCGTTTCGCGGGGCTTGTTCAGTTTCAATCTGCATGTTATTTTGTGACACCTGCAAGATTACATCTAGGCAGGTAAGATCCTGTTAATGCTCTCAATAGTAATAAATGGCTAAGGCACTTAGTGCGTTTTTTTTCTGGGTGAATAACAGACGATCGTTCTAGTTTTTTCACCTTTCTCCTAGTATGTGTGTTCGAGCACCGTTCGTTGTTTCCTTGTTTCCTATATAAATTAAGCAGTGGTGTAGGTGTCACAAGGGTTGAAAAGTGTCTTATTTTGAATGTTGTGCAAACTGGCGCCTTGTTATCCCCACGCACAAACATGCATGTCCATTAGGATTTTGAGTGTGCGTAATGCCGTTCTTGCATTTTTCGAGCATAGTCATCCTTTTTTCCCTTAGCAAATCCTTTTCGTCAGCATTCCAGTATTATACTCGGCCCAAAATAATGTTGCCTTAATTTCTCTTAGTCTAATGTTTATTTACGTAACAGTTTTTCCATAACGACGGTTACACGTAACTATTTTTTTTCTTCACGTACGGTCCTTGTGTGTAGTACATAATAAAAGCGTTATTTTCTTGTTATGCATTGTATGTCATGCCCCCATATCTTGCCTAAAGGCCATGTCTGGTATGAATTCCTTATTTTTGTTATGCACATTACTTATTGGCTTGTGTAGTAGTTGATATTGCAATTAATACAGCAGTTAATATCACAAATTAGGGCACGTTGTCCTTGCTGGCAGCTAGAGTGACTAGGGGAATAAAATATTCCGCCAATCTTAGTTTTTATGTGTTACTTGCTATGGGTATTTACATACCGGTGTTAACCTAGTTGTGATTTTTGCATTGAGCAATATGGAGAAAAATAGTAGGTATTTAGAGGTACGGAGAACGTGAGATAATGGTTAAAGAAAAATAATCTAGTTCTGTCATGGAAAGCAATGAATATAGGTATTCAGTGCTTTAGTGACACACCATTCATAGCTTTATTTTCAAAGCTAATATGCAGCTGGATCCAGGTCGTTTTGCTAATAAAGAAAATATTGTAATGAGCTGCAGTCGAAGTACACGTAATGCACAAAAGAACGAAACCTTTATGAAGCAGAAATGTAAAACCCCATTGTTTGTTAACTAACACCATTACGGATATTGAAACTGCATTTTATGCTGTGATTCACACAAATGTTTTAAATATTTCAGTATGCCTACGTGCACGCAATGAAATGAAACTGCTTTACACACAGCTGTTTTGATTTACTTACATGTTTAACAACATGTTTGTTTGGTACCTGCCTTCTTAAATTTTATTATCTAATACTCTTTGACAGAAACGCATGCTTATGTTTTAAATGTCGTGTTTAATAGTCAATAAATTCAAATCAAAGACTACAGACCGTGTTTTATTTATCGAAGGGTGTTTAAATCTTGAATCACTGGTGTTTAAGACATCGTACGATTCAAGATGATATTGAATGCAGTGTATTTTCTTTTTGCACCAGTCAATGTCCATTATACCTAGATAAAATCTTTAACGATTATAGTAGTGAAGTAGTTAAGACCCAAGCAATMTTTACATTACGCATTTCTACAGAAACCTACCTAAAAGCAAATTCCACCTAACAAATGACAATGGTTCCAACGGTACATTTTAGAACCCTAGCTCTCTGGTAACAGACAGGCTGTGAAAGAACTCGAATCGATAAGAAGACTGTGTAGCAGAAATGGATTGCGTTCTTCTTATCTTTTTTTTCTTCTCCTTTCAAGACGGACAGAAACTAATGAGATAAATTTAGCTGAACCATTTGTATGCCTTCATAAACTAATGAGATATGATAGTGATATTATGTACATGGAAAATAATAAACAATTTACATTGTGTTCGTTAGTTTACATATATATTTTATTTCATTTAGCAATTGTGATGAAGCACTACACACGCTGGTCCCTTACTATATGGAAGGCAATGTTAATAAACCTTAGGTTATTACTTGGGATTCAAATCGAATAACAACCTGGTAGGCTTAGCTTCAAGTGACATTAATTATATCGTAGTATGCAGTCTGATTAATCCAAGCTTGCAAAACCTCCGTATTTCGAAAAAGCGATTCAACAGTCAATTTTTAACGAGTTTTATATCTTGCTTTTCTTGTACATATAGACAGCTTCAAGTATTATCCACTTTATTAAATAATTGGTAAACCGATTTCGGCTAAAATATAGTCATCGTCGGTACCATTTACAATTCATATAAATATCACAAGAAAATTTGACGTCAAAATTGTAACAAACAGACTTAATCTCAAAGAAAAGTAGCCTACATGTCGGCAACACAAAGATTTTAACTTTCGAATAAACAGTTTAATATGCGACATCTAAAATTACAAAAATCATTCAAAATGGTTAAATTTTGGTCATGTATAGTTTTCTGTATGTCCAAAATTTCTAAATAATTTAGTTTTGAATATCTGTTACAAAGTTGTAATGAATTTAAATTATTTTAGGTAGCAGTGTGTTTGTGTAATTATAAATGGTTAGCAAACGAGGAGTTTGTTGTAACAGTATCAGTTTTTTTATATTTTTCAAATTGTATAAGAAGTTCAGTTCCTTTAACTAAAAAGGACCTTCCAGTTTGTCTAATATAAACAGCACTGCAATCGTTACATGAAAAACTGCATATTCCTAAATGATTTTGAACACACTGCCTGCCATAAAAATGCAATATTTAATCCAAACGAGGAAAATAATTTAGAAAAACTTACCGAAACTAGACCAGCAAACCTATGGGGGTATCAAATTTTAGCTTCCTTATTATGAATGGTCTTAAAAGAACTGAAATTTTGTCAAATATTTATATATAAAAACTATTGTATTAAATTACTTGAAAACTGTCAGTGAGAGCAATTTGGAAAAAGAGTCTAACGAAATGACCAAAATTTAACCATTTAAATGATTTTTGTAATATCTGTTGCCCTCATTAAACTGTTTATTCGATCATTAGAATTTTTGCTTCAATTTTCACGTCATATTGAATTGTAAATGGTATTGACGATGGCTATATTTTAGCCACTTCAAACGCGCAATTTTTTTCAATTCTGTCATCCTTCAATATAAAAAGTCCTTGTTTTTTTTATTAAGTAGTGTTGCTTTACTTTCTTGATATTGAGTTGTATATCGCAATTCTTGATTATTTGATTCAAATACCCCTGTTGGTATTTCTCAAAATTCAGAATCGGTGGCAAAATTAGGGTTTGTCTAACACTGCAATGTTTGTTTCTTCAATAAATTATTGCTCAAGTTTTCTAGAGTTTCAAATTTTTTGTTGTTTAGTGATATAGCCAAACTATTTTGCTGCGCACTTTGAAATTAATAAATACGAGGGCATATTTATATGTTTCTAGCCTACCATATAAAATGTCATAATATTTTAAAACAACCAAGACCTATAATGGTCCGTAACCCGTAAGTAATGGTACAAAGTAAAGCCACATATTTTTTGCGCATAAATATTAAGATTTAACCAAACTTATCTTTGTCCAAAAGCGAATATTAATATAGATATAGAGTGTTAAACTGCAGGTTTTGTTTTTAAATTATAGTATTTGCATGAAGTTTGACATACGGGGGTTTTTTGAGCCGATGAATTCAAATATTTGGGTAGATTGACTACTAGTTGCATGTGGCGCCATCTACTGCACGCGGGTTAAAAATGTCATAACTTTTTTGCGCCTCCCCGTGTATACTTTTTTGCAGATATAACTGTATCTCTCTCCTTGCTCCACAAAAAATGTAGAATTCGTTATGACTTACCCCTTTCGAGATATTACCATTTTAGTAATGTAACGCATGTCAATTATATAATAGTAAACAACATTTCAAGTAGGCTTTGATCAAAACAAGGTTAAGACAACAATAAAAAGGTAAATTTTATTTAAAACACATTGCACAACGATGAATAAAGAAGGTCTGCTCTTGACAACAGGTGCTCGAAATGGTGTCCATTTACTTCATTGCATTTTCGAATCCGTTTGTTAAACGATCCCCGAAGAGATTCCACAGAATTTTTAATTCTTTACTCTAACCCTTCTCGATTATTTATGTCTTCTGTTTTAGGTATCCGATGCGCAAAAAACATAGGTTTTAAGTCGGGGCTCCCACGGCCAATCCAGCTACCAGGAAAATGCGTATCTAAGTAGTTTCTAATCGTTCTAGAAAAATTTGCTGGAACACCAACTTGCATGAATAAACATGGCCTGTCTTACATTTAGCGGTAGATTGTCTAGAAGTTGGTTTTCAAGAAAATTTAGGTATAAATCACCGTTTAAATTATTTGGCAGTTCACATGTCCCAAAATATGTTTGCTAATAATTCCTCATCAAACATTAATTTTAAATTCGTATTGAAGGTGCCGTTCAGTAACCAATTGCGCATTTTCTGTCCTAATAATGCTTGTTCCGGAAGTTGTAGCTTGTAAATGTAGCTTCGTCAGTAAATAAAACGTTGTTTAAGAACAACGGATCTTCGTTTTGACGAGCGCGACAAAACGAGCAAATTGTAGCTAGCTGGTAGATCAACTTCTAGGAGATTCTGAACAGGTGTGAAATGGCATGGATAAGGTTTTTCCTGGCGAAATATTCTTAACAGCGAAGGCCGGCTTGCTCCAGGGCTTACAGTCTACCTTCTGGTACTTGTTTGAAATTTAATACCCTGTATCTTTGTTAATATTCGGCTTTGGACTAAGATAAATTTATGGACCACCCTGTATAAGTATAATAAAGCCCTTTGAACTGCAAATTCCTTTAATTTTATAAGGTGGCCGCTTTCGAGGCTAAATATTGCCTCATTGCCAGACAAAAGGTTTTGGTATTTTCAGTTTGACATTAAAGGTATTTGGAGTTATAAACTCTCTATTATAGGTACTAACTTATACATGTTATAATACTCCAGAGTATGGGCGCACCCAGCTTTTGGTCTAAGGGGGGGGGGGCAAAGCAGGAATTTTCCTTACTGAATAATTCAACATAAACAAAATTGTGCCTTTATCGGATTATGTACCTAAGTAATTAACGAAGTATTTATTTCATGAACAATCTTCGTTAATTTTCTGCAAAATGACTTAAAACATCTTCTGTGAAGACCCAAGTTTTTTATGTTTTTTTATATACTGTTCTCAAAAGCTCGTTTATTCCTAACTCAATTATTGATGATCTCAGTTGTCTATCACGTTTAAAAAAAGATGAGTAGATACATTTTATTTGGAAAAATAAAGATCCGTGATCCACATAATCTATAGTAATGTCAAACGAACTACCAAAGCAATATAAATTCACCTTAAGCATCTACTAATAGAACCAAGTTTTATGATTTGAAACTTTCACATGCGCTTTTTAGTTTCAACTTTTCGCATTAGAAGCTTCAGAAATTTAAGTTAGGAGTGAATAGGTAGCTAGTATAGATAAAAAAAATTATCAAAACTGAGAATGAGGAAACAACCTGGTCGTGAAACAGTACCTAAGACTGTAATGATTTAAACTGCTGGTTTAGCTAATCTTAGTTGAATAAAAATACAAGTTATAAGCCCCAGTATTATGCGTCAGCTGGCCAAACTCCACCAATCAGAATTAAATTGATGGTCGTTTTATCTCTAACAATTTTTCTCATACATCTAATTTTACTCAAATTTCTGCACACTTTAAAACCATCATTTGTTATTGTTCTCAAGCTGCAAAAATCCTTTCATGTATTATATTCATCTTGCTGGCTGTCATTGATTTGCAAAAAATGGTTCAATAGCGCCAAAAACGTATGTTAATTTTTTTTACGAAATTTACTTGACTTTATCGAAATCTGCAGGGATTAACAATTAAACGCACAGTATAAATTATTACAAATGTAGGTATTCCTGTAAGTTCAATTAATCTTATGATGTAAGTTATACTTCGATTATTACTTTTGCTGCTTTTTTTATGTGACAAAAGTTATTTATGTTTTTAACTTTAATCATAAAAAATGCATAGTTTATGTGCTTAAAACGCCTAATATCGTCATCTGAAACTGAATATGAGCACATCCATAATATTCCATTAAACTTGGATATTAGCAAATTTTGGATTAAAGACCATGATCGCATTGATCTGATATTTTAAATAGATCAAATTTGCGTACTTCTTTTTGCTATTTCTCTGAAATAAAGACCAGTGCATAAATTGAAAATAGTGCTGTTGGGTCGATTATATAAATGCGAGATAATAACCAGACACCGCAACACATCACTAAAATGATAGCATATTACATCTCAATTTTCGACCACGATTATGTACACATTATGAGTAGGTACTGTGTAAAATCAGATTTAGATAGTTGTATAAAATTATGCTTTGTTATGAACACAGTACAGAATATACTATCTTTTATTTAGACTGAGCCTTTGGGTTTATTTGATTATCTCATTTTTCATTTAGCTATTATTTTTTTAAGTTAAGCCAACCACAGTAGTCCGCCAGTGCACTGCTTCCGAAAATTAACCCAGCACTTAATATTTTAAGCCTCGTTTAAATAAACTGAAATATATTTAATCCGTTTTCAAAAAGTCTTTTGTATACTCTGGCATTTTAACAGAACACCGGGTTTTAATTCGTGCTTATAATACTACTGGATTCCTATAACTTACGTTAAATAGACTTTTGTAACTCTTAGTTCGGATGGATTTTTGCTCGAAATAACTGATAGTTTTGAATTTTTGTGTTTATATGTATTAATTTTGAAATTTGGAACTAAGAAGATTGGAGTTACCGCCAAATACAAATATGTGACCGAATCTGTGTATTCCACATAACAGAATCATGCATAGTTGAACAATCCCTATAAGAAAACATATTAGAAGAGCTGAGCAAAGTAGAAATCGTATTATGACTCCTGGACAAAATAACCTTGGAAATCCTTTGACAACGGCTTATTGAATGTCATTTGCATAGGTCAAATATGAGTTCTGGATGAAAATTATGAAATACGCTTATCTATAAATTTTACTTCATTAATAATTTCGTAAATACGTACTTAATTAATCAGCTAAATGTATGGAAGGTGGAAAAAGCCCAAAGTTGGCAGTCCAGGTCCAGGGGGGGGGCAGGTGCCCCCCTTCGGTACGCTCATGCTCCAGAGTGTAATCACCTTAGCAATTTACTATGTATAGTAACTGTATATAGTTTCAATGATACTACTTGTGTTGATGGTCTTCACATCCCAGAGACTGATGACTGGATGACTAGGAGCTCGTCTGGCTTCCTACGTTGCTTGTCGTTTATTGTAGTATTTGTAATTATCAACGCAATATACAATATACTAACTCAAAGTATAAGCTTGCGCGATAAAGAGAGAACGAAACAAGTGAAAAGTTCCTTTACGTATCAGTTTTCTTTCCTAGTCGCTTGAGCATACAAACATTCGCCATAAATTCTAGTCTCTACGCCGTTTTCCTTCTGACAACTCCGCTGTTTCTTTTTCTTACAGAAGCGATGTCCGGCCAACATTACTGTTTGCGTTGGAACAACTATCAGACCAACATGACTTCGGTCTTCCACCAACTACTTCAGAACGAGGCGTTCGTGGACGTCACATTGGCATGCAACGACCTATCGTTGAAAGCACACAAAGTGAGTATATAATAGGGTTACGTAAAAAATAGATCGAGGAAGAGGCTTGACGGTTGGATTGTCTGGAAAACGCGTTGCGTGGGGATAGGTCTGTGTTGCCTGTCTGTTTACAAGCAGCTGTTCGGTACCCCACCACCAATTGGTATATTCTATTATTAGCAGTTACTTGGGGCAACCGAGGATAAGGTTTCCCATGTTTTCTGTCTGGCTGGCGATTCTAACTGCATTGTAACCGAAATACGTTGCCTGGAAACGTCATAAGGATGGTTTCTAGGCAAGAAGAGCGCCGCATTATCAATACACTGTGATAGCCTGATAGCTAATAAATTGTCGCTAATATTTTGATTTAGTATACGAACACACACAAAGTGTGGCAGTTTTCTTTTTCTCTTGGGTTCAAAAAGTATGCGAGGGCAATTCAGAAATTATTATTCCCTACGTAGAAGGCGTTGATTTAAATGATTCGCATATTGCTGAAACAGCACAGCCCACTTTTTGCAAGATTTCCGGAAACGAAAAAACGTTTCCACATTGCAAGAAGCAAAAAAAGCAGATATTGTTTTCAATCATCGTCAATGCCACATTTGCTTTCGTAATAGAATACAAAGTAATACTCAAAAGTTTGGGTTTTTAAAATCTAATTATTCCCGCAATAGTTACAGAAAAAATTCAAACACATGAAAAATAGTTTTCMATTGTTTCCGTGGTAATGTATGCATTTTATGTTTTTTGTCTCACTAGAGTTGATTATAGTACAATATAGACTTATAAAAGGATTAATGGTCTTGATCAAAACCCATTGCAAAAATGTTTTGAGATGTTGAACTTTGCTTTCCTGTATTGGTACGTCCTCACTTCTGGCCACTGGATTCTCGTACTGTCTGCCCTCCTAGGATTTTTGAATGTAAATGCACAAAATGATGAAATTTTGAAATAGAAAACATTATTGGTTCATTTCCGGGTAAATCAAGAATTTTCTCATTTTGAACGTTTTTAGTGCAAACTGTGTACTCAGATTGTAGGTATATAAATAGTAAACTCGGTATCGGTCTCCGTAGTTTTCTTTTAATCTTACTAAAATCCCTATCACTTTTTCAAATCAAATCGAAATCCGACAATACAATGATTTTCGTTCGGAAAGAGGCAGTTATCCGCAAAGACGAAAATCCTTAATTCCATCTGGAAAATAGGTTTTAATATAATCCATTAAGAATGTTGCTACTTCATTTTGGACTTTACTGATAATATTTGCTGTATGTATGTATGTGTACGTGGAAGTAAGCTTTTTGGCTCAAGAATAACAAATAGTACTGAAACGTTTATAACTGTAATAAGTAGGGGAACTGCAAAATTTGCATAAAATAAAACGAGCTTGCTGCAAGTTCTTTACACTTCAATAATAACAGTTTGCAGGGCTTTTTAGAATTACTTTGAAAGGTGTTCGTGTACCGTCTTACCTCCCATGGCAGCCCTTTTAGGTAACAATATATTGAAATTTTCTTCCTACGAAATGCTTTTTCTTGACATGATATAAAGAAATGTGATTCTAATCAGATATCGTCTGTATCAGTATTTCGTTTAGAATGTTCTTCTTTTTTCAAGAGGTGTTGGTTATTTTTTAATATTCGTAAAACCGGTTTGTATGTATAAATGCGCCTATACAAATTTTAATCTTTTTTTCCGTAAACCTGTGGAAAGTAATTCATATGATATGCCCCCTTTTTATTCAGGATTACGTTTTCTTGCCTGTTTAATATTTACAGCCGCTACTGTGAGTCTTTGTCAGGCAACGTACAAAAGCTTCTGATCGTACGTTATCTCATGTCAACATTTACATCACATCTAAAATAAAAGAATACCGAAATGAAATTTAAGCTCGGTTCTTGTATTCTAATACTCTGATCCTAGAATTTCACATTTCGCTTATAGTTGTTCTTGGCGAACCACCCTTTGGCCGTTTGATAATAACAATAAATAACAGATTTTTTTAAATTAACAAACCTGTAATAAACAATCACTCGCTTACATCCTACAACTACTAGATCTCGCAGTTTTCTTTGAAGTCTTGTAGGATGTATTATTATGGCGCTGTATGCTGTATGCTGTAAAATCAAAGTCAATGACTTGCACTATTTATAACTAAAACAACTATAATATTTATATTGCCTTTAAAGGATATTTAAATATACTACGCAGTACTTTCAATATAATAGAAAGCGTATGGAACTCACTTTACCTAAAAATCAGTGACTTTTGTTGTTTTAACAATATGTAATATTCAATATTTTTCACTGACGTTGCTTGTCAGTTATTTATAATAAATCACGCAAACTTTGGTTAGTGCTTGTTACTGCGTTATTACAAGAAGAAGTAAAAAAAAGTTTGTCATGAGAATTTTTTTATTTATATGTAATGTGTATAGGTACTGCATTGGCAATAACTTCAACACAAAAAATTCATTCATTCATTCATTCATTCATTTATTTGTCTATATTGCCTACAAAAGGACATGAGACACGTCACATCGTTATACATAAGTATACATGCACCAGATAATACATAATTATATAAAATGGATAGAAATAATATTCACAACAGTAAGTAATACAACAAGTAACATTTAACACATATTACATACATATTAGACTAACAAGTTTGCCTCTAGGTACTCTTCAACGGAATAAAAACTGTGTTTACGTAGCAATGTGGACACAGATTGCTTAAATTGTCTTATACCAGTAATACACTTGACACACTTTGGCAATTTATTAAACAATTTTATAGGCATCACCGATGGACTCATAGCAGTGAGACCCAATCTATGTGTAGGCGTAAGTATTCTATCTTTATCTCTCATATGATAGAAGTCAGCTCCTGCTCTTTCCAAAGAGTAACCGGACGTTTTAATATAAAGGACCGAAGCTAGTATGTACAAAGACACCACAGTAAGCATTCCCAGAGATTTAAAAAGAGGTCTGCAAGAGTCACCCCTTTTCTTACCCAGCATCGCACGCATAATCATTTTCTGCCCACGCATAACCCGACCAATTCCACGAGCGTTACCCCAGCAGAGAATTCCATAGTTAAGAGAGGACTGAACGTAACTATAATAGTATAGTCTCAAGTGATCCAAATCTATCCTGTCCCTCAACTGGCGAATAATAAAACACTGAATAGCCAGGCTTTTTAAAATCTTGTTTATGTGGAAAGTCCAGGACAAACCCGAATCGACTGTGAGACCAAGGAACCTACACGACTCCTTCTGCTCAATTGTAATACTATTGATCTTGACAAGGAGGCTTTTGTCAATCCTCTTAGTGGAAAACAAAATTAGTTCAGTTTTTAAATTATTCAGGACCAAGCCATTGGTTGTACAATACTGCTGCACTGCTGCAACCGCACTACATGCACTAGTACTCAAATCAGAAATATTTTTTTCGGATACGACTACACTGGTGTCGTCAGCATAAAGAACTGCGAATGTGTCGAGGTGTTTAACGAGGTCGTTAATGAAAATTATGAATAATAGTGGGCCAAGTAGACTGCCCTGTGGAACACCATGTGAAACCGATAGCGGCTCAGAGCACACAGTGTTTGCATCGTTACATCTCAAAGATACACTTTGATGTCTCCCTGTAAGATACGACCGCAGCCAATCCAATGGCGTACCTCTAATACCATACCCATAGCACTTAGACAACAGTAAATTGTGATCAATTACATCAAATGCCCTCCTCTGATCAAAGAATACCCCCGCAACAAGGGAACCCTGGTCCAAATTCTTTACTATGCAGTTATAAAAACTCAAGACAGCATCCTGCGTCGATTTACTTTTGCGGAATCCGAATTGTTGCCCCGAAAAAAAACTGTTCTTTTCTAAAAAGTTTAAAACTTTACTGTAATAGGCTTTCTCTAAGATTTTCGAAAAAACCGAGAGCAAGGAGATTCCGCGGTAGTTGCAAATATCATGTTTAGAGTTTTTCTTATAAACTGGTATAACGACAGCCGTCTTCAGTATCGATGGAAAAATTCCATGTTCAAAAGACATATTTATAAGATCCAAAAGCTGATCAATGACTAGGTCAATAACCTGTTTAAAGATGAAACATGGGACACTGTCAAAACCACATGATTTCTTAGTTGACACGTCGGTGACTATATGTAATAGTTCGTCGCGTGTAACAGGGCTTAGATACATACTGTATTTTACTGATTGTGTATTGTTAGCTGTTAGAATATTAGAATTGTCAACCAGTTCAGCTGTAGAATTAACAAAAAACATGTTAAATTCGTTAGCCGCAGTCTTCGAATCTGTGATAGTGTCTCCATTCTCGTTAATAAAATATTCAGGATATCTCTTATTTTTTGTAGCAGGAAGTTCGTTTTTGATTAATGACCAAGCAGTCTTACATTTATTCGATGACTCCTGAAGCAGCCTATTGTTATATGATTTTTTTGCCATAGCAATTGTACGTAAGTAATGAGCTTTGAGAATTTTGTATCGCTCACGAATAATACTACTATTGGTTGCTTTATAGATTTTATAAAGGTCTCTGACAGCACTACAGGTCTCACGAATCTCAGGTGTAAACCATGATTCCGATTTACGATTGCGTTTTTTTGTACATGTCTTTAGCGGATAAGCTTTATTAAATGCATCGCAAAACAGACCATGAAATTTGTTAAACCTATCCTCCAAAGTCTCCCCACTTTGCACCTCAGTCCAATTAGTGCCTTTCAAAATGTTTCGAAAATTAGTGAGATTTAGTTTACTATTGATATTTCTATAAGTTGTAGCTATTGGTGGCTCAGTAAAAGCGAAACATTGAAAAGAAACCATCTGCAAAAAATGATCTGATATATCAGTGTAAATAACACTAGAGGCAATCAATTTAGAATCGACATTAGCAAAAATGTTGTCAATTGTACTACTGATAGTCTTGGAAACACGAGTGGCTTCATTAATTAACTTTGTACAGTTATAACTAAATAAAATATTCTGTACATTATCAGAAAAATTGTCTGTAACAGTGTTGTCAAAATTTGCATTAAAATCTCCACATATAAATACATTGCGATTAGCGATTACAATTTCATCACACAAGTCCTCTAGAGAATTCAAAAACATCATCTTATCTGCATGTGGGGAGCGATAAACGCAGCCAATGTAATAAGTGATTTTGTTTATCGTACAACTAATAAAAGCGCATTCAAAAATGAATTCAGTCTTCATACCTTTAATATTTAAATTTACAAACTGGATATCATTTCGGACAAATATGGCGACGCCGCCACCCCTAGCCGATGTCCTGGTGAAGTAGTCGGACAGTACATATGGACCAAGAAGTACGTTGGAAATTTCTTCAGTATTACACCACGTTTCGGAAATGCACACGACACAAGGCATGTCCAAACTCACGAGAAGTTGAAGTAGCTCAGACGATTTTTTCCTTAGGCTTCTGATGTTAATATGACAGATTGAGATTTTTTGTTTTGAGAGTGTAACTTGGGTATTTGACGAAGAATCAAACATGTCGTTATTACTGGATCTTATGTAGGTGGGTTTATAATCCTTCTTGGATGAAAAAACCTTTGGATTCGCGCACCTCGGGGCCAAATAGATGGATCGCCACTCCTGTCCAGATTATCCAGGTCGATAGTCACCTTGAAGCGGGAGAAAGAGCTATCGTATTTATCCTCCAAAATACTACATTGAGCTTCTGGAAACGATTTCGAGAGATAAGCCTGGAGAGTTTCGCTGGAGATACCTTTTGAAATAACAGTAGCCTCGGGTTTTCACCACTCTCTTTCTTACATATTAGGCTACAAAACGAAGTGAAAGAAAGTATACCGATTTATTTAAATTTTTTGAGAATTTGAGAAAGGTAAGTATGACAATTTTTCAAATAGTGCCCTGTATAGCTATTTAAAGAAACCAATTTTGGAAAAATTAACCATTAATATTAATCTCCTGGAAACTCCCTCCAAATGAGTCCTAGGTCGTTAAATTTGGTTGAAGCCTTTAAAAGATATAGCATCTAGAAGTTTCGATGCTATTTTGCTTGCTTTTGAGGTTACCAAGGCAACCAGAGAAAAAATGTTGAAACAACAGAGATTCTAAACATTCTACTTTCCACCTATATTTTATCGGCAAATTTTTTATTTAGTACTTGTAAAGTGACGTCAAATACGCCCCTAGGGGGAAATTTAGCAACTTTAAAATATTTTTAGTGAATTTCTCTGGTACGTTATTATTGAATTTTTTTTCTCAAAGTATACATTCTATTTTAGTTAATTTATTTTTTGTGATTCATCATAAATGTTTGCTTAAAATATATTGTGGATATGCTCAGTTATTGCAACGAATTGATGAGCAGGGACTATTATACCATGAACTATATTTATACCCATTTTTCTTGGAAATTTAAAAGTATCGATCATAGATTATTAGACAATAATGCGTTTGATTGATTGGTTTACATTTTACTAAGCCCGTGAAAAATCGTCGTAGATTAGTTTTTTTAAAAACTCTTTAGTTTAGTTTTCATTCTTACATATGCTATTACTGTGTCTTTCTGTACTAAGTTTTCCTATTTCGCATGTATCAAGTATCACTGCAAGTTAAAATTAATTTTGCACCATACCACAACGAAATATTTTCTGTTTAAGCGAATGGAGACCGTCTAACTTGGTATCATATTGAAAGTCGATGATTTTTTTCAAATAGAAATTAAATAACCTGATTTTGAATACCTTGCGTTACTGTGTTTTCGAATTCTAGCTCAAACGCCTAAAGAGCATGACAAGTACAGTTCATTAGGTTGAGGAATTTCATGTAAAACATATAAATGCTAAGTGCTATTTCATGGTTTATAGTAAATGTCATATAAAATGCTATCCGGCAACATATTTCATTCAGATATATTGATAAAATCGTAGAATGGCATTAGTTTTTAGGATTTGTATCTACACTACAAAAGAGTATTGCTATAGTATCAAGCAACGATGCAGAGGGTTTTACAGCTTGATGGTCGGCCATCGTAAACTATTGGGAGTAGTGGCATGCTTCAAAGTTCCTAAATTGGCCGTATTCAAAAAAATCTTGTTGGCTAAAATTTTAACTTTTCCACGATAAATTTTTGAAATGTGTTAGTTTTTGGATACGGTCCACTCCACTGCAAAACAGTGGAACGTGCCGAACCCGTCTTGTTATTTACGAAAGCTTCAAGTAATACTTGTAAACCATTGTGAGCGGTAATCGGTTGTTTGTATAATGAGTCTCATAGATCGTTGCTTGATACTTTAAACACGCAATCCTCCATAATGGTTTCGTCATTCATCAAAAATCTTTTACCTTTCAAGTAATGGCCACTTTTCTGGCCAATGATCAACCAGTTAGAAACGAGTTCCACCAATTTTTCTCAATGCAATCAACAGTTTTACAAAAAAAACAATACACCTTTGAATACTTTTCTGAAGCTTTTTTATATTATTTTCTTTCGCGTATACTTATACTTATATATCTTATATCTTTTGAACGCTGAAATTGTATGGATCTTTCGTCTACATTAGCAGGCTGGTTCAAAAACTGTAATAAATTTCATTTGACGGTACTAGACAACTTTAATGCCAAAGCAATGCTTTTTGGAGTGGTTGCTGAACTTTGTTGATATTCTTCCAAGAGCTTTGGAAAATACTTGAAACTTGACTAAACTTATGCACATTAAACATAGACATCTTATTTATAATACATCGTAGTTAACAACCATATCAACTCATGTTTATTTCTTTTCTAAGCTAACTAGACGGAATCATAAACAAATACCTAGTAACCAACAGAATCACAATTAGCAATAAAGAGTTACGCATTTATTTGGTAGTGTTTCAAGCAATTTTGCGTTGAAGAAAAAAATCATTCGATATAATGATACCATTATTATAAAATACTACGAGAATTTAACCCAGTCGGTCCATTGAAGTTACTTAAAAGCAAAAACATAATCAACCCTGGTAGAAGTGTTATTTATTTTTTCTTTTACCGATTTGTACAGCCCATTCAAGTCAGAGCTCCAGACATACCTATCTTTATTGCTTATTGAAATGTACATTGAAGTTTCTCTAATCGAATACGTTGAAACATTTCCGTTATCTGCATTTATTAATATAACCTTGTTATTTATCGATACATTCACACTTAAGGCTAAATAAAACCGGCTTTCGCTCATCCGAAGATGATATTTCATACCGAAATTTATCGGATCTCGTATATTTTGTTGGTTCGTCGATTTGCTTGCGACATTCCGTTCATAATAAAAATGGTATACTCGTTGTATTCTCTACTTTTGAAATCGTTGAAATATCGCACTACATGTGTAAAGATCACGCTTCTAGGTAACAACGAATTGTCTTGTGTCCACTACATTTCTCACAAGGCTGCAGACATGTCTGTGGTGAACGGGAAGAATCTAGAATATTCACGCTGCTTGCATTTCTCTCCGCAGGTAAAGCAAGAAACCTTTAGAGGCAAGAAAATGAAACTAAAATAAAGGCAAGGTGGGAACGCTGGGGAACTTGAGCCCAGGTAGACGGAGTTCAAGGTCACAAAAGACCAGCTGCCCACTTTATCAATACAGGAAAAACAAATATTGATGTATTTTAGTAATGCCGCCTGTCTGAAAATTGTTTGCAGCTAAAGTTCTGAGAGAGAAGTTGCTATAAATTAAAACAGTTCTGGGAAAGAAAACTGCTGGATATTGCAATTTATATTTAAAAAAAATATTTATATTTTATGTATGTGTGGATTACTTTGCTAAGTGGCTGGTCAATTCAATGCATTTTCTTTTTGGTTCAACTTGATTCGTTTTGGATATGTAGGATATTTTTCAAATTTGACCGAATTCTTTTGACGCCCATATCTCAGTTGTTATAGCAGCTATCAAAAAAATCCGCACTATAGGACAGCGTAATTCATTGTTTTTTCAAATTTAAATAATTTTAAATAAAATTTTTATAAAGTATACAATATTTAATTTAATATACTACCCTTGCCAAATGCAGTTGTATTTAAGACATTCTTTAAAATTTTGCATATGTTTATTTCTGTATTTCCCATTTTACAGTCTCATTCATGTTTACAAAATTGGTTTAAGGCGGCTTTGATGATCTTTATATTAATTCATTTGCCAATTAACTCTTAAAAGTGCAGAAAATATGACAACTTAGATAAATATAACATAGATAAATAGAATGCTACAAAGCAAAAGAATAAAACTTGAGCAGTTAATCTGCATCGCAACAGATACCCCAAACGTCGACACTAGAAGACAATTTGGGGAATTTCGGGTCATTTTCTAAACCAAAGCCAAAATTTCACAACAAAGACGTGGTAAACGTATTGGCGTAGATACGAGACGAGTATATGAACGCACATCCTCATGCGTCGAGTAGGGAAATTGACAGAGATGGGAGTTACTCGAAATAAGAAAGTTTTGACCATAAAGTCTAAGGTACACAACTTACATATAGGGTATTAAAAGAGAAGAATAAATTATGTCAATGGTGCAAACCTGCATGAAAATCCATTATTTGGACTCATGAAGCCTACGAATCGAGCGTTGGGATTTTAGACTTATTTTTCATCAGAGTAAGACAATTGGTCAAAATTTTTGTGCCAAAAAATCTGTTGTATTAGGTAATCATTTGTTTTTAAGACGCATAATTAAGTTTTATATTTCTGATGAAGATTACCTGCGTTTTTCATAAATTATACCCCATCATGAAGCCCTATACTGAATTTAAGAGAGACAAACTGAACAAAAAGATAACAGAACAACATGAAGAACATAGGTGAAATAAGAATCGAACAGAACAAATTCAGAAAACTAATATTGTGTATTGCCTCCTCGAGCTCGGATTACGGCTTCTATGCGTCTTGGCATCACCTCAAAGAGGTTCCGAATCAAGGTTTTCCCATTCTCGTACTAGTGCTTCCCTGAGTGCTGCCAAATTTGAGCTCTGATCTTTCTTCCAAGCATATCCCAGATGTGCTCTATCGGATTTAAGTCCGGGCTTCTTGCTGGGCATATATATATATATATATATATATATATATATATATATATATATATATATAACCAAAAGTTATCGCCGACAAATGGGCCAAAAGGAACAAAATGGGGCTCCAAGATATCGCGAATGTACCTATCCGAATTCAGTCTGTTTCCATGAACCACCACTAATTCCGTTCAAGCTTCAACACCAATGCCTCCCCATACCATCATCGAGCCACCCCCATAGCTAAGCCTTGGAACGATATTGCATTGTGAAAATCTTTCTCCAGTTCGTCTCCATACTCGCTGGCGACCATCTGGTGATCGGGGACAAAATCTGGATTGAAGAACTTTGCTCCATTCCTCAATGCCCCAGTTGCGATGTTCTCTGGCGAAGCGCAGTTAATTCTGGATCGTTTGCTGGTCTTCTTGCACTTAATCCATACTCCTTCAACCTTCTCCTTACAGTTCTTTCACTTACATGGCGGATGATGCTTTTGACTCAAAGAGTCAAAATATTTACCACCTAAAGCAAAACAAATAGTTTTGAATGTTTATGAAAATATAAAAAATGCAAAGGGAGAAAGTAGAGCCATCGCTAAAACCAGTAGAATGACCAAAATTTCACAGTCAACTTGGAGAAATATACCTGTAAATGGAATTCAAGACATAAAAGAGCGAAAGGACGTTGCTTCGTCGAGGGTTTTTAAATATGATCACGCAAATGTAATACGACGTATGGTTTATGAGGCATGCAAAAATAATTTTGTATTAACAAATGAGGAATTACACAAGAAAATTAAAATTGAGCTAAAAATTATAATTGTAAGTGCTTATGGAATCTTTCGGAATTGGGTATTTGCCATGTATTTATATTTTATTAAATTGCATATTAATAGGTAGCATGTAATCCACAAAACAGCTGTGGCAGCTTATAAATTTGAAAAAATGGATCGTAAGGTGTATTTTTAGTATTAAAAATGTGAGTATTTAAAGGGACCGCCAAAACGCGAACATATTGGCCGTGACGTCAGGTGTCTTGTAAATGGCCGCTTGTTTACATCTGGGATCAGCGCGTCACGCGTCAGCCTCAGCCCGTCAATTTATCAGATTCCTGTTTTGCGTTCATTTTGTGACAAGCGAATTAAAATACTCCAAGAAAAAGTGAAATACTTATGAGTTATGACTACTGAAGGCATGTTCACTCTTATGGAATTTGTGTACAGCGACGAGCGGTTCAACGCGGCGGAGATGAGGAACGTAAAAGCAAAAGCAACAGCATAAGTGAACTTTTTATCAAATTAACGTAGCATTGATAATTTGATCACAGTGGGTTGTTGGAAATATACTACTTGTAAACATAAAAATGTAAGAATCATAAACTTACCCTAAACTTGACATCTATTTTAGAGGTCAGGATAAATATAAATTGCCATTTATTTTCTGGGCTTTTTTTGGCTAACAGTCGAATATATGGGGAACAACTTCGTTCATTATTATAACATTTCCCTCTATCAACTTAAAACGCATATAATTTTTCATATCATCTTCAAGCTATAACAAAATGGAAACTGAATGGTAAACACTTATAACCTCAAAAAGAATAATAAAACTTACAGTAAGAATTAAGATTTCCTTCACAACAGAAAAATGATAATCTCAAGGAACGGTTACAAAAATATTGTTAACTGTACTGACTGAAGTACTTTTATAACCATGTACAAAACAACACTTGTTTTGTTTTCCATAGATAATAGATGCTTGTAAAGCTACACAAATCATTTTTTGGTGCGACCTCTTACACCGTCCTTTCAATAAACACCAAACAAAAGCTTTTCCAATACAAGAATGATACTACTACACCATTAAACAGTATGCTCCTCGGTAATGTTGACATGACAGTTGACGTCACGAGTTGAATAACTTTGGATAGAAGCGTTTTGGCGGTGACTCCTAAGATTCGAATTTCAGACCTGAAATTCTCTACCTACAAAAATTTTTTTTTTCTACAGCCGTCAAAAAATCGTGACATTTATGCATGGTTACCTATGCGCGAAGTTTGACGTTTTTTCACTGTGAAAAAATATTATTTTTTCACGGTTTTACAGTGAAAAAATAATATTTTTTAACTGTGCAGGCAACTCGATACCTATTGTGACAAATTTTTCGCAACTATCACTTTTATTTATCATCGTAACCATGCAAGCAACTCGATTTATCAGACCATTTTGTTCCAACTAATTTCTGTTACTTTTTTCTTCATCTGGAGGCTGTAGAAAAAACGATGTTTGTATTTCGTGGCGAAATTCATGTTTTAATGGCGCCTTCGAATGTCTTTTAGGTCTCGACCTGGCGGTCTCGACTAAAATAACATTCTCAGGCGCCATTAAAAAAACACTCATTTCGCGCACTTAATACAAAAATTACTATTTAACATGGCATACGATAGATATGCACTTCAAGATTCATTTTACGTAATTTTCAAAAAAAGTGATAATACCCAATGGCGAGGAAATTAGGTACTAAATTAATTAAGTTAAAAATTTCTAGATGAAGATAAACTAAATTGAACTTCAGCTGTCGGAGATATTGACTACAAGTTTTTTATTTTATATAGAACAATCCTATTTTTTCTAGCGCATTCGATTGGGCACATTGAATTAAACAAAAAAAGTGTTAAGATACCAATATCCTATCTTCATTTGTTCTTGAGATATTCCGGGTAGAATAGCTAACATTTTTATTTGAAATCGTAGAATGATGTTCAATTGTTTTCTTCTAAACACTATAAAATTCTTCTCAAAAAATTAAAAACTCCCCCATTTAATATTGCTATCTTAATACTTTTTTGTTTAATTCAATGTGCCCAATTGAATGCGTTAGAAAAAATAGGGTCGTTCTATTTAAAATATCAAACTTGTAGTCAATATCTCCGACAGTTGACGTTCAATTGTTTTTTGTAAACACCATAAAATTATTTTCAAAAAATTAAGAAACTTCCTCATTTAAACCACTGATCTAAAATTTCAAATAAAAAAGTTAACTATTGTAGACTGTTAGCGTGAACACCCTGTATAAATTGCGATAATTTGTAATACTCCATTTAAACATACTAACGTAGGTATAAGGCTATGTCAAACTTTTTTACACAAGAGCGTGTAAAGTGTAAAAGAAAGCTGTTTCTTTTCTGTTGTCAAAAATCTATGGTTCGTTAGTTTTATTTCAATCAGGATGAAATTAAAACATTAGGCAACTCATAAAAGAAACGACACCCTTTCTAATTGGTTTCGAATTCAATTGCGAATAACATGATCCTATATTTCCAGGTGGTACTGTCTGCGTGTTCCTCGTATTTCCAAAAGCTCCTACTGGAGAATCCCTGCAAGCACCCGACAATCATAATGCCGCAAGACGTGTGCTTCGCGGACTTGAAATTCATCATAGAGTTCGTTTACAAAGGAGAAATCGACGTTTCCCAGGCGGAATTGCAGGTATGTATAAGTTTTTCTCTTGGGATCCACGTTCGCGCTACGCTTCCATCATTGTTTATTCTTCCTTTGTTGCGTCGGGCCATTGTTGGCCCATTCCGTTAATCTCGCATGCAGAAAGCCGATTTGCTCGCCTACTTTTACTTTCGCTCGTCGCAAATATTTTAGTTGTGATAAGCGGGCAATTCAGATCGAGATGAAGATGATAATGCCTCTGGTACCATTAGGATGTCGACTATCGGGCGCCGTTTTGTCGATAACTATCGTTTTATGGGAACATGCGTTATAAAGTCGTACGTAAGCTATAAAGTTCTACGACTTGTTAATTTTTATTTCTCAAGACTTGCCTTCGTGAGTTATTTGTCACCATGCTAGTATTCAGTAGTCAGCAAAATAAATTCTGTCGAAGTACCTATAAAATAAGGAATAGAGAGTTAGTTCACTAGATGAAAAAGGCTCAAATATAGTGAATACATGGGCGTACGTGGACTGCCAACTCTGGGCCCTTCCTACCTTCCATAAATTTAGCTAGTTCATTAATTATGTATTTACGAAATTGTTAATGAAGTAAAATTTATAGACAAGCGTATTTCACTATTTTCATCCAGAACTCATATTTGATCTATGCAAATGACATTCAATAAGTCGTTGTCAAACGGTTTCCAAGCTTATTTTGGTCAGCAGTCATAATACGATTTCTACTTTGTGCAGCTCTTCTAATATGTTTTCTTATAGGGATTGTTCAACTATGCATGATTCTGTTATGTGGAATACCCAGAATCGGTCACATATTTGTATTTGGCAGTAACTCCAATCTTCTTAGTTCCAAATTTCAAAGTTAATACAGAGAAACAAAAACTTCCAAAAATATCAATTATTTCGAGCAAAAATCCATCCGAACTATGAATTATGAAAGTCTATTTAACGTAAGTTTTAGGAATCCAGTAGTATTATAAGCACGAATTAAAACCCGATGTACTGTTAAAATGCCAGTATACAACAGACTTTTTGAAAAACGGATTAAATATATCTCAGTTTATTTAAATGAAGCCTAATTTGGCTAAAATATTAAGTGCTGGGTTAATTTTTGGAAGTAGTGCACTGGCGGACTACGGAGGTTGATTTGACTTAAAAAAAAATAATAGTTTAATGAACAATGTGATAAACAAATAAACCCAAAGGCTCAGTCTAAATAAGAGATGGCATTTTATGCAACTATCTAATTCTGATTTTACACAGTACCTATACTCGTAATGGGTACAAAATCGAACATTGAGATTAATATGCTATCATTTTACTGATGTGTTGCGGTGTCTGGTTATTACCTAACATTTATATAATTGATTCAAAAGCATCATTTTCGATTTATGCCCTGGTCATTATTTTAGCCAAAGAGCAAAAAGTACTCAAATTTGAGGCATTTAAAATATCAGATCAATGCGATCACGGTTTTTAATCCAAAATTTGATAATGTCCAAGTTTAATGGAGTATTATCGATGTGCTCATATTCAGTTTCAAATGACGATATTAGGCGCTTTAAGCACATAAACTACGCATATATGATTCAAGTTAAAAGCAAAAATTACTTTTATGTCACAAAGATTACCGCAGCAGTTACAATCGGGGTATAAATTGCATTGCCATAATCAGATTAATTAATCATACAATTGTAATAATTTATACTGTGCGTTTAATTGCTAATCCGTGCAGATTTCAGTATAGTCAAGTAAATTCCGTAAATTTATTTAACATACGTTTTTGGTGATATTGAACCATATTTTGCAAATCAGTGACAGCCAGCAAGATGAATATAATACATGAAAGGATTTTTGCAGCTTGAGAACAATAACAAATGGTGGTGTTAAAATTATGCAGAAATTAGAGCAAAAACCGCTGCAAATTGAATCAATACTTCCACATCCAATTGTCAAAATGACATTTACGTTTTTATTTCTTATACTGTACTATTAGTAATCAGATTTTAAGCATTTTGTCTCTCAGTTTTTCTAAGACAAAGTCCTCGTGATATTAGCAAAAATATAATTTTTAAAATCGTTTTTTTTCAAATAACTCGAAAATTATTAACTTAACAAAAAAATACAAGAGTGCTTTCTGATCAGAAATTTGATTTTCTATATAATACCAAGATTTAAAAAAAATCGTACGAGCAGGGACCAAAATAGGTTTTTTGGAAATAGTTCGAAAATGTCAAAATTTTGAATAAATTTTCTGAGACACTTTTTGTGAGAAATTTTATTTCCTATCTGATGACATTTTCATTTTCTGAATATATTAAATATATTTGGAGATATTTAGGAAAAACCGTTTTCTTTAAGTGTCGCTTTCTTGCTAATATCTTCTAAACAGTTTACTGCACCGAAAATTTATAAGAACGATTAATACTCACAGTTATACTACTAATCACATACTAAAACGAAAAAAATATAAAAAAATAAAAATTTGCAAAAAGGGTAGTTACCCCCCAATTTCGCCCCCTTCCCGATATCCTACTTACCCCACAAACAATAGGTCGCTTTGGGTAGTTGAGATTTATACGTTTGCCAAATTTCAAGTTCATATATTAAGTCTTTCGAAAGTTATCGGGTATACAAACAAAACCACAGACACACAGACAAGAAATTTTTTTTGTTCAAATTTTAGTTTTTTGCGTGGTCGACCATTTTAAAGCGAATGAGCAAATAAAAATTTTTGAAAATTTTTTTCGCGATACAATACTTCCCATCCGTTGGATGTGGAAGTAATTAGATGTATGAGTAAAAATTGTTAGAGATAAAACGACCATCAATTTAATGCTGATTGGTGGTGTTTGGCCAGCTGACGCATAATGCTGCGGCTTATAACTTGTATTTTTAATTTTAACTAAAATTAACCAAATCATTACAGTCTTAGGTACTGTTTCAMGACCAGGTTGTTTCTACTTTCTCAGTTTTGATAATTTTTTGTCTATACTAGCTACCTATTCACTCCTAACTTCTAAATTTCTAATGCGAAAAGTTGAAACTAAAAAGCGCATCGGTAATATTTGATATTTTTAGAAATGATAAAACGTGGTTCTATTAGTAGATGCTTGAGGCGAAATTTATATTTCTTTAGTACTTTTTCTGACATTACTATACATTATGTGGATCAGGGATCTTTATTCTTCCAAATAAAATGTATCTACTCATCTTTTGTTAAACGTGATAGACATGCAACTGAATGCGCTAGATATCGCCTAACTGATATCATCAATAATTGAATTTAGAAAAAGCGGGCTTTGTATGATCAGAGTATATAAAAAACATAAAAAACTTGGGTCTTGACAGAAGATGTTTTAAGTCACCTTGCAGAAAATCAACGAAGATTGTTCATGAAATAAATACTTCGTTATTTACTTAGGTACTTTTGGTTAGGTTACTTAGGTTACTTTTGGTCCCTTAGACCAAAAGCTGGGTACGCCCATGAGTGAATATATTGGGTACATTGACAGACGAACGCTGAGGTCCATAATTAGAGTACTTTTTGTTCAAATGAGCATATTGGAATAAATCTGAATTAGCGAAAGTATTTGTAATTAAAAAGGAGGGTTAACGCAATATATTATAGATCGCTTAAGAGGTAAGAAAGTAAAAGCCAAAAAAGGGATCACGAATTATCAAAGTGTTAGCAACATAATATGTACAACCTTTTTATGCAGGATCTCACGACGAGTTCCTATTATACGATTTTGGAGAAGCGCTTATACAATAATTTTTTTAAGTTGCGACCTTTCTCGGTAACTGGAAAGTGACAAGTGTATAAAAAAGGCGATAAAAATGATATTATTAATTATAGAGGTGTCGCTGTAGAAGTGAATTTTGCAAAACTATTTGAAAGCATTTTTAGTAAAAATATTTCTACTCATGTAAATCATATTATTAATGACAAACAACTTGGTTTTATAAAGGGCGGATCAACATGTACCAGCTTAGCGCATTTCACTCAATTTGTGTCAAATGCACTTGATAAGAAATTACAAGTTGATGTAATTTATACAGCCTTTTCTCATTATATATCATTTTATGTTCCCCGCCACGAATCTAGAAATATAATTACGTTTTATAATGAATTTGCTAGCACTGTACTACTTGACAATTACTTTAATTTACTTTATTTATTTAATTTACATTTGTAGAATCTATAATATTTTAAATGATAAAATTTATATTTTCAATAATAGTATTAATCCTTTTACTAGGAATTGCAAGGAAGTTCAATTTTCATAATGTGCTTTGTAGCTCCATTTCTTTTCTATTTTGAATTGTTTTCTGTAATGGACTTTCTAGGTGGTAAAATTAATTACTACTGCTATAAAATATAATGACAGCTCAAGACAACTTCCACTTATACCGGAAGTTGATTCTACGTAATATTCTAGAGTGACTTTACAAGACATATGATACGAGTATACCTAACTTTCAAAATTTGCAACATACAGTAGTTTTTCAAAATTCTTGACAGCAGATTCCCATTTTGGCATTTGACATATTGCAATAAAAGTTTTCTAAATTTATGGCTAATACATTAAATAATACTAAAACTTCTATTTTAGCAATAAATGACATTCCACAATAACAATCACTAATAGCAGTAAAAGCAAGTAATAAGAATAAAATAATAATTTATTGATAACTTGTGTTGAGTGTAAGAAAACATTTTAAAGTGAACCACGCGTGCATTTGCAAGAACGAAGCTAACACGGCAAAACTGAACAAAAATTTCATTAATGTAGCAAATAATAACAAGAAAAAAGTGAATTACAACATTACGACAATTCTTATTCGAATAGACGGTAACAACAACAACAGTAATAAACGAATGTAAAAATAATAACGTTAAAACCTAATAACATTTTAACAAATGTACGAGTTTCCATAGCGTTCTGAACATTTGTTGACTTTTTTTAAGATTTCTTGCCTTAGCCTTCCGAATTTATACATACATCAGTCAACAGAGCAAACTCCACCCGCACACTGTCTCTAATGTTATCTTCAGTAGTTTATTTTTTAGCTACCTCAAATAAAAAAAAATCTAGAACTGGCACAACATGGATGCGTGCTTGGCATCAAAAAGTCCTATTAGTGACAATCCATTTATCCCAAAAATTTGCTTCGAGCCAGTCTGTAGCTGATCTAGTTCGATTAGTGTGACACCACCATCTTATTCTTCTTCCGCAAGTCTGTTAAAAGCTGGCTGCACTACATTTTGTAAGATATCTAAGTAATTTACAGGGTTGAGGTTTTCATTGCGCAAATGCAAATGCAAATTCCGTCATTTMTTACGTCACAAAACAGTAAGTTGCCAGTCTTGGAAATGAACATTTCGTCTGAACCAAATAGCACAGCCCGGAAATTTTTCATCTTCGTGTGTTAACAAAATTACGTTCTGCGACGGTAATCAAAAACTGCTGTGTCATGTTATAACAATATTCCATTTGTGTTTTTGGAAAATTCTATGGATTGTTTTAAACTGCAACCTCAAATGAAGCTTCCCCACAGCCAACAAAAAAAAACACCAGAATCTGGTCTTGATTTGCCTTTAAAACTTTCTGCAAAGACTCGGCGTGTTCTTGCTCTAATTCTGGTGAATTATCAATCAATTTTAAAAATGATGATTATTTTACTAACTTCAGTCCAAGTGCAGGTAAGATATCATTTCTTAGTCCATCCATACCGCAAAAAAACTTGTATACTTCAATGAACGAGGCTTAATGGATTTTGTGATTTGAAAAAAAAATGATCTTTCAGATTTGAAAACAGTAAACATGCTATTTAACATTTTTACGTGCAGAAATAATTTTGAAACCAAGATATAATTTGGTCCCCCTTCAAGTTCCGTATTTAGACAAAATCATAGATTTTAGGGGGGTGCAAATTTTTCAGTTGGGATAGCCTGAATCCGGTTAGAACGGAGAGAAACACGTTTATTATGGATTGGTGTCCGACGTGGTTCCAGGAATTCCGAACACAAAGGGCGAGAAACTTTTGGTTCTATGGGACCGTTTCACCCTTACAAGGGTTCTTGTTGAATATGAATGGCCTATTGGGATGAACTGGTTACAGTCAAAAAAATAATTTTTCATCTATTGCTGCCCATCACCATTGCGTAACCGCATAAAAAAGTCGTTTGTCTTTTCTTACGCATGTTAAATGCTTTGGTATTTTGAGTTAGCATATAAAAAAACCTCAAAAGATAAATCATGACTACAATAACGAAACGATTAAAAAGAGTACATAAGTACTTACTAGAAGTATTTTGGTAATGTCTAAAAGAACATGTTTTTAAAATGTTAATCAGGAAGCATTACTTGTTGTCTGTTACAGTGGTTTATGCCCGGGCTAAGCGAAGGAATCTGTACTAGCCTTAGATTTCCTGTAATTTTGATATTTTTAATCCACAATTTTACGTTTTTGGGGAAGAAATAATTTAGTATACTCTGGATTAAAGTGTAACCACACAAAATAGTTTTAATAAAAATACATCAGCCGCTTTCGACTTGACAAATTATAGTTATTAAAACCACTTCAAAAATTTTTAAATTGGTGCGGCATATGCACACTCTGAACACAAAGATATAGACTTTTACTAGTCTTGTAGCGGTGAATTTCGCAAATATTTCTTTAAGCGTCCACTACAAAAGCTAGATCGTGCGAGCGACAACAAAAATCAATCGGGTACTGCCTTTTGCGTTATGTTTTCAGGAAAGGTCGTATACCGCCGGCAGGATACCAACCCCATGCCAAGTTTCGTTCTGGCATGTCGTGATCTTGCTTTTCCAAGCCAATGCCTTATCTTAAATATAATATTCGTGTTATCTTGGTTCTCCGCATAGCTATGTGGGTGGCATTCGGAGCCTTCCATGTGGATTAACGTATTCAAAAATTTCAATTAAGGTTCCGATAATGCATGTGATGGAGATAGGAGGCTATTAGCTCCCGTTAGATCAGTATCCTCGGATTCTAGAAGCGTCTTGACAAGAACATGAAGCACCTACTTTTCAAATCTTATCTATTCGTATACTTGGTATCAGTTGGTTATTTACTGTGGTGCCATCCTAAAATAGATAAGGAGCTGTGTTACCGCATTTCTTATCGGCTCAAATTTCAACAATACGTATACAAACACGGGAACTAAGCTAAAATTTAGGTGGAGCAATCCATTGTAAACTAAGAAGACTCGTGTAACACCGATAGATGTTAAACAGGAGTGATAAAATAATAAATCGTTGGGATTAAAAATGCAACTAGAATTTGAATTATTTGTTACATACATCGTTGATTATATAGTTGGCATTCCACCAGTGGCAATTGATAATCTGATTAAAATTTTATTATGTTTCAATTTCAAGGTTTAATATTGAGAATTGTAGGTTTTATAACAACTCAATATTAGATTTTGCAAAATCATGTCACAGTTTCTTGGTATTAGAATTTTTAAGTTTTTTGTTATAAATTTAGAGTGGCTTTCTTTTTGTTTCTTCTTAAAACCCAAAATTTTTAGTATGTATTCGCACGTATGAAATTTTTACCCCGTTAAAAGGAAATTGATAAGACCCTTTAACATCTGTTTTTTAGTAATTACTTTTAAAAATGTCAGTTAAAAGAATTTTAAATTGTTCCAGATGATCTTTACGGTATATTAAGATTTTTCGTTATAGTTTGTGTATCAGTTTTCATCGTTAGATGCTAAAGCATTTGCCAACTTTAAATCGCTTATTTTTCTTATATTTATATTATTCTTTAATAATTGAGACAACTAATTTTTCCTTATTTCTTATAACCAATGTAGGATATGCTAATATATCACACACGTAGTAGAGAGTAGGTAAAGATTATTAAAATACAAATTAAAAATTATGAGAATTAGATTTTTGGTAGTAAATAACCTACATAATATAAATTTCTTTTTTTCTTATTGTATTTATTTATTTATTTATTTATTGTATTTTTATGCTTAAAATAAGATAATATTTTGTAGGATAGATCGCTGTCTCTTGAAAACACTGACAAAAAATTAATTAATTAAATTAATTGAGGTTCTTCGTCTTTGACAAAGATGGTGGGCTTTGCTGAAGACCTGTTGATGACATTTTTTAACTGCACGGCTGAATTTACAACCAATTTAATCACCTTGGTTTTTCAGCTTTAGTTGAACAAAAACTATAATATAATCCAGTATAAAGACCGAACAATGAGATTTTAATGAATAATTCCTTGTGAATTTAGAATGTTACCGAGTACTTTTCTACTATCTAACATCTTAATATGGTCAACTACTACAATGTGGGAAAGCCATTATGTTCGTTTGTTGAAGCCTAGGTATACTCTTTCATTTTCTTCCATAAAAAAAAATTATTGTCATGTGGTATGTCGGTTGAATCAATGACAAAGCAGACTGTGACTCATTTATTTATGACTTTAAATTCTATTTTTAATAAACCAAATATTTCTAAGGTACATTCGGAGTAAAATTAAGCACAACCGAAAACCAGCATGTTCTGATATGTTGATCAACAATAAGATGTTTTTTGAAGTATCTTTCAATAAAAAACTTAAATACTGGTAGCTATAACAGTAGCAGTTTAACATTATACTTAAGTCTATAACTTCAATTTGTTAATAAGAAGTGCTTACCTGTATTTCTAGCTATTTATTATTTAACATATCACAACCATGTTTTGCTTCACTAATTATGAAAATTTTTTCTTTCGTTAATTTGTCTGTCAATACCACTTTAAAACTGACTGAAATCTCTGGTGATAAGATTCTCAAATTTATTAAAAAGTGAGCAAAATCATATTGATTGCGCTTCGTATATTTGATTATTCAACCAAGATTGACGTTTTAAGTATATTTATCTTGAAAATAACAAAATGAGAATCAATATTAATAATACTTAATTTTAATTATTTTTGTTTATTACTTCCACATCCAACGGAAGGGAAGTACAGTATCGCGAAAAAAAATTCAAGCATTTTTATTTGCTCAATCGCTTTAAAATGGTCGAAAACGGAAAAAAAAATTGAGCAGAAAAATTTTTTTGTCTGAGTGTTTGTGCTTTTGTTTGTGGACACGGTAACATTCGAAAGACAACATATGAAATGGAAATATGGCACACACATATATATATCCCAACTACTCAAAGCGACCTATTGTTTTTGGGGTAAGTGGGTTATCGGGAAGGGGGTTAAATTCGGAGGTAACTATCCTTTTTGTAAATTTTTATCTTTTTTTATTAGTGGTATAACCGCGAGTATTAATCGTTTCTATAAATTTTCGGTGCAGCAAACTGTTTAGAAGATATTAGGAAAAAAGCGTCACTTTAAAAAACGGTGTCTCCTAAATATCTCCGAAAATACCATCAGATAGGAAATAAAATTTTCACAAAAAGTGTTTTAATAAATTTTTCCAAAATTTTGACATTTTCGAAATATTTCCAAAAAACGTATTTTGGACCTTGTTCATACGATTTTCTTAAAATTTTGGTATTATTTTGGTATTTTTGCTTAATCACGAGAACCGTTTGTCTTAAAAAATGTGTAGAGTGCTCAAAACCTCATTACTAATCGCATAGTATAAGAAATAAAAACTTAAATGTCATTTTGACAATTGGATGTGGAAGTATTGATTCAATTTGCAGCGGTTTTTTTTGCTTCATTGGATTTCTCGTGCTTATAATTGTATAATATTTGACATATTTTGACAAGGTTTATTGCGGATTATTTATCAGAATTCCAAGTTGTTTTTCCTCACTGAAGTATAAAATGAAAAAAGTTAATACAGGGTGATTCACTAAAGGTACGAAGCGACTGTATCTTGAAAACCGCTCACGATATCGCTTTGAAGAAAACATATTTTGGATAAAAAACGTACCAGCGACATTCACTAAAATATTTTGAAGTTGCTAAGTTCCTGCCAGAGGTGTATTTGACACCACGTCATAAATAAACGCAAATAAATCCAAAATTTGCCGATAAAATATAGGTGGAAGATAGGATTTTTATAATCTTTGTTTAATTATCTAAAAGTTTCATTAAAACAGAAGATCGTTTCGCTTGACTACGGCTATAATACAGTATTATTATCTCCCAAAACACAAAGTATTCTTACTTCTCACTTCTTGCAAGAGATCTAGCGGGAATAAATCACACTTTGCGTCACGGTAGCGATACATGCATCAGGCGTTTCGAAATCTAGGCAAATATACCGCCCGTCTCCGTTTATCTCAAACCATTATACTGATTTATCGCGGTGGTTTTGGATTATCAAAGTGTATCCTCAGTAGTGAAATTAAAATAGTCGATGGCTTGTGACAAATGGGAAAAATCGAAAGTTCAATTCCTTTTTTTGGCATTTCCTGTACGCCAGTTCTTTCCTCAAATGTCAGCGATTGTATAATGATTGGATAACGTTTTAATTTCATAGGAGTAAAAACGTTTCCTCGCCATTCCTCTCGCTAATAAAAAGCAAGACGCTGCGGTGTGCGATAATAGGAGAAATTCGTCTTCCAGACATAGACTTGGCGCATAATTTAGCTGCCTGTCGTGTAGCAGACATTGTTTTTGTTATTATGACGAAATTTCGCCACACTTACTCATCGTTCATCAAGATACAACCTTGAATCGGTATATTTCCGCTGTAATATTGTTAATAGAAGATATCGATTGTATTATGTATATTAATTTAGTTTTCTTAAATCTTATGCATTAACCTAGTTCTTATTAAGAAAGAAAGAAAAGTATTCTGAGGGTTCATAAGTTACTGCTGATATATTTGCCACAATCGTTTTTTTATGTATTCTCACGCAAAGTTAAAATGAGTTATCGCTTTTAAGTTATTCCATTTACACATGCTTATTTCAACTGATAAAACTGGTCGCAAGCAACGGGAGTTGTGTGTAGTGTTAAGGATTTGTTTTCCTACTAGTAATATTTTGTACAGGATATCTAATAGGCCCTGGGAGCCCCTCTTTTTTATGGAACACCCTGTATTGGATTACGTGATGAATATAAAAATGACCTTGTTAACATGTCATGTCGCCTATCTTGCAGCATTTTAACTAACTCTACGTTTTATTTTACGAGGCACGTTTTTTAAGTAAGTACCGTTTTGGAATTAAAAAAAGATGTGCAAAGATATCGCAATAATTTTATCTTACATGAAAGCCTGTACCTTAATCTACTTTTCTACATAATTTCCGTGAATATTGAGGCACTTGTCATAACGTGGCACCAGTTTTTGAATACCCTCCTCATAAAATTCTGCCGCCTGACTTGTTAACCACTGTATCACAAATGTTTCGACTTCGTTATCGTCTTGAAGACGCTGACCACCCAGGTGTTTCTTCAAGTGCAGGAACAAACGGTAGTCGCTGGGCGCCAGATCAGGGCTGTATGGAGGATGATCTAGAGTTTCCCATTTAAAAGATTTGATGAGATCTTTGGTCCGATTAGCCACATGTGGACGGGCATTGTCATGCAGCAAAACGATACCCTTACTCAACTTGCCACGTCTTTTGTTCTGGATTGCACGACGCAGATTGTTCAATGTCTTACAATAAGACGCTGCATTGATTGTCTCATTACGAGGCAGAAACTCCACTAGCAATACTCCTTTTCTGTCCCAAAAAACTGTGCACATGATTTTCCGGGCAGAAATTGTTTGCTTAAACTTCACTTTTTTGGGTGATGATGAATGTCGCCATTCCATGGATTGTTGTTTCGATTCTGAGTGACGTAGGCCACCCATGTTTCGTCACCAGTAACAATTTGGTCTAAAAAATCTTCACTTTCATTGTGGTACCGCTCAAGGAAAGTAATGCAACTGCCTAAACGTTGGGTTTTGTGCAAATCCGTCAACATTTTCGGAACCCAACGTGAACACAATTTCCGGTAATTTAAGTTCTCGGTCACAATGCGATACAAAACACTACGAGAATATTGAGGAAAGCAGTCGCACAATGATGAAATTGTAGAGCGTCTATTTTCTCTCACCTTTTCGTTCACTTTCTGCACCAAATCTTCATTAACGACCGAAGGACGCCCACTCCGTTCTTCATCATGCACATTTGTACGGCCATCTTTAAATGCTCTCACCCATTTCCTTACCATTCCATCACTCATAATGTTTTGTTCGTAAACTTCACAGATGAATATCGATCGGTTTTACGCCTTTAGCACTAAGAAATCGTATAACCGCCCGTACTTCACTATCGGCGGGACTCACGATTGTCGGAGGCATCTTAAACACTCAGTAAACAACGTATACAATAATGATGGCGTCAGTGCGTAGACAAGAGATGTAGGTAACCAGCGCGCATGCGCGGAACACCGACCGTAGCGCTGCGGCGGCGGAATCGCAAAACGGTACTTACTTAAAAAACATGCCTCGTATTTGACGGCTGCTGGATTCTAAAAGAAATTCGATGGATCCAGCAATTGTGAACAAATATCACGTCATCGCATCACATCACAAATCGCAAATATCTCCAAAAGTGTTAAAGATAGACCCAACTACACCACAATAAGATCAAAAGTTCGTCAAATTTTGATCGTAACAGAGCAAAAATAAATATACCATTCTATTAAAAAGTCAAGTTATCCCGATTGCCCTCGTCTTAGTGTTCTATAATTGAACTATCCGTATTTAATCGGTTTACACCGTTTATTCAATATCCGACGAATATATTTTTTCAAAAGCGTCGCTAACGTTAAATTGTTCAAGAAACGGTTAATAGTATTAATAATAATAATAATAATAATAATAATAATAATAATACTTTATTATCCAGCAGACAATTAAGTCCAATTACAGGATAAATACAAAAACAGAAACAGTCAGCAAAAATGTTCATGTATGCACAAATTGAATTAAATTCTATAATTCAAAGAATACAAAAAATGAATGAATTTATGTATAACAAAGACAATAATGAAAAAAAAAGTACATAAAGTCAGAGTGGAATTCGAGGAATAAACACTATGGAATACCAGTTATTACACTTTTAGAAATTTTCTTAAATGTTAAGCTACTACCACAAAACAGGTCAAGGGTTTTGTTGTACTTAATATAGTTTCTCACAGCAGTATATAGTGGAGAATGAAAGTGGTGCATGGTACTAGTGACTTCATAGCTAAACAAAGTAGTGTATCTACTAGCTGGTCGCGGGATCTGGAATTTTAGCATCTGTAACAATGGTTGAGATACAAAAGTGCCRTCAACTAACTTATACAAAAACAAAACAGAAGAGTAGCATCTTCTATCGGCTAACGCAGATTGAGAAAAGGTTGCAAGTAAAACGCATTGTGGGTAGTTTTGCACAGGATAAGCGTGATATTTAACAAAATACAAATATTTCAAAAACCTTCGTTGAACTCTTTCCAGGGCGTTTACATGATTGTCATAATGGGGGCTCCAGACCAATGAACAATATTCTAATTTGTTTCTAATATAACAATAATATAAAGACAAGAGCGTATCAATATTTACAAAACCTCTGGTATTTCTCTTTACAAAACCGAGCATCTTCAAAGCATCCTCACAAATTTTCTCAATGTGCGGAGAGGACAGCTGACTATCAATGACGACGCCAAGATTCCGAACTCGAGAGCGTTTCTCCAAAATAATGCCATTTATATTATAATCAAAAGTAAAATTACTGATTTTGCGAGAACACGTTAGTACACAATATTTAGTGATATTGACTGTCAGTCTATTGTGGCTACACCACTGAACAAAGGAATCAATAGACTTCTGCAATGCAACACAATCAGATTCCGAATTAATTACATTGAATATTTTTAAATCATCTGCGTATAGCAAAAACGGACATGACAACTGCTCCTTCACACTATTAATGTAAATATTGAAAAGTAAAAGACCAAGAATTGAGCCTTGTGTTACACCAGTTGGTGTATTGAATTGTGCAGATTTAACATTTCTGTATTCAACAAACTGCCTTCTACCGTGCAACATTGAATGAAACAATTTGATAAGATTATCACAGAGACCGATGCTATCCAGCTTGCTCAGGAGAATATCCACGTCCACAGTATCAAATGCTTTAGACATATCCGTATAAACTACATCGATCTGCAACCTTGCGTCAAGTGCACTTGACAAATTTTGTACAAATTCACATAAATTGGTTAGAGTGGATTTTCCTCGAATAAAACCATGTTGTTCAGCAATAGTTAATGACGAAAAATGACTATAGAGAACGTCCGATAAAATACATTCAAACAATTTCGAAAAATTGCAAATATTAGCAATCGGTCTGTAATTTTGTATATTAGTTTTATCACCGGACTTGAAAACAGGATAAACTTTCGATACTTTCCAAGCAACAGGATATACAGCATTAGTTAAAATTAAGTTAAAAATAAAACTAAGAGGTTGACACAGACAAGAAATACAGTCCTTAACTAGAAAACTTTGAATGTTGTCCGAGCCCATAGTCATCGAAGGCTTCAATTTTTTGGCGGCACCGGTAATTTCCTCAGGACACACGCGGAACCGATGCAGCACATTCACACCGACACCAAAACTCGGAGAGTGATTACCACCACGAAAATCCTCAGGAACGGCATCGGGTAAGCGCAACTTAAAGGTGCTGGAAAAATGGCCGGCAAAAGCGTTCACAATATCATCAGAATTTGATAGCTGCACATCATTGAAGTTTAAAACGCCAGGTATTCTGGTAACATTGCGCTTGGAGTTTATGTAGTCCCATAATCCTTTAGGGTTAGTCTTGATTGAAGATTCGGATTTAGAAATGAACTCTTTATAAGCTGTTCGAATATCTCTCTTAATTTCACGACGAAGAACTCTAATTCTCTCCAAATAAAAAGAATACTTGTATTTTCTATAAGATTGTCTAATACGGTTTTTATGTTTAATTTTGCGTATGATTCCTGGAGTAAACGATTTAGAATATTCTGACTCATAGATTAATTTATAAGGGACGTAAGAGTCAATAACAAAATTAAGCTGCTGGTAAAAATGTTCCAAAAAATATTGCAAAAATGGCGTACGATACGTCACTTAATGCGAGTAAAAGTAATAATATACTGGGTATTGCATTAAAAAAATAAGTTTAGTATCTTCCAGAGAAAATAGACACGATGTATACGTAAAATATTTTATGGAGACATATATCTGAAATCCGTTTGTAAAAAAACCTTTTTGCGTACGAATAGAATCAGGAACAAAACTCTATATTTTTTGCTCTAACGTTTGAATTTTCAATCTCGTAAGTGCTAATAACTTTGAAATTTAGGTATTTTAAAAATCTTTTTTGAACTGATTCTAGTAGTGTTATGTAATAATCGTATTGAGAATTTCACACAACCGACGCAAAATTAATTTTACTGTAAACGAAGGAGTACTATAAGGTTTTTATGACATCAACGCATTTGAAATTTTTTGTTACTCTTATTAAAAAATCTATCAGGGATTGAGCGGCTATATTGTCAATATGCAAATTAAATGACATTTTATGATCAAACGTTATGCCTAAATCCTTGACATTGTGAACAACTTCGAGAACAGTACCATTGAAATTATAATCATATGGGAAAGTTTTTAAGTTTCTGGTGAAAGAGATACAACAGCATTTATTAAGATTTGGGTATAAGTAATTTTTCTTGCAGTAGCTGTAAAAAATATTTAAATCAGCCTGGAACAAAATACAATCAATAACACTGTTTATTGGAGCAAATATTTTAAGATCGTCAGCATACAGCAGATAATTACAAAATTTAAAGCAGGAATTAATGTCGTTTATATATATTAAAAAAAGCAAAGGCCCCAAGATCGAGCCCTGAGGCACACCCGATGTAGCCCAGTGGGGCAATGACTTTTCTCCATTTATATACATTATTTGTGTTCTACACTAAACTTAAGAGGACATCCTCGCTAACAGCGATCCGTGCACACCGATTAACGCCAGCTTAGACACAAGTGTGCAATGGTCAATTTTATCAAACGCCTTGCTAAAGTTGGTGTACACGGAATCCACCTCAATCCGACTATCCATAGAATTTAAAATAAATTGGAATATTCGATGAGGTTAGACTCCACAGATCGATGAGCAATTATATATGGTTTAATTGCTGCAAACAGGACTAGACGCTCAAATACCTTACTAAAAATACTCAATTTAGAAATCGGCGTGTAATATGTTATTTATAAATTTGGACAACAAAGGCCGATTTCCAATGAGATGGAGGTTCTCCTGTTAACAGTGATTTATTAAAAGTTAAAGATAACGGTTTACTTAAGGCTATGGCACATGTCTTCACAAAAAGAGCAGTAATGCCGTCAGGGCTCGCCCTTTTACTATCATCAAGATGTATAGTTGCAAGCAACAATCCAGGAGACTCATTATACGAACAGCCGATTACCGCTCACAATGGATTACAAGTATCACCTGAAGCTGTCGATAATAACAAACGGGTTCGGCACGTTCCACTCTTTTGCAGCGGAGTGGACCGTATCCAAAAATTGTGTTTAGGCTTTTTTAGAATTTTTTTCCGTACACATAGATCAATGAGCATTATTTGGTATTATTATTTGAACTACAAATATTTTTCATCTAATAGCTTTTAATGTATGACTAAATCGTATTCTTTCCTAATTTAATGAGTAGTATCTATTTTTATAACCATGAATGGTAAACATTCCAATTTCAATGCGGCAGCCCATACTTTCTAATTTTTGATCGCGGTGTGCAATCGTCCTCTGCCCTGTTTCTTTACAGGTTCAAAATTTCTTTTTAATCCGGAGGGTCATAAACGTAGTTTCTACCTGTATATTTTTTTTGAAATAAGAAGAAATCAGAACTATTCTAATCCTACTATAAACAGTATTGAAAGCATATGTGTTTACTTATATTTTAAAGTTTTACACCATATAAGCGTAGTAAGTGCAATATTTTTTACTTATTCAGTCATACCTACATATATGCTTACACTTAGCCACTTATTTAAAGGCGTTTGTGATAAATACATTTCGTAGGGCAACTGGTCAAACGGATTATTGCTGATTTTAAACCGATTATCATTCTTATATGAATGCGGAAGTGTTTGAAAACTGATTGAAAGACATTTTATTGCTCAAATTGCCACCAAACAGCGTCATAGTAATGAACAACGCTAGTACCATTCGGAGAAACTGGATAAAATTCCAAATACAACAACTAATAAGGCAACCATTCAAGAGTTTTTAAGAAAAGAAGATTTACATTTCGAAGAGGACTACACAAAAAAAGTGCTTGGCACAAACTCTCGCTTCTGAATGTGGACACACCATTTTACGATTACCCCCATATCATTGCATTTTCAACCCCATTGAAATGATATGGGGGCAGTGGAACAAAGAATTCGACGAGGGAACACCGGTGGAAAATTTAGCAATGAAATTCTGCTAAAAATTAGACACGAAGCTGCAATAACAAGTGTCGATGCATGGAAAAATTCAGTGCGGCATGTACTGGACATTGAAAATCGGTACAGAGCGAATCATGTACAAGAATTAATAATAGAAGTGATAGTGAGTAATTTTTTTTTAGTTTGTTACTGTTGTAATGTGCTTATTAACAAGCTGTATGAACATAATCGGTACCGTGTATAAATTTTATTGTGCACTATTGTAAATTTTTTCTAACAAATGTAAATAATTTTCTACTTACTAATTTGTATGTTTTTATATTAAATTTGTATAAATTCGTTATGACATGCAAGGCTTTTATTTTTTTAATACGGCCAATTTAGGAATTTTGAAGCGTGCCACTAATCCCAATAGTTTACGACGGCCGACCATCAAGCTGTAAAACCCTCTGCATAATTCAGTCTCATAGATCGTTGCTTGATACTTTAAGGCATTAGAGCACACCCTCCTTAGTGAAGGATATTTTATTTATTGTATCAAATTTGCTACAAACAGTGTTTATGGTGTATAATTGCCTATAAGGCTCAAAAACACTGCGAAAATATTCCGAGAATAGTTCACAAGTTTGTGATCCGTTATACGCAACCTTGTCTTTGAATTGCAGCAAAGAAGGTATACMCCACGACACTTACGGCCAGGGATCACTTTCCAAATATTATTGACGTTTCTCTTTACATTATTTTCCATGGATTCAATATAATTATTATAATCAGACTTAATTAGGTCTTTGGATCGACGTCTCAGTAGGCAGAATTTGGAATAGTCGTCGCTCTCCTGTACATTTTCCATTATTTCTGAAATTATAATTTTTCTTTTATCACTAATGGTGCTTGATTTGAAATAGATAGGAAATTTGTTATTAACTATTTTTTTGGAACATATTTCGAAATTAGGTTATTCAATATATTATAAAACTGTGCTATCATATAATCTAATGGATAATTATTGAAGATGTCACCCCACGCAACACCATCCAAATGAGAAATTACACTATCGTAATTACAGTACTTAAAGTTCAGAATAGATGAATAGCTACTGTTTAATGTTTTCATAGAAGGTAGATGAAAGACGAACTCAATAGCCTTATGATGTACATCCTCTGGTACAAAGGGTGCGCAGCAATGCTTCAAATCCACGACACATTAACTATTACACAGTATTCTGCAGTTCACATTCGCGCAGAAATTAAATTGATACAGGTCGAATAACAATAGAGAATCAATAATTGGCCGGGCTCGAAGATCTACACCAGCAGGCTTCAAATGGTCGTGATCACCAAGAACCCGTCTCACAATTGGAAGATTAAAGATTAGAAGAAAGATAGATAGTTAAGAATTTAGGATGGCAATGCCATCTGTCAGCATTACACTGACATGATGACAAAGCCACCTAGCTGCCTTAACGGGTACTACTTCCTAAAGGAAGTGACCTGTAGCCTGACAGTAGTACCCGTTAAGGCAGCTAGGTAGCTTTGTCATCGTGTCAGTGTAATGCTGACAGATGGCATTGCCATCTACATTCTTACTTACATCATACCATTGCTTTGCTATATAGGCAAAACCAGTTCTATGCCGTGCTGTCTGCACTAGACCTAAACTGCACTGATGAGCTATAATGATAGCGAAATAGACTATCTGCAGTTGGTTGCGGTGCAGACAGCACAGCACAGACATGCATTATAGATAGATAATTACGTAAAATAATGTTTTGAATACCAGCAGTTGATTTCAGAGTTCTTCAGAATTTTCAGGGAAGCTTATGAGTCGCGACTCAACATTTGTATGGAGCGATTTTGGAAATGCAATAATTTGAAATTTGATATAACAGTCTGTTAGTTTCCGGCATTCCCGTATTAGTTAATGGTTAGAGAAAAACTCACCCTGTATGAACTATTGATGAATCGGTGAATAGAAAACTTTTTAAAGCCATTTTGAAGCGAAATCTCATCACAATGGCCCTAAGGATTTTTAGGAGTAAATAAGAAAATCCCAATTTTTGTTTTCGAGAGGTAACGTAATTGGCACCCTGGAAGTTTGCAGTCGTGCAAAAGGGTTGCAGTCCGGCTCTGCCGCCACCGTCCTCCGAATTGAATTAAACATATACACGGAGTGAATAAAAGAAAGCCCGTGGTCCTTGTCTGCAAAACCCCCAATTAAAACCGAAGTAGTTGTGCGTGCGCGCGAACATTTCTCGTTCTACCACGGGCCGCAGCATCCCTCCAGTAGGCTCTGGCGAAAGGGCCAGTCTTAGTTCGCGCTACCCCGCGATTCCAGTGCCAAAGGTCATCCGGGGGTCACTAGAGTAAGTACCTACCAGTGCATGTGCACTGCATTGCACTTTCACGCGTGTGCAGCCAGCCGGGGAGCCGAAGAAGAGCGACGCGGCCCAGGTGTATTAGCGTCTTTGTTTTGTTCCTTATATACATCCGATTTCGCTTCCTACGGCTGTCCTTCGAGTTGGGGCGGCCTTGATTGTTTTAAGTAGCGCCGGGAACGGCGAAATCGCTTAAAAGGCGAAATTTCGCGTCGTCCTCGAGGTCGTTTCGAGAAATTTGGGGAACGGGATCTGGGGAAAGTGGAATTTGGAGCTCCGTATTGTGCGCATTCACGTACGGATGGGGAAATCGATTAGTAAAAATGGAAGTGCGAATAGTTGGTTTCACAATACTCGGCAGACAATCCCCGGTTTCTGTTATCCTGGGGGTCGCCTCCAACGCGGCGTTGCCGGATGCTTCCTCGGAAAATTGCAACTTATCCGATTGTTTCGTGAGCTCTTCTTTTTTCATTCTACCTGAAGGTATCGAATACACTACCTAATAACTTCACCAGAAAAGAGACGCGTCGAGGCTACTTCTATTCTTCTTATAAGCAGATGTCTGAATTGATACTTTTTTCTTCCAGCATTTTTCAACAAAAAAAATCTCTTTTGTATTGCCAGAATGACACCAAAGAAAATACGGCAACGCTGCTCCAGGGTACGCACTGAGGGAAAGTGATGCGGCGTCTGGACCAATCAATAGAGGGTTCAAGGACGCTTACACTTATGCTTCATATTTTCCTTCATACTTATATGTGCATTGGTGGCAATCTAATTCGCACACTTTCGTTCTTTACGATCGTTCGATTATTGATTCGCGTTTCGAACATCGCAAGGGGTTGTGTCTTTTTTCTAATTTAGGGCGTGTACATCCTGTTTCCACAAATGGCATAACCTAACAGACCGGTGTATCGCTTGCCAAATGTTACTTTCCTGCGCGCAAATTGTCAACTCTTCAAATGCCGCGTATAAAAGCGAGTTTCTTTTATCTGACGGTCTAATAAGGAAAGCAAATATGAATACATAAAACCTTTCATGAAAGCTTACGATTATTTAAAAATAATCAGTTTTTTACTTCCCGAAAATAACCAAGCAAGTAACAAATACGTCTGAAATTTATATTCTACGGTTTTCCAACAGTAAAGTTGAATTGATTTACATTCAGATTGCGTATACATGACCTGACATATTGCATTCCGGACCGGTATGTGACTTTTCTAACAGTTCATGGTGCTATACAACATTTATTATCAGTTGTCCGCAAAAAGCAAACATCACGTACAATTTACTACTTTTTTAAACCAATTCTGTTCCACCATAAAAAATGTTCATTGTCCCGAAAATGATGGTCCAAATCGAAGCAAATGATCGATTATCATACTTCCCATCGAAATAACCACAAATTATGTCATTACGAATGATTTCTCAGAAACGCTTTTAAAACAAATGTAGCGCAGCAAGATATGAGGTAATTCCTCGTCACTTTTTTATGGCTACATGACTTGCATAGGCCAAGAGCTAAATCGAGACTTCGTGCTGGTCATCTGATAGTCCGTCCTCTTCCGATCCATCGCCCCAGAAAATGTTACTTTAGGTGATCTTGCACCTGGCTAGCAAAATGTGCAGGTGAACCGTCATGTTCGCATTTTCTAATAGCTCAGGAAGTACCTAGGCAGACATTTCTGCCGACCACATCTACGCTGGATTGGAGTGATGACATGCTTGTCTCTAGTGGGTTCCCACACGCATGTTACGGAAGCTGAGAATTGGAATGGGGAGCTTTTCAGGGTATACCCAACTGGTGGATGTATTATCCTTTTTACTGGAATTGTGTACAGGGTTAGAACTTATTTTCATGTCTTTTGCGATTTCTGACTACTGCTCTTCGTTTTTATTCAATTTGCTTTATGATTTTCTCCACCGTTCTTCTCCACATATAGTTTTCCTGCTTGAGCTTGTTGCTGTTCATTTTCCAGCCTTTTGTAGCATATGGTTTGCCATCTGCATCTTCCTTTTGAATATGCCGATCATATTTCATTATTGTTTTTGTAATCCACCTTCCTTTTATTGTATTTATTTTCCTTGTCTGTCCATTGTTTTAATTACGTGATACCTTTTGAATGATGTCATCTAAGAACACTATGAATAATAAGTTTGTCTATATGAGGTACTCCTATTTTACTCCTTTGCTTTTTTTCTTTGTTTTGCCGGGGTTGTTTGACCAAACCACTGTATCGTTGTATGTATATTCATGTAGGCAGGCTTTCGTTATTATGTTGATCAAGTAGTGACATATTTTTTTTCTTTGTCAGCATTGCTGGTATAGCCTGTGATTTAGCATATTCTAACGCCATTTTTTGACGTCTTTTGACATGAAGGACATCCTTGTTCCTTCTCTCTCTTTTTCTTTTACCGTGCACATATAATCGACTGCCGATCTTTTTCTGGCGAACACTGCTTGATATTGTGGCATATCTAAAATGAATATTTGCAGTTGTGAAAGGTGATTTGAGGTATCTTAAATAAAAATTAAATATTGAACCCTTTTGCGCATATTGCTGCAGTGGTTTGCCTACATTTCGTGACAAAGTTGTAGTACGATCTAGTAATGCATCAGTCCTTCATTTTAGTTTAATAATTTCTTGTGGGGAAATTATTTTTCTTATGTATGTACGCCGTTACTTAGTTTTATGATCAATTACTCTACATAAACTCCCAATAATTTAATGGTTTTTTTTTCAGAAGTTTAATTTTTTCTATTTCGTTTCGATTTTACTCAAGTTTTTCTATATTTCCGAGTTAACTGGAAGAACCTGTTCACTTTTTCGTTTTCAATATATCCCTGTATATATAAGAAAAGATAATTATTACCTGAATGCGTTTTTAAGATATTATTAATTAATGTACAATACATATATATGCCTTTTAACCCATTAACTATCTATATCTTATGTTCACTAACCTCGTAATATATATATTTTTTTTAATTTTTGATTCTGCATAAAATTTTGAACGCATTCTGTGCATAATCAGCATGACAAATTTGGTTTGCATACCCTTATATTTATTAAACATTTGATCTTCATATTTTTCAAGGGTGTCAATAAATAATCTAAAGTTTACACTTTTGTTATTTACATTTTATGGACTAGTCTTACACAAGGTATCCAAAATTACAAACAGCAACTAAGAACGACATCCCGAGAGAACTGAAACTAGTATATAGATCATAGTACGTATATTCCAAAGTTTTTAAATTAATTCCGATGGTGGAAGTAATTTTAATTTTTTTTAATTTTACCATTCATACTCTGTCGAGCAATTCTTCATACTTATTTGCTGGATAAGAATGAACCTGACTTTTTACATACCCCCAAAGTAAAAATCTATGGGTGTTGTCAGGTGACCTCCTCTCCAATATCCATCTAATTGATATCACTTACTTTGCTGCTCACTAACAGAGATTGTTTCATAAATTGAGCAACAGTAATTTGTAGAATTACCAAATACTGGCCGCTGTTTAAATTTTTCTTATTTATAAACCTAATTGTTCAATAGCATACTAAAACCACTAAAACTAAACAAATCTTGAAAATGCGTATATCGTAAACCGCTTGGATTTTCTATTGCTCAAATACGTTATTTCCTCCCCCTCTCAGGAATATATTTTTGGTGGAGATTGGTGATTGCGATACTATTTGAATCTGTTAACAGCATCAATTCACAAAAGTACTTGCGGGATATCTTGACCGGGTCTAAAAGGCTGCAGGTTTTTAAAGATTATAGAGATACGTATGATGTTCTTTCAGAATTCTTTGAACGGATGAAGCAGAAATTTCCGAACCGTTGCACTTTGGGAATATGCGTGTAAATATGCCAGTATCCTTTTTTATGCAGTTCTATTCCTGCATTCTTCATCATTTCATCTGTTATCTAATTTTCTCCTGAGCTTTTATTGTTCTTTCGGTTTGATATGGTTCTCCCAATTTCTTCAAAACTAGGTGGCGGTTCATCGTAATGTTATTATAACTAAAATACGTCTTCGTTGATCTCATATATGTTACTTTATGAAGCAGTTTATTACTCAACATTTCCATAAATTACCCCATCTCTCTTTTTTTGTGTCCTATCAATAATCCGTCTTTATTATGCAAAATATTGTGATAGGTTGAAAACCTTTGCTAGTTTTTTCTTACTTCTTGATGGAAATTTCTAATTCTTTGTTTTGGTATTTTTGTTGTTCACACATTTTAAAACCTGCTTTGTTTTCCTTTTACATTGCTGGTATTCTCTTTTATCCTCCTCTGTTTCTGTCAATATCATTTTTATTGTGCTTCATTTCTTTTTCTTATTACCCCTTGGCAATCTCTGTTGCGACATACTTTTTCCACAAATTTTTGCCGTAGTAGGGCACAGTCTGCTGCATATTTTAAGAAATGGAAATTACCGATGAAATCAATTTACTGCCTCTCAGGAAAGTGACGTATACTTGTCATCTATCGATTTTTATTTATTTGATACATTTTAATATAAGAAAACGCCTGGGAGTGTTTATTTTCAGCATATTCTTTAGTGTTTTGTGGCATAATTAATTTTAAGGTTTCAGAAAGCTCACATTTCGTAGCTGGGTTGTGACATTGATCTGCAATCTTTAACTACTATCGCCGTGCATATAGTAGCTTGGCAGCAGTTACAAAAAGGCGGCACAAAGAATTCAGAAATCAACGTTACCCGCGTTGCATGAATCATTTATAGAAACCCTGTATATGTTAACTATATTATTCGAGGTGTTCTTTAGAGCTTCCTCTTCTGTATTTTTTTGTATCTCCATTTCCTACCAGATCTATACCAAACGTACTTTGAAATAATGGATAATGGATTAGAATCCTATAAAATTATATATTTTATTTCAAAATCTGTTAAATAGATATTTACAGTTACTGACTAGTTACAGCGAATTTATGTCATATAACAAGAATCCAAACTGTATTACAAGATCCAAATCAGTCAGTCAGTTTCGAACTTTATGATAATGAAGCAAACTCATGCTGGCTGCGAAGATTCGTTCCGGAATTGAAATATCGTAAAAAACGGAACTAATGGCCGTAATTGGCCGTTCAATTGTCAAGAGGATTTGACGTGACGTGTGCTACAGAAGTCTCAAGTGCTTTATTTAAACATCTAGTTTTAATCTTGTTTGTTCATTATGCAATATTTTTGCAGTCGCTGCTAAGAACCGCCGATCAGCTAAAAATCAAAGGCCTCTGCGAGTCGCCAGAAGACAGCGAAAACCCAGACGACCCCAGCGTGCCGGTGCTCCTAAAAGCTTTCACACGGAGGTCTCTGTCGCCAAAGCAAGACAAGCCATCAAATGGTGGCCGAAGACACAGGTTCAAAAGAGAGAGGCCGGAGAAAATAACAGCGCAGGAAGATGAAGAGGACGAGGGTAGAGGCCTAGAAGCCGAGGATTCTTCAGACGAAGACAATGGTGTGCCAGACTCGGTGAGTGAAGACTGCAAGAGAAGGAAAGTGTCGGAACCGCAGACGAAACCTCTGAACATGAGCAACCATGGGATCTTGGCAGGCCAAGTAAGAAACTATTCATCTATCCCGACCTTTCCTCCTAATAGTCCAGGGCGAGTGTATTTCAGCTCGGTTTTTTTGTTATAAATTAATCTGTTTTCGGGATGTACCTAGGACAAAAAAAAATGCCCTGACTCATTAATACTAATAAACAATCACACACAATCAGAAAAAAATAGAGTGCAACATTTTAATGAAATGAATTGGAAAAAATTGAGCGGAATGCATTTCCCCTTGGACTATAGTAACTTCACCGGCCTTACTAACACGCTAACCCTTTTTTTTTGAACAAACTATAGACGCTCTTCTCACAGCTTGGGGTGGACACAGACGATTTTCCTCCCGAACCCCCCGCACCTGCTGCCACCCCGGTTGGTCACGTAGACCTCCAGGAACATTCTCCTTCTGAAACCCTCTTAGGCAATACCTCCATTCATAGGACGGACCTATCAGGTAATCGCGCCCCCCTAATGTCCAAGTTGTGTTACGTAATCCCATTGCAGATTCTAGTATTAAATTTAGTGAGATCAAGAAAGAGGCAGATATAAAGTTCGAGACCTTAAGGTCGTATGACACAGACTCCCTCTTGGAGATGGACGGGTCCTGCATGTCCGGGCAGGACAACTCGATGAATGGCCATGAGGATGCTAAACATCCAATGCACACTATGATGGTGACCCCTGATATGATGGGGATGCTCCCTGGAGGTTCAAACAGATTAGGTAAGGCTATATGGTTCTGCTTTTTAAGCAATCGTTACTGTAGTTTTTTCACAGATTTAGGCAGTAACGAAGTACCTGGTTCAAAGAGTAATGGACAGTCAGAACATAATTTAAGATCACATGGTGGAGGTCCAAAAACGTGGACGCAAGAAGACATGGATTTAGCTTTAGATGCCTTGAGGAACCACAACATGAGTTTGACAAAGGTAGTGCTTTGAGTTTTAATGAACTAGGCTTAGTTTTCTTTGCTTTTAGGCCAGTGCCACTTACGGTATTCCTTCTACCACCTTATGGCAACGCGCCCACCGATTAGGCATAGACACACCAAAGAAAGAGGGACCCACAAAGTCCTGGACTGAAGAAAACTTAAATAGTGCATTAGATGCTTTAAGGACCGGAACTATATCTGCGAATAAAGCCAGCAAAGCATATGGTACACTTTAAAAGCTGTCAAAACCACTTTAGCATTATCCATCTTATTCTTAACAGGTATACCTAGTAGTACATTGTATAAAATAGCTAGGAGGGAAGGCATCAGACTCGCAGCCCCATTTAATGCAGCTCCAACGACTTGGTCGCCGGAAGACTTGGAAAAGGCACTGGAATCAATTAGGACAGGACAGACTTCGGTGCAGAGGGCATCTACAGAGTACGGAATCCCCACAGGGACGTTATATGGCAGGTGTAAGAGGGAAGGAATTGAGTTGTCTCGATCAAATCCAACGCCGTGGTCTGAGGATGCTATGGGTGAAGCTTTAGAAGCAGTAAGGTAAGCTTTTGAACATCTGATTTAGTTCAGTCAGTTCATAACTAATTTTGGTTTACCTCAAGAGTTAACCTAGGATCTGCATTTTTCATTTTCTTTGTCAATGTTTATCAAGATCTCTTCATTTGATTTCTATTGAAAATTACTGGCTACTGCCGTACTTTTGTAAATCTATACTGGATGAGGCACTAAACGGATATTGGTGTATAATGAATGCATATTGAACATAAATTGAAATGCTTAGAAATAAATTTTGTACAAAATTAGATGTTTTGTAGGATGGAAATACAGGGTTTCTATAAATGATTCATGCAAAGCGGGCAGCGTTGATTCCTGAATTCTTTGTGCCACCTCATTGTATCTGCTGCCAAGCTACAATATGTACGGCGATAGTAAGTACTGAAGGTTGCATATTAATGTCACACCACAGCTCCGAAATAATGGATTATTATCCTACAAAACACTGCAGAATATGTTGAAAATACACACTCACATGCGTTTTCTCGTATTAAAATATATCAAATAATTAAAAAATCGGCAGATGACGAGTATACGTCACTTTCCTGAGAGGCGGCAAATTGATTTAATCGATAATTTCCATAAGCGCATGCATGGATCATTTATAGAAAGCCGGTATTTTCAAAGATGGCGGACTTTCAGTTATATCGGAAGCAGACATTAATTGCTTATCTTTATTGCATTGTAAATAATTGTCAGTTTGTTAATATTACACTTGGTCGAAGTTATGTCATATTTTGTGCAAAATTCAGAATTTTGCAGTTTGACGTCATATTGAAAATCTCCAAAACGCTCGCGCGTCTGATATTATGAAGGTGGTTATGTGGAACGCTTAATCCAATTTTATTCCTGGCTTATTATCTGTTTTTTAATATGACTGCTTTTTGTTGTTTAATTGGTCATTTGATGCTACTACGGGTACTAACATAACTGCTACCAGATTAAAAGTAAGGAAAATCAAAATGCGTAACGGTTGTATGCTACGAGTAATATAAACAATACCATTACTGCAACAAGACAAAAGAAAATTGACCAAACGTCGCTCCCAGCTAACGTGATAGCACGTGATTAATTGATATCTCAAAAAATCGTTGGTGACATACCAAAAACTTAAAGGAAAAGGGGAAAATATTGGTATTTTCAAGATTTTCAAAATGGCGACAAACTGATCAAATTTTGCACAGAATGTGAAATAACTGCAGAATGGTGCTACTTAGACCAAACGTAATATTAACAAACTGGCATTTATCTTCAATGCGAAATTTAAGAATGCATTAATTAACGGAATGTTCCATTTAAAATAACGAAATTAGTGTCCACTTCCGATATAACCAGAAGTCCGCCATCTCTGAAAACACATTCATCTTCTAACTTGTACAACTTTCGTTTGAAAACATTTTTATCTGTGCTCAAACATGCGAGAGTCATGTCATACTTCCTGCACATATCAAGCTGGCGCTGAACTGTCGATGGTAAAAAAAAAACGGAAGCCTTCAAACGAAGTGCTGTCAAATTATAAAAGTCTTTCATTAGGACATCACTTAATTATATAATAGAGTGTGGGTAGTTCACTCAGTTTATGTGTAAAATATCCTCTGTTATATTGATTGCGTCAATGTAGCCGCTTAATGTGCGTATATCAAAATTCAAACTGCGCGAAAAAACGGTTGCCAAATTACACGGTGCGTTACAAGAAGCTTGCCAGGAGTCGTGTGTGGATAGTTCAACCGTAACTTGATGTAGTAAGCATTCCAGAGCGTTGAACTAATGTTAAAGACGACCACAGAAGTTGGAGACCCCATACTGCTACCAACAACACTTTTGCTGCTATTGTGTCCTCAATAATGGAAGAAGAAGACCGCATGGACAAACAAACATTAGACAAATACCAAAAGACAAATGTATTTTCTTATTTGTAGAAAACTTGAATGCATGACTCCAAAACTGTTGACGTGACCCTCATACTTTCGTTATAGATCGATTTCGTCTGTCACGTTTACATTTAAGCTTTTCCGTGGTAACGTTGACCATTGATCTTTCATAGGTTCAATCAACGTAACTGCCTAGACTTGGTTCCCATATTGATTGCATGCTTTATGGTGTGAAATACGGTGCTTCAAAAAATGATACATTGAAGTGTCATCGAAAATTTATTATTCGTTCTCAAGGGTAAAATTTTTGGAAATAGAAAGCTTGTAGTCCAAGTTAAAAAGTAAATGAACTTTCTGATGAAAATAGGATTAATGTTCAAAATGGTGGCCTTCAGCATTAATAAATTTCTAAGTAAGAGTCACCACTGATTTGGACTAAAGATAATTTATATTTAACATTATAGTAGAAAAGGCTGTGAAATTGCTTGGTGTAAATGTTTGGTGTGGTTTGTCTGCAAGAGGATCGTTAGACCTTTCCGCTTTAAAGCTAATGTAACAAGAAAAGTACTTAACAGTGTCACTATTTTGAAAATTAATAAGATTGTCGTCAGGATCTAAGTACGCTTTAAGCTTTCAATTTCCAGAAATTTAACTTTACTGAACTGAAAATTAATTTTAAATGGCACTTCAAGAGTGTAACTAGGTTATATGACGTTTTAGGTTTAACACCTAATAATAATTGTGAAACTACGCAGGGACTGTTGTTTTTTTTTAATTATTTATAAGCTGGCAAATATTTGGAAATGAATTACCACATGTGCTGTGAAAACCGCGTTGCCATTCTTCAATGTTGTTGTTGTTGAAAGTTCTGTTGTATGTACATATTCCACATTTCAATAGGTAATTGACGAGCTCCTCATTGTCTTCCTAACGTAGTTCACGCCTAGTATTTTACTTGAAAGAACAGTCCGCAGCGCGTTTACATAAATCTGGTTTTGTCTTAGTTCCTCAAAATTATTTAATTTCTGCATATATAAGTATTTGTATTAAAAAAGTTTATCGTACACTGATTAATTTAGCTTTTAATTTTGGATTCTGCGTGTCTTAGAATATCAAATTGAAGAGCAAAAAGTAAATATATGTAGGTATTCTAATATACATGGTGTCTAGAAGTTTTCCTGCMTGTAATAGAAATCCTAAACAGGTATAACATTTCACTTCTTMACGTCGTCTATTTCTATCATTTGTTATTTATATAAAGTTTCTGTATTTGCTATTTTTGAAATAACTATTAAATTATTTATTCTGTTGTGTGATTAAAAAATATCCCAACCTTATCAAAAAGAGGGCCAAAAACCACCATGCTTTTCTGCAATAATAGGATTGACATTACCAGCAACGTCCGCATCCCGTGTACATTTTTTGAAACACCCTGTATTTACTAAACCCCTCTTTTATTCTACTTCATATGATGACAAGAGTTGTGTTACTAAACAAAGTAGTTTCTAAATGTTTTGTCCTATCAATGATATAATAGTTTTTGTTAGGCAATAAATGCATTCATATTATTTACAGAATGGGCCACATGTCTATTAACCAAGCTGCCATACACTACAACCTCCCCTATTCCTCTCTCTATGGAAGGTTTAAAAGAGGAATCAAGTATGAATCGGAATCCATAGAACCGAACTCTGACAGCCAGTCCCAGATGGACGCCCAGATGCTCATGGACTACCAGAATCAGCACATACAGTACCAACAGCACCAGTCGAACAGCTGAGACATGATGTTCTAAATCTCGTTTGCTAGGTGATACTTTATACTACAAGAAAGGAGGGGGTTATGTAGTGTGGATCTAGATTCTGAATTCGCTGCCTACATAGGGTCGTACTTTATAGAGTTTATTCAGCTAGAGGATGCTAAATGCATATTTTATATTGACGTGTGATGAGAAGTTTTAATTTTAGTCGGAACAAATTAATCATGATACCTTAGTAATAAGTTTTACAAGGTATTAATAAAACAAGTGCAATATAGGTTAATAGCTGTTATATCTTGCGTCATGTCAAGTACTTTGTAAAAAAAAATCACGATTTTCATTACTTTCTACATGGCATTGTGAAGGGGCGCAGATGTTGGAGGGTTGACTCCTAAGCCTATACTATTTTCCTGTTACCTGCTTTATTGACGTCTGATGGTTTTATTTTTAAAGATCAGTGATGATTATTGTTTTTGTTATTTTTTATTTTCATTTGGAATAAAAAGGTAATAAAATGTGTGCCTTGTTATTGTTGCTACCTTACTGAACTCATGCATACAGTGATGTGATATTAATACCACAGGTAAAATAAAAGAGATGCAACTAGTGCAATCATCTATGAGCTTAAAGTTGGAATCCTGATAGAAAAAGAGCTATCTGTTTTTACAAAACGGCACAACTCAAAAACTACTGAATGTTTAGAGATAAATGAAAGCTTATCTAAAAGATAAGAGATTCAACTAGACCCTAAAGTATCTTTCAAACATTTATTATATATATAATGTTCTTTGCTGAAATAATTACTAATTGTGAGGCTACCTTTCATTATTTTTAGCCTACACTTTTATGAACTATAGTTATTGCATCAATTAATTGGCACATAAAAAATAGCTTACGTGAAAATGTCGATCATCTGCTTTTGAAAAAGACCATTTTCAAACATATCAGTGCCATAACTATTGAGTGGTGCTGTTTTATAACAAACAGGTGGTTCTCTTTCTATTGTTATATGGGATAGACCCTTTTTTTCTCTCCAGAATCCAATATCAATAATGCCAAGTCAAAATCGTTCATTTTAAAGTAATAACTTAATTTGTATAAACCAAACACTTTTCACTCTTCCGATTGCTACTGCTACGTTACCTAACTAAGATATTTAGGTAAAATTCTTGTCATAGTATTTTATTAAAATAAAACATTTTATTCAACGTTTATTTATATACAAACTGATTTAACATAACCTAAACATTTTATATACCTGTCTATTTTGTTATTCATAAAAAGTTTTTTTTGACAAAAGCTTGTTTCCTTTTTGTTTGTATATTTACTTCTTAGTGGCTTGTGCACACTTTAATATAGCAGTTTAAAAATTATTTAAATCGTTTAGGAACACAAACAAAGAAGGGTGACTTTTATCAAAACATTCTTTAAACTTTGAATTCACGACAGTTTGTTGTTCTAGTAATTTTATATGTTCAACTAGCCCTCATTTTTATAGGAAAAATCGCATCTTCGTCTATATAATTGTCTACTAAATAATTAGAAAATTTTATTCCTATGCTTCATTCATTAGTCACCCAGCTAAGCTAAAGAATAAAACATTTCCAAAAATTTGAAATATTCATGAAAAAATTGAGGATTTCAATGACTGAGGGATTACTCTTTTTCAGCTGATAAGATCTGATGCCCAATTCGAGCAGGTAAAGTGAGGATCCCTTTAAAGGGTATTAAATAGTGCCGAATTCAAGCACGCCCGGTAGCACCACGTTCCGACATCCGAATGGGGTCGTCCCACAATTTTTTTTTATTTTACATTTAAAATGTACATAAAAATTGAAGCACAAAGACATTTTTTTGCGATTTTTTTAGGTTCTTCTTTGCCGAGAAAAAAAAGTGAAAGTATGAATTTTTCAATATCCGTTTCAAATGCCTCGATATTCCGCCACGGAGGTGACGTAAAAGGTTCGCATGCTGACGAAAGCGAGAAACACCAATAATAGCCAGTGCTTTAACGGCATTACAAGTAATATTTATTTAAATTTTTTTGAGCTGCGTCGCGTTGCCAATGTGGCCAAATTTTCGCGATACTGTGAGGCATGTACTCGTAAACTGGCATTGTGACATTGATACCTAGGTCAACTTAAGGCGTATTTGTGAAAATAACTTAAATCAAGCTTCAGTCAGTTTATTCTATAATGAACAGTTCAATATTATAAGCACATTCACTGGCCTTAGGCTGAAATACGAAAGCACTTTAACCATCGAACCTACTTTAGAACTAATGTTTTTATTATGAGGAATTAAATGAAGCCTGAAGCTTGATAATGTTTATTTTGTATACTTTCGTATGACAACAATATGATAAATTTTGAAACTGTCAGGACGATCTCTGGCCGTCGTTAGGAAGAAAACGGTAAAGTACCGCTAAGAACATCGCACGTTCGCACGTGCTGCATGTGTCACATGTGTTACGAATAACCCTAACAACTCTAGCCATGCGTTTTTGTTTACATAGTTTGGTCAAACTTTCGAGTTTCCTATTTGTCAGATTATGTGGTGGAGCAAGATGTTGTCGAAGTATTTGGGTAATCTGTTGTTTTTTTAATGTCAGAATGGCTTACGTTAAGAAGTATTTTGTTCCGTGTTGTAAGAATACTACTGCTGATGAACAGTTACAGGTTATTCCTATGTTTACATTATAATATTGACGTTGACAGTTATACTTATACCTTCGCTCCTCTCTCACTCCCATTGCATTATTTGTATTTATCTGGCTATTTATAAATCTGACAACAGTGAGCACGTAGTTACCTAGGGAGCTGTAACAGTGCGCATGACGGAAATTAGGAACCTTTTGCGTAGTTTTTAGCGGATTTCAGAAAATGTTTGAAACAGTAATTTCTCTACCGCCGTTTGTTACGAGTAGAATTAATCTGAAAGCAAAATAGATGCGTGGCACTAGTATTCATGATGTAAACAATAAAAGCCATAGGTTAAAACTATCAAATTTTAATGTGCAGGACGACCCTATTCCCGGATTCATAATGAGTTAGCTGAAACTTACTAGAGTTGACTGAAGGCTACGGTAGATGAAGAAAAAAGAAAATGCTAACAAGTCGATATTTAATTACTAACTAAAGCAAATTAATGTCAAAAAAGCCTGAGCTCAACCTAAATAAGCTTTGAACGACATCTAAAAAGTACCTTTATTAAATGTTGTTGGCCAAATTTATTTTGATGAGTGCAATGGTACAATGAACGGCATCAGTATTCAGTAGAACTACCTAAAAACAAAGCGTAAGCGGGTAGCATTCACAAGTCTGTGACCTCCGGTTATCGTGTTTTAGCCCACTAGGTTGGTATTTTATTGCATCTACTATTTACGCTACGAATTAACGGCACGTATTTAAACAAGTAACCTAACAGTTCATCGCTTCGAACTTTTTCACGCGCTTGTGAGAAATACGCAATATATTTTTTGAAAAAAATAGCACCTACAAAACTCTTTTTCTTAAAACTCTAATGGCCTTACGTATTGGAGATGGAAACTTTATTTGGAAATGTAAAATTTGCCACAAGAACAATTTGGCAACTGATTGTTTTCCATGGAAAGATGCCACAGCAGGTAGAGCCAACAAAAAGCAACGAAGAACTATCACTAAAGAAAAAATGGCGTCTATATGTTTAAGAAATATAATAGTGAACTGTATGTCAGGGCTAGATATTTTAGATCGAATAAAGTTGCAAATCGACTAACAAGAGTACCTTATTCATCTGTTAAGTCATAAGTTATTGGCAAGCAAAACGTGTGTAAAAATGAGGTGACTACAGGATCTAAACAGTTCCGAATATAATGTAGATTTGTTGCGACATTCGAACACTAACTTTATTTTTAAAACGCCCAACAAGCACATACAGTTTATCCAATGCGTTTCTCTCAAATATTGGCGGGAGCCATCTAGAATAAGTCATAAGATTAATAAATATGCTGTGTATGACATTTAATATATAGACGATTTAAATTCCCCGGTGCTCTACAAAAATAAATTTTTAAGCAAGTGCAATATTAGAGTTATTAAATAAAATATTTTGCAGAGGTAACCTAATATGTATTGCGGTAACTAAAAATACTTTAAATTCCGCATACCTACCACTACCACTGAAAATTTGCAAGTTGACCTTTTCTCCGTTACCTGCTAGTCAAATACAACCTAAGTCAGCGGTGGACCTGAAGGGAGTAAGAAGCTTCGTTCCTCTCCCATGGGGTCTTAAAGAAGGAAGTTCGGAGAACTCAAATCGAGACAGTATTCTCACCGAACAGCTAGAATATTTATGTAGATATCAAATCAGCAGAATATGCGGGTTGCATTTTCACACGATTGTCTAAACCACCAAATCGATTTATTACTGAGTAAAAGAAGACATATAAATATTGTTTAGAGAAACACAAACACATCTATATACCTGGGATTCGCAGCCAAGGCTTGAACAAGAGGCAAGACACTAAAAATTTCTTTAAATATATATGTTAGAACTTTACTAATAGAGTAGCGGTAGCGCCAAGCTTACAACAGCTGCACAAATAAATATGTCAAATTGAAATAAAATGTTCTTTACTTCCAGTGGAGTATCAACGCTAATTTTCATTATTTTCAAAACTGCAAAATCCATCTGTATTATCTTATTATCTATCTAAGTCATTTACTAAGTGAAACTTATTTACTACTTCAGCTGTTAATGGTACAAAACATTGGTAATCATAATCTCTTAGTATAGGGAGTCGGAGTCCTAGAGCAGTAGCATCCGAGATGGCATCACTCATGGATTTTTTATCATTTCTACATATATTTCTTCATTGTTTGGTATACAGCTTCGTTATATAGGCGGACGCCAACTAGGCACCAAATAATCCCCTAAAAATTTTGTTACAGTTTATGACAGGCCAACTCGACGACACTGGCCATGAGCGAACGACCGCACTGGGCACTTTTGAGACGGTCCATCTGAGCACCACTGATCTTAATAACGGCACTACTTTTTAATACCTTTACTGATAATATACAATAATTTTCCACTTTACATTATATTAAAGGAGTGCCATCGTGACGAATCTTTGATTTTTGAAGCCYTGCATACATCGCATTAAAGTTTGTTTTTAAAGCTAATTACATGTTTTTTACAAACAGGTCATTTATTTCTTTAAAGAAATCATTACTCAATTACTTCCACATTCAACGGATGGGATGTATTGTATCGCGAAAAAAATTTTCAAAAATTTTTATTTGCTCATTCGCTTTAAAATGGTCGAAAACGCAAGAAAACAAAATTTGAGCAAAAACAAATTTCTTGTCTGTGTGTCTGTGGTTTTGTTTGTGGACACGATAACTTTCGAAAGACTTAATATATGAACTTGAAATTTGGCAAACGTATAAATCTCAACTACCCAAAGCACCTATTGTTTGTGGGGTAAGTAGGGTATCGGGAAGGGGGCAAAATTGGGGTGATTACTAGTATAACTGCGAGTATTATTCGTTCTTATAAATTTTCGGTGCAGGAAAATGTTTAGAAGAAAAAGCGTCAATTAAAGAAAACGGTTTTCCTAAATATCTCCTAATATATTTAATATATTCAAAAAATGAAAATACCGTCAGATAGGAAATAAAATTTCTCACAAAAATTGTCTTGGAAAATTTATCCAAAATTTTGACATTTTCGAAATATTCCGAAAAAACCTATTTTGGACGCTGCTCGTACGATTTTTTTCAAAATCAAATTTCTGATCAGAAAGCACTCTTGTAATTTTTTTGTTAAATTAATAATTTTCGAAATATTTGGAAAAAACCGATTTCAAAAATGAATATATTTTTGCTAATATCGCGAGGACTGTTTGTCTTAGAAAAAATGTGTAAAGAGAAAAAATGCTCAACACCTAATTACTAATCGTATAGTATAAGAATTAAAAACGTAAATGTCATTTTGACAATTCGATGTGGAAGTATTGATTCACTTTGCAGCGGTTTTTTTATATCGTTCTATGTAGAAAAAAAACTCAAGTTTGAGACATAAGTAAAAAACAATAACCTGTGTAAATGTAGTAAATAATGTACATAAAATTGTGCTCATAAAACTGCTAATCTTCCTAATAAACTTTCGTTTCAACTCTGCAAGTTATTGATATGTCCATCAGAAACGCAACATATTTGAAACAAATAAATTTTTTTTCTCTGATCACTGCAGGGCTACAATATCCTTTCACTTTTCAGCACTTTAAATTTATAATTTTTTACAACTAGCATTTTATGTTCACGCTGGTTCTGTTGTATACATCTAACCATCTGTGTAGCGCAAACCGAAATGATAAAATGTTCATTTGCATAGGTCTTCTACAGGGTGTCCGGTAACGAGTGAGCCATACGTTAACGGTAGCTTCCTTGTCTCAAAATAAATCGGAATCATTTGCGTGGCTAGGTTATTTTCCCATGGCGCAGCCGACCAGTTGATCCACCATCAAGCCTCAATGTTGGCAATCATTCATAACTACCCTCAAGCAAACTCTGCAGTCTAGTTGACGAAACTAAATTTAAAACAAAAAACATTTTAATATGTTAATAAAGTTTTCTATATTTTTTTACTGAACTGGTGTAATTTTAGTACTTTTACCATTTCCTTTGCAGTATTCAGCAAACACTTGCTCAAAACGATTTTGTAGGGTAGTTGTCCTTAACCTCAACTTTGTTTGCTATAAGTTAAGTTGGTTTATTTTATCTTATTTGGACCCAAGGAAGCTACTGTTAAAGTATGGTCCATTCATTATATACATATAATAATTTCGTTGGTTTCTTCACCGTGCAGGTTGTGTAATATTTTGGCAATAAGATAATTAAGCGCCGGCTGCCATAAATCTATGCCTGGGGATGGCTAGTGTAGTGTTCGGTATTTTCCCGATTCCCAACTCTCGTTTCGCCAACTGTAAAATTTCTACCTGTTTTGGTGCTATTTCGCCAATTCCAAGGGCAATTTCGTTTAAAAATGTTCCGTTTTGCCAACCACTGATTAGGCCGGGGTCAAATTGGTTTCTAGTAATCTTTACAAGTGGGTTTATGATATGAGCAGGTAGTAGGTTTAAAAAGCAATTATTTTTGGTGTTTACAAAGAGGTATAAATCTGCATTGTAGAACCCCTTTTACCAAGAAAATGCAACAAGATTACAAATTTTTGTGTCATCTACTTATATTACTTTAATTATTAGGGTTAGGGGCGCTGTTGTGTTTATAAATCGCAAGCACGTAAGTAATCTTTTGGACGTAGTAGAGTTACATTAAAAAAGACTAGGTTAAAACCATGGAAAATATCAAATTTACTGAAACAAAACGAGGTCAGTTTTTTATTCTATATTCGGGATATAGGCCGGTATTTTCGAAATCAAAACGGTACAACACGTTGGTGGTGTAACGATAGAAAATGTTATTTTTTAATGCTTTAAACGTCATTACTAAAGAAAAAAGAGGAACTTAGGCCGCTACATAAGTTATTAGAGAGAAAATGTGAGACTTCAAACGTCAAATTTACTCCTATTCGTGTAGATAAGGAAGGTAATTTGTCGTCACCTTTCTTTGTCGTCGACACAGAAAACTACCGTTTTCTTTGAATCGCAACGCGACATTAGGGTGGTGAATGCTTTGGTTCTAAGAAGCAATTCCGTTACTGTTTCTACACAATAAGTAGGTGAGTTATAAATATCTATATTGTCGTACAGTTATGGCAAATATGGTTGGCAAAACGGGAAAGTTGGCGAATCGGCACTAAATCGACCAGTTCACCTATATCTGAAGGGTTGCTTCAAAATTACCTGAAGTTTCCGGTGCTGAGATGGCCTGTTTATTTTATAGGGGATTACGCTTGGTGTCGAGTTCATCTTTTGTATGAGGTGTTTTATTTGATATTTTTGGAAATAAAACATCTAGTAGTTTACATATCGATATATCACTGCAAATCAACTGTTTTAAGCTTATGAGTAATGCCAAGCAAACTGCTGTTTGTCATAATTCCTGCACATATCAAGCTGGCGCTGAACTGGCGATGGTCAAAAAACAAGTGCTGTTATTAATTAATAATTAAAGTCTATCATTGGGTCATCACTTAACCATATATAGAGTGCGGGTAGTTCACTCAGTTTATGTGTAAGAAATGTTCAAATTGGGGTAGTTTGATGCAATGGAACGCGTCACTGTAGCGGAATAATGTGCATATATCAAAATTCAGACATTGTGCTAAAAAACGGTCGCCGAAATTCACGGTGCGTTGCAAGAAACTTTCCAGGAGTCATGTGTGGATAGTTCCACAGTAACTTGATAGAGTAAGCATTCCAGAACGTTGGACTACTGTTAACGACGACCACAGAAGTTGGAGACCTCATACTGCCACAGACAACACCTTTGCTGCTATTGTGGCTACAACAATGGAAGAAGACAGCCCGGACAAACAGCAATATACAAATGTATTTGTCTTATTTGTAGAAAATTTAAATACATGATTCCAAAAGTGTAGACGAGATATGAAAGACAGCGGCGTAATCCTCTTGCTCGATAACGCTTGATCGCATAAAGCACTGTCAGTCAAAGAAGTTTACGAGAAGAAATGCTGTGAAATTGGGTATTTGCCATGTATTTATATTTTATTAAATTACATATTAATAGGTAGCATCTAATCCACAAAACCTCACACCCATAGGGTACAAAGAGGACATGATTATATATATTATATCTAATCTACAAAACAGCTGTGACAGCTTATAAATTCGAAAAAATGGATCGTAAGGTGTATTTTTAATATTAAAAATGTGAATATTTAAAGGGACCACCAAAACGCGACGTGTCGTCAGGTGTCTTGTAAATGGCCGCTTGATTACATCTGGGGTCAGCACGTCACGCGTCAGCCTCAGCCCATCAATTTATTAGTTTGTTGTTTGCTTTCATTTTGTGACGAGCGAATTAAAATACGCCAAGAAAAAGTAAAATACTTATGAGTTATGACTTCTGAAGGCATGTTCATTGTTATGGAATTTGTGTACAGCGACGAGCGGTTCAACGCGGCGGAGATGAGGAACATAAAAGCAACAGCATAAGTGAACTTTTTATCAAATTAACGTACCATTGATAATTTGATCAGAGTGGGTTGTTGGAAACATACTATTTGTAAATATAAAAATGTAAGAATCAAAAATGTACTCCAAACTTGACATTTACTTTAGAGGTCAGAATAAATATAAATTGCCAATTATTTTCGGGGCTCTTCGGCTCGTTCCCGGTCTGGCTAACAGTCGAATATATAGGGAACAACGTCGTTCTTTTTTATACCATTTCCCTCTATCAACTTAAAACGCATATAATTTTTCATATCCTCTTCAAGCTATAACAAAATGGAAACTGAATGGTAAACACTTATAACCCCAAAAAGAATAATAAAACTTACAGTTAGAATTAAGATGATCTTCACAACAGAAAAACAAACTTTGCGATTTCGGCATATCACGGCTAGGGGCCTCAAACAACTTTTTCATACGTTGATAATCTCGAGGAACGGTTACAAAAATTTTGTTAGCAGTACTGACTGAAGTACTTTTATAACCATGTACAAAACAACACTTGTTTTATTTTCCATACATAATAGATGCTTGTAAAACTACACAAATCCCTTTTTGGTGCGATCCCTTACACCGTCCTTTCAATAAACACAAAAGCTTTTTCAATACAAGCATGATACTACACCATTAAACAGTCCTCGGTAATGTTTACATGACACTTGACGTCACGAGTTGAATCACCTTGGATAGAGGCGTTTTGGCGGAGACTCCTAAGATTCGAATTTCAGACCTGCAATTCTCTACCTACCAGTGGCGGCTCGTCCGGGTCGGCAGAATTTTGATCGAAGATTATTTTTTTTTTCGTATTTTAAATGTATATTTTGTTTTATTATGTTCAGATATCTTGAAACAGTTGGAGCGTATCTTTTTACATTACCATCAAATTAATAATTAGCCAAAATCACATTTTTATAATCATAATTTAATTTTACGTATATATGTTTTTGTTGAAGTTAATAAACGAGGCCCGACATTCATAATCGTCGGACTCCGAAAATTAATTTTGACATGTACATTGAACAACAATTATATATATAGTTCAATACTGAAATCACGAAAAACTACCCGAATGTTCTACGAAATTTTTCATTTTCCCAAGATTATTGTAAGAGCTATCCCCTTAAATAAACAATTTTAAGCAGGTATCTTCAAACATTTAACAGAATTAATTAAATACATGTTATAAATTTAGTCAATCTGAAAACATTGAAGAATTTCACACAAAAAGAAAATAAAATAAGTATGCGCCAATACCCATATAGGTAATCGCTTAATGCTGTCTGCCGGACTTCCGAATACATCTTCGGATTGTATCTTCTCCTCTCCGGTGCAGTGCAGGTGCATGCTTAACGTTGAAATTAAGAAGCTAGTTGCCAGATTAGGCTATTTGTTACCAAATGAACTATCTTTTTAACTTGCAGCGATATGAAAATTTACAGAAGTAGGAAGTAATAAACAACAACAACAACTATGAGTACATACAAAATTATTTACTAATTTATAAATAAATAATATTGCCCAACTAGAGTGGACCAAAGTTTTTACCCAATAGAATTTGTCACGAGCCGCCACTGCTACCTACAAATATTTTTTTGTTTTTTTTTAACATGGCGTACGATATATGTGTACTTCAAGATTCATTTTACGTAATTTTCAAAACAAGTGATAATACCCAATTCTCCTATATCCCCAGTGCAGCCCCAAACATGGGTCCTCCAGATTTCGTTCTGTATCTCCAGTGGAAATGAAAATTTCGTGAAGTCCGATTAACTGACTTGTAAGGATAAAATCCATGCAACATCATATGCATTCCAACTGCTGAAACATCTTGACAAAGATCGCGTATTTAACGACATTACATTGCTGCTTAAGCGATGGCAACGTGTTTTGGATATGTAAGGTGATCATTATTGAACGACTTTATTACAATTTTTTTAAATATACGTTTCATTTGCAAGTTCTGTAGTTATGTGCGGGAATTTTGACATGACCTCGTATAACATACTAAAACGTGCAAAATGCGTGTTTTTGACCGCCACTGCGCGCTAGATTTGAATTTAATCATATCCAGCAGTGTTTACGCTACGAATTAACGGAACATGTTAAACGTTTAACCTTCCAGCATTCTTCCAACTTAATCACACTCTTGTTTCGAAAGCGTAAGAGATTCTCTTAGAAAAAGGGCAACCCGGACGCTATCCAGCGCCATATTTCACGGCCAATTAAACCCCCGAATGCACTTGCCAGCCTCCGATCGTAAAAATTAACAATTTCACCTTTTCTCTGTTACCTGTTGGCCACGTCCACGTCCAGCCGGACCGGTAATCGCTTGAGCAACACGCGTCTCCCGACCAGATTGCAGCAGCCGCGTGCGCCGAGCGGTACCGTGAACGCGTGTGCTTTCGAAAGGTGTGAAAATATTTGTTATGTTAACAAAAGCATGACGTCACCCCCACAGTCCTCTACCCTCGACAGCCTCCCCAAGCAGTTCGTGTCGGCGATGAGGACGCTCTTCGACATCATGGATGACAAGAGGACTGGGTTCGTGAATTTCTCCGACATAGAAAACAGATGGCAAGACGACGGATCGAAAGGACTGCCGAAGGGGGTCATAGAGAGCCTGAGGAAGGTTACACCTCCCAACGGTATGTTTCGAAAATTTTGTGAGACTGGCTGAAACCATGAAAGTATACTCCAAGAGTGTCAGTATTCTTTACGAAATAGAGCTTCTTCTTCATCCACCTTGATGTTAACACAAACTAAAAAAAAGGGTAAACATTAGCGTTTTATCATGTCAATCAACGACAATAGTCTTTACGAAACCCATAATTTTTTTTAATAGCCTAGAAGACTCTTTTTCAGCTATATTTCTCTGTAACGAGATATTCATTGGTAATGTCACTTGAAAATTATATTAAACATCTTAATAGATCCATTGTAATAATGGTATTTAGATGAGAGCATAGAGATAAGCATTTCATTTCAAGATTCATTTTTGCTTCATCTATCGATTTAAAAACTGAGTAATGTGTTCTCTAATACACACATAATCACATAATCTTATACAAGGATTTATGCACGCTGAATTTTTAATTGATACTAATATGAGGGTAGACTTGGGAACAAAAATCTATATATATAAGGATAAATTGAGGCCTTTACTAATTCCAATTGTACATTCTCCTCCAAGAGGTCCCTCAAGCCGTACGTGGTTTTGTACACTTCATGAAAATGTTTATTAAAGCACAAATTTCTATCAGACACGACACCCAAACCCTTAACAGAGTTTACCCAATCAAGCACAATTCCATCAATAGGAACACTATAATTTGAGCGCACACAAAGTCACTGCAATGTACATTACCAGAGTGCACATAGCAATGATCTTCTTAGGATTAACCTTTAAACCATGGTTTTTGCACCAATTAGAAAATAATTTCAATCACAATTAATAGTTGCTATAAGCATTATCAACTTTTTCCTGTGATACAAGGAAGATACAGCTGAACATCACCAGCTTAAAGCTGAATCTATGAACTTGACTAAGCTGCAGGCAAATCAAAAGTATACGGTAAGAATTAAATAGAACCTGAGGGATGCGACGTCTAGTTTTCTTTAGATCTGAGTGTAAAAGATCACTAGCATTATCCTTTGCATCCTGCCATAGAGTGTGACCTCGTCAAAACCCATGTAACTTAATTTTGCAAGCAACAATTCAAAATATACGAGGTCGAAGGCTTTACTTTGATCAACGGTATAAGGATAGTACGGTTGGATTGGTTATGTTATAAGCAAAGCAGTTGTGGTGCTATGTCCTGAACGAAACCCGGATTGCACTTATGGTATGATAGAGTTTGTATTCAAAAATTCGTTAACACACTATACATTCCAACAATTTAGAAAATGCCGCCAAAATACTAATAGGATGCAAATCATTATAAGACGAAGGAGACGAGACCTTTGGCAGGTTTCCACATTTGAGGAAACACACCAATCTCAAGGGAAACATTAGATATGTGTTTGACAACATTTTAGCAACATGGCACTACTAAATCTATCATTTTAACATTAATTCCCAAAGGAAGGGAAAAGAAGGGGTTGTCTCCTAAAAAAGCACGCGGCCGATGTGATTCCCAATAAATGGGTTGTAATTCTGCAGTTACCACGAGCACGGCCTACCTTAGTCACTCACAAAACTGCAGGTCTACATTAGGTTTCTGGACTCTGATCCCACCAGCGGAGGATCTTGAATTATCAATCCTTTTGATTCTGTTGATGTTCCTGAAGAATATAGAGATAAAAGTAAACAGAAGACTAACAGACTACTGTCTAATTATAGGCCGATTGCTAGTAGTGCGACTGCCTAGCGCATGTTAAGGACATATAGGGATTGGAGCGGGAAGGTTATATGGGAACGTTCATTTTATTTGAATGTTTTCTTAGTGTTGCTGGCATCATTGGTCCATTTCAGAGTCACTGGTTTGTGCTATGTCGTATMGCCTGAGGGATTCTTCGTTGATTAATTTCTTGTATTTTGCCATTTCTATCCATTGTTCTTCAGTCTTCCCTGATTTCTAAATTATCCTTTCTATAGTTGTTTTCCATGTATAGCACGGTCTACTTTTTTTTAGTTTGTCTCCGCTTAGCTCCCAGGCCTCTCTTAGTATGTGGTCTACTTCTCTCCTTTGGATGTGTTTTTTTCATTACGTATGTCTCTATTCTCTTTATGATCGTTCTGCCATCTAGGAGTTCTGCTGTTGATTTTTCCGCGTTTTCGTTTATTGCCTTAGCTAGAAGTTGTACAATACGTTTCTCTGCCTTTCTCAAGCTTTTCCTATTTGCCTTTGTCGTTGCGGCATTTTTTACTCCATACGTCATGACTGGCATAATAATTGATGTATATAGAATCTTTATCAATTTCCAGTGTGGTTTATGTTTCTCTATAAATGGTAATATCGCCCTGGTTACTCTATGTGCAGTTTTGATTCTTTCTCTAACCGTCTCTCTGCGGCTAAGATGGCTGGTTATGTACGTACCAAGATATTTCATTTTGTTTGTTGTTTTCAAAATCCGGTTCCCTATATTGTATTTTGTGCCCGTTTCTAGGATTGTTCTGCTGGAAGGACCTCTTATCATGATGTTGCTTTTCGTGTAGTTTATTGTCAGTCCATTTTTGTGGAGTTCGTGTTTTGCTTTTTCTAAGAATTTTGCCAAGTCATTTTCGTTCTCCACGATTATTATCAGGTCATCTGCATATGCAAGGACTATAAATAGTGCTATTTCATTCTCCTGCTTGTTAAGGTTTTCCATGTAAGTTATGGTTTTTTGGAGAGCTTCATCTAGTACGATTGTGAAAATACGGGGAGATATTGGACATCCCTGTTTCACGCCTCTGTCTTTCTGTTTCGTTGGTGTTGTTTGTCCAAACCACTGCACTGTAGTATTTTCATGTAGGCGAGCGTTTATTATTCTGTTGATTAAGTAGTGAGGGACCCCTTTATCCTTTAGGATTTGTGGTACTACCTCATGGTTTATCGTATCAAAATCTTTCTGTAGATCTATGGCCATCACCAGTATTCTAGTGCCTTCCCTCCATTTCTTCTCTAATATTCTTCTCACTGTAAACATGTGGTCATCAGTTGATCTATTTTTTCCAAAGGCTGCTTGGTACTGCGGTACTTCTGGTATGTATATTTCCATCTCTCCTAGTAAGAAATAGGCGTAATACTTGTATCCAACACTGCATAGGGTTATTCTTGGGTGCTTTGCGGTGTTTTAATTTTGGGGATCGGAACTTGCACTGTAGTATTCCACTTGTCTGGTATTTCGTTAGTTAACCACGCTGCTTCTAATGTTTTTTGTACCTTTTGCTTTAGATTTATTGGTCCGTATTTTATCAATTCGTTGTTGATCTTGTCTAGGCCTGGTGCTTTATTACACTTCACGTTATGAATTATTTCTATCGTCCTTTCTTCAGAGGGTGGTTCGCCAATGGGCCAATAGTCATTTTCTGCAATTAGATTTACTTTAGGTGCCATGTTTTCCTCTTCCAGCTTCTTCAGCCAATGCGCCATAGGTATATATTTTCCGGAGTTGGCGGTATTATTTCTTCTGTATTTCTTTAGATATTTGAAGGTAAAGTTAAGGCGTTCGCTAGTAGGTATTTCAGTTATTTTTTTGAAAAATTCTTGGCATTTCTTTTCGTCGTGCTGTATTTCTGTCTCTCTTCTTTAGTCTAGCCACAAAAAGAAACCGTAACATCGAGGTAATAAATTTACCAAGGAATCAAAAATGTAATGTAATGTATTATTTTTATTAAATTTGCTTTTGACATAAGTGTCTTTCTTCTTGGAATAGGTACTTAAAACTGCATTTTTTCACAGGCATGCTGTCGTTCGAACGCTTCTGCGCCGGCCTGAAGATCTGCCTCCTCCGGAACCAGGTGGAGCAGCGAAACCAGAAGCAGAGGACGGAGACGCAGCCCAACCGACCGCCGTCGGCGCCAGTCCTGGACCCGCCGAAGATGCCGTGGCAAAACACCGCGGCCGTTAGGCCCAACAACGCGATTTCGCAACAAAGAACGCTCAGCATGCCCCAGCTGCTTTCCGAGCGGAAAGACAACGTCCAGGAGACGACCGTTGGTGTTCACTTCGAAAAACCCGTTCCCAATGTAAACAAACCCACGCTGTACGGGCCGCCGAAGCCGCCCAGGACCGCCCTGGGACTCGAACCGCGGATTCAAACGTAAGATTCGTTAAGTAATTAAGCATTTTAGAGGATGTTACGTAATAGCGTTGTCTGAATAATATTATTCAGACAACAGTAATAGTGCAATAAAAACTGAAAAAAGTTCTTAAATTTAAAAGGACTGCAATAATACCTACATTAAATAGTTATACAATATTTTTTCGATTTTTATTATAACCGCTAGTAGTAGTAGAAAGTTTACTATAGTAAAAAAAGAACTCAAACTGCGCCAGAAAGAGTTAAAATTCTCCACAAATTCAATGTTCAAAAATCATATCCATAAAAAGTGCGAAAATTGGTGCTCGTTACTTCCATAAAACAATTTGCTTCAAAAGCAAAAGTTTAACAATCCTCATGGGCGTACCCAGCTTTTGGTCTGGGGGGGGGGCAAAGCAGGAACGTCCTGTAGAGTATAATTCAACATAAATAGAAATAATAAATGTTTATAAGATTCAGTTGCATCACTCTCGCGTTTAATAAAAAATGAGTTGATAAATTTTATTTGGGAGAACCAAAGGAACATAAATTTCACCTTAACAGTTCTAATAGGGGCACAATTTCTGATTCAGAATTAACACATCAAAGACGAATGCATTAACCGATGCGCTTTTAGTACAGTTTAAACTTCTCACACCAGAAGCTTTAGAAATTTAAGCTGTGAGTTCATATGTATAGGTGCTAAAGATACAATTGTATTAATTTTTACTCCCCAGGGAAAGAGACTCGATAGATAACTAACATTATTAAAAATCAGAATGACAAATTACTCAGCATTATGCGTCAAGCCAACCTTCTTAGATCGCCAGTGCATTGCTCTCAAAAATTAACCGACTACTTAATATTTTAACTAAATTAAGCTTCATTTAAATACACTGAAATGTATTTAATTGCATTTTTAACACATCGGGTTTTAATTCGTGCTGATAATGCCTTTACTGTATTCTTAAAACTTATATTAAATAAATTGACTTTCATAAACGTGAGTTCGGATGGATTTTTATTTTTTTTTGTTTTCTTTGTATTAATTGTTAACATGTAATGTGAATTTGTAAATCTGGTACAAAAGTTAGAGTTATTAACGAATATATGACAGATTCTGGTGTGATTCCATATAACAGTAGTTAGTTGAACAATCTTTATAGGAAAAGGTAAAAGAGCTGAACTTTAGCAGAAATCGTGTTATGACTCATCCTGACCAAAATAGTTTTTAGAGCTATATGCGCCCTAAGACAACGATTCGTAACAACAAGAATGTTGCAGTTACAGCTTAAAAACGCACATGGCATCAATTAAGCTTTGAAACCATTTAACAACGACTTATTACAGAAGGTCATTTGCAAGGATCAAATATGAGTTCTGGATGAAAATTATGAAATACACTTGCCTATAAATTTTACTGTATTTACAACACACACATATAATTAACCAGCTAACTGTATGGGAAATTGGAAGGGGCCAGAGTTGGCAACCCAGGTCCAGGGGGGGGGCAGCTGCCTTCGGTACGTCCATGACAATCCTTAATATTTTCGTTCATTCATACTGATTAGAAATCAAATAAGGTTGTAGAGAACCCCTTTAGTGAATCATATTAGAGTAATTTCTGATATCCGAAAATTAAAAAATATCTCTGGCCAATACTACTAGACAGATAGATTAAATGAAAAATTACTTCTTCTAAAAGTTTTCAAAAGGTATAATCATATGTGCGGCAGTGTTTGATAAAGCTTGTCGTTCTTCATTGTGTATTACCTAACAATTATTTTTTGTAGAGCAGTTTAGAAGTTAACGGCAAAATAATGAAAAGAACTGTTACTTCTGGGTTTTTGCTCAGTCTATTAAATTCCAGTAAAGGCATATAAAATCTTCTGACAGTGTCTGATAAAGCTTGTCGTTCTTCATTGTGGATTACCTAACAATCAATTAGGTAGCTTGGAAACAAGCTGATTGAACCGTTCAATTTGAACGTATGTGCTTTATCTCACTTGATTTATCAGATAACTCTGACGATCGTTTCGACCAAAACGGTCATTGTCAAAGAGATAACAGCGTTATACTAAACTCAGATGTGCAGAATTTTGTTTACGTCCCCTTTTTACAGGGGTTGTAAAGTACAGTTGTAAAATCTCTCGCCTGGGTTTTGAAGGCCGACTTTATAATTTCGGCAATATCAAAGACGTACTGCCAGCGGACTCATCATACAGAAAATTGAGTTGAAATCAAGGCATTTAATCCCCAGTGTGAATTTAAATTCAGTGATCGTCTAGTAAACCTTACGAATACAAATTTTACACAGGCAGAACAAAAATTATTAAACAAAGGTCTAAAATATAACACAAATTTTCCAGTATCTAAAAAAGAATTTGCATTAGGTATAAATACAGAATTGGCCTTGGACAAAGTAACAAATGAGGATACGAAAAACGAAAAATACACGTGTGCGGGGTATGATAACAAACAAAAACAAACAAAATTACCATTCATACAAGGGGTCAAATGTAGAGACCAAATCAATAAAAAGCATAAAACAAAAATGTACAGAAAATTCACTAACTATTTGTAAGGCGGATAAAGGCAATACCATCGTCACTTTAAAAACAGATGAGTATCAGACTAAACCAAATAATTTATTAAACGTAAACAACTTTTCTAAACTTAATTCAGATCCCACAGGCCAGTTCCAAAAAGACGTCACTAGCATTTTAAAATCTTCAAAACATTTGATATCAAACGAAGAACGGTACAAATTAAGAATAATGAACCCACTGAGCTCCAATTCTATATGGCCTCCCAAAAATTCACAAAAATGGAATACCTTTGAGACCGGTTGTTTCCTACGTTAATGCTCCATCGTATAAATTATGCAAATTCGCCAACAGTCCAAATACAGCGTGAAGAATTCCATAGGTTTCGCGAACAAGGTAAAATAATTGTCAATACCAGATAACGCTATTCTTGTGTCCTTCGATGTGTCTAATCTTTTCACTTCTATCCCCCTAAATGAACTTTTAACAACCCTCAAAAATAAAATAGAGAACTGCGGCCTGTCAAACACAGAAAAAACTGAACTACTGATATTGTGGAAATTTGCATAGATCAAAGTTATTTTACGTTCAATGACACATTCTACAAGCAAGACGATGGACTGCCAATTGGTTCACCTTTGTCTCCAGTCTTGGCCGAAATTTTTATGTCAAATTTCGAAGAGAAGCTTTTTGCAAAGTAAAATGATATTATTAAAATATATTATTCTGGACTAGATATGTTGATGATATTTTTTTGTATTTGGACGGGAACTGACAGGCAGTTGGATGTATTCTTAAAATTCTTAAATACTATAAATAAAAAGATTCAATTTACCCTAGAAAAAGAAAAGGATGGAGTTCATCATTTTCTAGACTTATCAATATCGGTAAAAATAGTAAAATAGACTTTCAAATTTATAGAAAACCAACACAGTCAGATGTTACAATCCCGGATTCTTCAAATCAATCATTACAGATTAAGCATTCCGTGTTTTATAGTTTAATAAACTAATAAATAAACCACTTAGTAAAGAAACTTTCGAAAAAGAATTGACGACAATTAAACAAATAGCCTTTAACAATAGATATGGCATAAAAATTGTGGACCAAATACTTAAAAAGCGATTTAATTAGAATACAAAGAATGCTGTACAATGCAAACATCAATGAAAAAGAACATATTTTTGCCCAGTAAATTATCAAAGGAGTTAGTGTTTGTGTTAAAAATAGGCTGAATACACTCGGAATAAAAGCAATAGAGGTTAATAAGTGCAATTTTGGAGGTCTTCTAGCCAAAATCCAATAAATTCAATAAAAACAGCATTTACCAAATAAAATCCATGCAATGTAACGTGATATACATAGGACAATCAGGTAGAGCTATTAAAAATAGAATTAAAGAACATGTTGGGAATATAAATTCAAATAAAAGCACAACATGTTTTGCTGACCAGTGCATAAGAAATAACCATCACATAGATGAAAACGAGGTCAAAGTTTTACATTGCGAAGGGAAAGGTAAAAAACTTAATCTTTTAGAACTTTTGAAAATATAAAAAGCTCAGCATCAGAAAAAACATTTGGCGAATACACAAATAGAAATTCCCACGTCCAGTACGCCTTTGATATTGCCGGAATTATAAAGTCGGCCTTCAAAACCCAGGCGAGAGATTTTACAACTGTACTTTACAACCCCTGTAAAAAAGGGGACGTAAACAAAATTCTGCACATCTGAGTTTAGTATAACGCCATTATCTCTTTGACAATGACCGTTTTTGTCGAAACGATCGTCAGAGATATATGATAAATCAAGTGAGACAAAGCACATACGTTCTATCAGCTTGTTTCCAAGCTACCTAATTGATTCAAGATGTTTCACAATGAATGCACACTTGAATCCATTCAACAGATTACCTAACAATTATTTTTGCGGAGCAGTTTAGAAGTTAAAGGTAAAATATTAAAAGGAGCTACATATTATTTTGCTGTTTTGCTCTTGAACATCAATAAAGGCATTTAAAATCTTCTGACAGTGTCTGATAAAGCTTGTTTTCAAGCTACCTAATTGATTCAAAATGTTTCACAATGAATGCACATTTGAATCCATTCAACAGGTTACCTAACAATTATTTTTTATGGAGCAGTTTAGAAGTTAAAGGCAAAATACTAAAAAGAACTGTTATTTTTCTGTTGTTGCTCGATATCTTGAATACCAGTAAAGGCATTTAAAAACTCCTGGCTGTGTCTTATAAACCTTGTCGTTCTTCATTGTGGATTACCTAACAATAATTTTTTATGGAGCAGTTTAGAAATTAAGGCAAAATACTGAAAAGAAGCGTTACTTTTGGGTTTTTGCTGTCTATTAAATACCAGTAAAGGCATTTAAAATTTCCTGGTAGTGTTTGATAAAGCTAGTCGTTTTTGATTGTGGTTTACCTAACAATTATTTTTTGCGGAGCAGTTTAGAAGTTAGTACCAAAATACTAAAAGGAACTGTTTATTGTCAAAACACATGAGCGATGGTACGAGTAATATGTTATTGTTTTAAAACATTTTCTACCTGATCCTATCCAAAGAGTAGATATTCGAAATTACATCGAAGCGTATGGTAGTAATAGCAATTAATTACATTAATATATTATGTGATTTCAGTTGTAATTAATTACAAATGAACCAAATTAATTGTAAGTAATTACACATTGTGAAGTAATTTAACATCAATGGATAATGGGGTCGTCCCACAATTTTTTTTTATTTTACATTCAAAATTACATAAAAATTGAAGCACAATGACATTTTTTGCGATTTTTTCCGGTTCTTTTTTGCCGAGAAAAGAATGCGAAAGTATGGATTTTTCAATATCCGTTTCAAATGCCTCGCTATTCCGCCACGGAGATGACGTACAAGGTTCGCATGCTGACGAAACACCAATATAACCAATAATAGCCAGTGCTCTAGCGGCATTGCAAGTAATATTTATTTGTGACATACCTAGGTCAACTTAAGGCGTATTTGTGAAAATAACTTAAATCATCCTTCAGTCAGTTTATTCTATAATGAACAGTTCAATATAATAAGCGCATTCACTGGCCTTTTGCTGAAATACGGAAGCACTTTAATCATCGAACCTGCTTTAGAACTAATGTTTTTATTATGAGGAATTAAACGACGCTTGATAATGTTTAGTTTGTATACTTTGGTATGACAACGATATGATAAATTTTGAAACTGTCAGAACGATCTCTGGCCGTCGTTAGGAAGAAAACGGTAAAGTACCGCTGACAACATCGCACGTTCGCACGTGCTGCATGTGTCACATGTGTAACGAATAACCCTAACAACTCTAGTCATGCGTTTTTGTTTACATAGTTTGGTCAAACTTTCGAGTTTCGTATTTGTCAGATTAAGTGGTGGATGTTGTCGAAGTATTTGGGTAATCTGTTGTTTTTTTAATGTCAGAATGGCCTACGTTAAGAAGTGTTTTGTTCCGTGTTGTAAGAATACTACTGCTGATGAACAGTTACAGGCGATTCCTATGTTTACATTACGTTGACGGTTACACTTATACCTTCGGCCCTCTCTCTCACTCCCATTGCATTATTTGTATTTCTCTGGCTATTTATAAAACTGACAACAGTGAGCATCTAGTTATCTAGGGAGCTGTAACAGTGCGCATGGCGGAAATTAGGAACCTTTTGCGTAGTTGTTGGCGGATTTAAGAAAATGTTTGAAACAGGGTAGTTTTTCTACAGCCGTTTGTTACGAGTTGAATTAATCTGAAAGCAAAATAGATGCGTGGCACTAGTATTCATGATGTAAGCAATAGGTTAAAACTATCAAATTTTAATGTGCGGGACGACCCTATTGTTCATCCAAAACTCAACAAATTTTTCCATCAGGGTGGGCCAAGGGGTAAGCAACATCGATCGCGCCGAAATCCGCACGGCCCTTCAAAACTGGCAGATGGGCCTGATGATGAACGACCAGGACAAAACCGACAAGCGATCCCAGCAGTTCTTGCGCCAAGGCAGGGGACTGGGGGACGGCAAGGCGGCCCCACAGCCCGACATCCAAACAGGTATATACCAGAAAAAGGCGAACGTCAAGCGGAGGGAGCCGCGGCGGCACACCCTGCAGAACGGCATCGACTACAACATGCTGAAACGGATGAAGCAGATAGAACAAGAGAAGGACGTTCTTATGCAGGGACTGAACGCGATCGAGAAGGCCAGGGAGTGGTATCTGAAACAGGTTGCCGCGGTGCAGGAGAAAATGAAATACTTGGGCCGGATGGGTCATGTGGTAAGTGGATTTGCGAGGCGCCTGTGTATTCAAAGTAGGCTATGGGGACGTTGATGCAATAAGCATGGGAAAAGTGGAATGCGTTAAAGTCAGGTGAATACAAATGCTAGAACCGGCGGCCGGAACCGAAATGAAAATTAGACTTAATGGATAATAATTTTGGAAATGGAATTAAATCAAAAGGAATCCGTTGAGTATTCAGAAGGTGATGGTTTGACCGTGCGGCTTTTCTTCATCGTTCGAATTTTCAAAAATATTTATTCATCCAACAGACAATGTTTGCCCATCACAGGATAATATAAATAACACAATAATCATCATGAAATGCGCGTATCGAACATTTCAATATTGTGCGTTAGAGCCGTTTGCCGTTATACTTATTTAAGTACTGAAATAAGTTCTTAAAATTATTATACTGAAAATTAGATGCGCGCGCCGTTTCAATACAAGAAATAAGCGTAGGGTTTTGTTCTCAATTTGTAATTACAAATTCTTTTCAGTAACTATTTCAATACGTACCTGTGCGCCCTTTTGTAGTTCTAATCGTGATTTTCTCAACTAAAAAGATAATCTAACCGTAATTAAATTCCGTCTTTATACAATAGCAAATGCAACGTAAGGTCTATTCTACTGCTAGAGAAAAGTAGACCTTAGATGTAACCCACTCATAAACAATTACTTTTACTGTTGTTTGTGTTTGTGGTCACCCTGAATTACCACAATTTGTATTTAAAATTACAAAAATGCCTGTTGACTGAAAAAAATTATTAAATGCATCCCCGTTAATACTAACAATGATATTGCAAGGAAAATGAATGTTTATGGCTTCTTAAATGTGCTGAACGAAGAGCTGCCAATAGAAGATCCAGCAGCATATAAAAATTTTCTACAAATGAGCAATGCTTTATTTGATAAATTGTTTGAACATGTCCATAAAAAATAGGGAAACAAGGTACACAATTCCGTGAAAGCATTCTTTCCGTTTTATTTACAAAAGCATGATAACACATCACGTTCCTGGGGTTGTCAAAAGTTTACTCACACCAATATACATATTTTAAGAGGCCTAAAACTGCATTTCATGTTGATGTATTAATTAGCTGGTAGTAGGAAGTGGGCCCAAAATAACAAATAGCCCCTATTCAAAAGTTTATTTCGCCGATATCAGTACTAAAGCTGATTAATCTCACAACACTGCTTATTGCGTAGGTTCGAAAAGTAGGTTCTATGAACATTTTGTTTATAAACTGTAAAACAGGTTAGTGCGCATCGATCTGCGCAGTTTTAACACGAAGTGTGGAAATTCAGTACAATAGAACGTGGGCTAATTTCTTGTATTGAAACGGCGCGGGAATCCAGTTTCCGTATAATAATTTTAAGAACTTATTTCAATACTTAAATAAGTATAGTGGCAAACGGCTCTTATGAGTACGAACAATGCCATGCGACAGGAGTTCACAAACATTCTAAAATTATTTAAAAAAGTCATGTCAAAATTCCTGCACCCAAAATTACAACTCGCAAATGACACGTATATTTTTTTTAAATTGCAATACGGTCGTTCAATGTAATCCCCTTGCAGCATATCCAAAACACATTGCCATCACTTCGGCAGTGATGTAATGTCGTTAACTACGCCCTTTTTGTTAAAATGTTTCACCAGTTGGAATGCATATGCTGTTGAAGGGCTTTTATCCTTCTCCAAGTCAATAGATCAGACTTCACGAAGTTCGCCTTTCCACTGGAGGGACACAACGAAATCTAGAGGGCTCATGTCAGGGCTGTACGGCGGATGCGGGAAAATTTCACMGCAGTTCTTMWCGCAAACTCCTTTGACTGACACTGCTTTACGCGATCAAGCATTATCGTGCAAGAGGATTACGCCGCTGTCTTTCATATCTCGTCTACACGTTTGGAATCTGCATTTAAATTTTCTACAAAGAAGACAAATACATTTTGTCTTTTGGTATTTGTCTATGCGGTCTTATTCAATTATTGTAGCTGCAATAGCAGCAGAAGTGTTGTCGGTAGCAGTATGAGGTCTCCAACTTCTGTGGTCGTCTTTAACACTAGTTCAACGCTATGGAACGCTTACTCCATCAAGTTACTGTTGAACTATCCACACACTACTCCTGGCAAGCTTTTCGTAACGCACCGTGAATTTCGGCAACCGTTTTTCCGCGCAGTGTCTGAATTTTGATATATGCACATTATTCCGCTACAGTGACGCGTTCCATTGCATCGAACTACCCCAATTTGAACATTTTTTACACATAAACTGAATTAACTACCCGCACTCTATATGTATATAGCTAAGTGATGTCCCAATGATAGACTTTTATAATTTGACAGCATTTGTTTTTTCACCATCGCCAACTTGATATGTGCAAGAATTATGACAAACAGCAGTTTGCTTTTTGTAAGGCACCCTGAAGTATACTAGAGTGTGCAGAATATAAGCTCTATGCAAAACTTGAACAGAAAAATGTTATATGAACATATGACCTTTTTTTTAGTTTAGAAGTTACAAGCATTTACATTATTTACGTTAAAAATTTTATGCAATTGGAAATTCCCAGGTTACCTTTGAATCATTATTTGGGAATTTACCTAAGTTGGCTTTGAATGATTACTTAATTGTCAAATCCATATTTATTTGTCAAAATCTGAGTTAGCTATTATGTATGAATTTTCGACTGCGGAATATGCAGACAACATTTACACCTATGGGTTAAGTAATGGTAATACTCGACGAGAATATGGACAACGACACCAACCTGCTAGGTCAGTGTTTAGTGCATCATTTCGCCGACAAAGGGAAACGGATCATCCGGCGCCGAGACATGTTTGTTCCCATAAAATAAATGTACAAAATGAAGAAAATGTTGTAGATACTATTTTGGAGAACCCTTCACTTAGCACGCGCCGGCTAGTAAATTAATTACACTTGTCACAAAATTTTGTGTGGCGAACCTTAAATAAAGAGGTCTTTCATTCATATCATAGTCAAAGTGTACATGCACTACATCCTGAAGATAACCAGCAGCAATTAGAATTTTGCCAATGGATTTTTCAGCCAAATGCACGTAACCCTAATTTTATTTCACTTGTTCTTTGGTCAGATGTATCATGCTTTACTGGGGGTGGCATAACAAACTTCCATAATTAACATGTATGGGTCTTTGCAAAATCCCCATGCCATTAGACCCAGGCGATTTCAGCGACGTTTTAGTGCAAATGTTTGGCATGGCATTTTCAATAATACCTTGCTGCCTATACAGATCATAAATGATCGCTTAAATGGAGAGTTGTACAGACAACTTTTGTAGCATAGCCTTTATGATCTAGTAGACGGAGTACCAATTAATGTGATCGCTAATGTGTGGTACCAGCATGACGGCGCACCACCACATACAGGCAGAGAAGTAACTACCTGATTAAATAATAATTTTCCACAAATTGGATTGGTAATGAAGGTCCATTAGCTTGCCCGCCAGGCTCGCCGGATTTGAATCCCTTAGATTTTTATCTGTGGGGTCATATGAAGCAGCTGGTTTATCAGGTGGAGATTACCAATCGCGAGCAATTGTATTTTTTCTGATGTGCCTTTTTACATTACAAAATTAATGCAAAGGTCAGCAAAATCTGTCTTTATTTGGGTTTGTATTGATTTTACGCTTGTTATGATTAGAAGACTACTTAATTTATTGGGGCTTTTTTGTAATGATAACACTAACTCCTTTGCTATAATTTACTGAAATCAAAATATATTCTCTATACATCCAACCGTCTGCCAGTTCCCGTCCAAATACAAAAACATTATAAGTATCATCTACATCCAATCTGGTTCAAAATATATCACTCTCCATAGTTTCGTTTTCWTTGCAAAATTTTGTTGAAAAGTGACATGAAGATTTCTGGCAGCTATTGGAGACATAAGCTGAACTTATTAGCAGTTCATTGTCATGCTTATAGAATACATGATTAAACGTAGAACAGCTTTGATCTGTGGATATTTCCAGATTATGTAATAATCCATTTATTCTGCGTTTGATAGGAAGGAATTATTTATTTTGTTTTTGAGAACTACTGCAAGCTCATTAGGAGAGATAGAAGTAAAAAGGTTAGAGACATAAGAAGAGAGAACGTGGTTTCGTATTGATAATTATTTTACTTTGTCCGAAAAAACCTACTGTATAGTTAACCCTATATTTGAACTGCCATTTAATTGATCACGTTAAAATGTTGTTAGCGAACTTGCATAATTTATATGATAGAGCATTAACGTAGGAAACGGCTGGCCCCAAAGGTATTCAACCTTTGTGAATTTTTGGTAGGCCGTATAAAATTGGGGTGTGCGGGTTCATTATTCTTAATTTATCATTTGATATTAAGTATTTCGAGGATTTTAAAATATTACTGACGTCTTTCTGGAACTGGTCTGTGAGATCTAAATTTGCGTTAAACAAATTATTCGGTTTAGTCTGGTACTAATCTGCTTTCAAACCTTTGTCAGCTTCATAAATAGTGAATTATCGCCAATTTCTATTATTTCACTGGGAATTAACTGAGTTAACTTGAATCCTATCTTCTTTTTCATTCTTACGCTGAATTTGAAACTTGTATTAGGTATGTGTGTGTTCACCCAAGTTTTTGTCTCATGTGGTGTATGTTATTTCCTTGACTTGCAAATCTATCGAAATATTTGTTGCTTCCTTTATCATGCATGCGAAACAAAAAATAAATAAAAACTAAATCCTTTAGAACGTTGAAAATTGGAAAAAATATCACAAAAAAACGTTCGGCAAATATGGGAAAAAATTCCCACGTCCATCAGTATGCCTTTGGTATAACGGTTAATTATAAAAAAATCGACCTTCAAACCTAGGACAGAGATTTTACAACTCAATTTACAACCCCTGTAAAAATAAGGGACCTGAACAAAATTCTGCACATCAGAGTTCAGCATGGCTTGAATATTTTTTTAAAAATTACCAAAGCATGTTAAATAAAGACAATGTATTAATCAAATTAATGTTCAATATACAAGTATATATTCATTTGAATTTCGTCATTCTAAATAGATATGTTGAGGAATGCTAATTTATTGTATCTTCTAGAGGGCAATGCGTGCGGACGGTCTTTAAATCCCTAAAATTTTATGTCTCAAAATGTGGTGGTCTTTAAAATAGTATGCGACAAACCTGATTCAACTCACTACGGGCAGAAATATTTATAATGTATTTAAAATATTGAGTTTCAATAACCTACATATCTTTTATAAATTAACATTATTATTAATGTTAATAGATAATAACAATAGTTGATTTTACAAGGCACATTATAAATTTGCCTCCAGTGTTTACATAACGATGACAAGGTATTTCCCCCTATACGCGATATATCATAAAAACAATGAATGATACGAAAAAAATGCATATACTTTAGAGAATTGTATTTACGTTCTATATAAGTTATAGGTAACCCCCAGCGACATATGACCCTTAGGAATTGGCACCAATTTTAGTGACATTTGACCTATCACATATTGACTAGCTGAAATTATATCTTACGAGACTTTTTCCCAGACGTATTCTCAAATCTTCACTTTTTCTTTCATTCAGGTTTACCTTAATTTTACTGGGCTAAAACAGCTATTAATAAAACCACTTTCATGGAAAATATCAAAGGCCGCCATATTGTAGTTAAACGTAAAATATACAATACGGGTACTGTGAAGGTATTTTTATTCACTTTATATCCGTCGGGCATATTTGCTATTGCATCGATAGAAATAGTATAATTACGCTATGCTAACTTTGAATTCCTAAAAAAAACGCACCATAATAATACGTAAATGTACGGTCACTTCAATCGAACATACGTGTTGTACAAAAATTACATGTGGTTTAACCTATTGATTTCCGAGTTAATTTGGTAAATAAATAATTATCKGCGCCGTACATTATAAAATCCGTTACACAAGGAAACCTTTATCTCTGACCAGAAAGACAAGTACATTTACGAAAGTGCTCGCTAACGGTAACGTAAATACTATGTAACTGTAATGTGAATGGGAGCAGTTCAGCGGAACTATACACATAACACTTAAATACACAATGAACCCTAGCTGAAATGAAACGTAAAATTTTAAGAACGTATGAGTTGTTACTGAAAAGAAACAAAGAACAGGTGTAAAGCAGCAGTAAATAGCCACTACTACAACAAAAACCGCCGAGAATGGATAAAAACGATCATTCTCTTGCTTGTTTCTAAATTTTAGTAAAAATTTATTTAATAAATGATATTATGTTTCAGATATAATTTATCAATTTTTGTTACATTTTTAATGGTTACCTACTTAAACCACTTATCTGTAGCTAACAGTTTAGAATACATCAAACATTTATTTAAACTTTTTACAATTTACGCCTTATTTTATCAGTCTGAATCTGTTTCGTTCAAAATTCCCTGTTCCAACAAGAAGAAAAACCTTTTTATCTCTGATTTTAGGCCAAAACTGCGAAGCAAACACATTTGTATTATTCTGAAACCATCAATTCTGTAATTTAAACTTCAGTATTCTGGTAGCTTCGAACAAGCTGATTGAACGTACGTGCTTTGTCTCATTCGATTTATAATTATATAACCCTGACGATCCCTTTTCTGCAGGGGTTGTTCATAATTTCGATATCAAATTCGTACCGGACGTGGGAATTTCTATTTGCGTATTTGCCAACTGTTTTTTCTGATGCTGAGCTTTTTTAATTACCAAAAGCTCAAGAAGGTTTAGTTTTTTATCTTTCCTTTCGCAATGTAAGATGTTTGATGAGATAACTAACGATATCTACAGTGTGTTCAAATGCTAGTTCATAAACAACATGTCACGCAATTTAACAAATTAAAAAATATGCGTACTCATCAAATAGCAAATGGAGTTAAAATCAACTCAGTGCGAATTTAACTTCAGTGATTGTTTAGTCACAACAAAAATTATTAAATAAAGGTCTAAAATCTAACCCAAATTTACCAGTATTAAAAAGAGAATTTGAAATATTAGGTATAAATACAGAATTAGCCAGACAAAGTAACAAATGAAGATACGAAAAACGAAAAATACACATCAATATGATATCAAATAAAAACAAAATTGCCATTCAAATAAATTAATATATAGAAAATTTACAGATAATTCACTATTTGTAAGGCGAAAAAGGCAATACCATTGTCACTTTAATAAAAAAACAGATGAATACCAGGCTAATCTAAATAATTTATTAATGCTCCATCGTATAAATTATGCGAATTCATCAACAACATTTTAACGCGATCAATACCAAATACAGCGTGAAGAATTCCGTAGGTTTCGCGAACAAGGTAAAAGAATTATCAATACCAAATAACGCTGGTATTGTGTCTTTTGATGTGTCTAATCTTTTCGCTTCTATCCATCTAAATGGACTTTTAACAATTCTTAAAAATAAAATAGAAAACTGCCTCCTAGCAACACAGAAAAACTGAACTATTGGATATTATGGAAATTTGAATAAGTCAAAGTTGTTTTACGTTCAATGACTTATTCTACAAGCAAGACAATGAACTGACACTGGATTAGCCTTTGTCTCCAGTCTTGGCCGAAATTTTCATGTGGAATTTCGAAGTGAAGGTTTTTGCAAAGGAAAATGAAATCATCAAGAATGCGTTATTCTGGACCAGATATATTGACGATATTTTTTTTATATTTGGACGGGAACTGACAGGCAGTTGATGTATTCTTAAATTGAATAAATAAAGATTCCATTCACTACAAATTTAGAATTTCAGGAATCCTGATTTAATAATTTTGGATTTTCATTTGTGGGGCGTTTAAAGTGAATTTTATAGAAATGGCCTACCTAAAAATGCTGAAGAATAAATTGAATGAGAGATGGCGTGGCATCATTGTCCATGGATCGAAGAATTCAAAGAAGTTTCAAGCTTCGTTTTATGGTAAAATTATCTGCAGGTATAGCTGTTTCTGTGAATTGCAATTTATGAAAATTGTTTTTCATAGTTATTTAAGCTGATTGTGGTACTGTTAAAAATAGATATATCTATTGGAGCACGATAAATTTCTGATGTTGCTTTGACGGTATCCTTGTTTTCTTGTAAGAAAGTTATATTTAACTCTACTCTGTTTGTTATTATTGTTGTTTTTTAATGGTAATCTAACTTAAAATAAGTTTAAAATATTCGTGATAAACAAAGATTTCATTTACTAAAAAATCATCCTCATAAGTTTTACTTTGTGGATTAATTTTGTAAGTTCCTGCCATGGTTTAAAACACAGAAGTGTCCTTGAACATGACCAGATAGCTCCATAGACTTGCACAGAAAGCAAAATACACAAAAACATACATTTATTGCAATAAGGATGAAGAGACATTTCAAACCGGACATTATTTTAATTTCGCCCATAGGAGCACTGGTCAGAGGCACAGCAAGAACGACTGGAGCTACAAAAAGCACGGGTACTGGAGGTCAACAGACACCTTGCAGCCCTCACAGACAGTTGGGAACGGGGAGGACTGCCCCTACACATGAACCTGGCAGTATCATATCAAATGCCTCATCCCCAAACACAGCAATTAACCGCAAGGCTCAAACAACAAAACCACATGCTAACTGAGGTATGTAAAACCAATAATCGAAGTAAGAAACACTGATGTTCATATTTTGTAGGAAGTGGGAAAAAAGGGCGAAAGGATATCAGTGTTGGAACGGGAAAAGGCCAGTCTGATCAGGGAACTGATACAGATGAGGTCTCAGCATGCCAGCAGGAACAGTCAAGAGGAAGGAGTATTTTAATCTGCGATTTGTTGGAACCGAGCTGTGATTTAAATAAGTATCTCACGTGTACATATGAAAATTTGAGTTAGTTACCAACAAATCGTGACAATATGCAAATGTGATTGTAGGATACTGAATTAAGAGAAATGTTAAATGTAAAAAGTTTTTATTAACATACAAAATGCAATACTAAGAGAATTGTGTCAGAACCACAGTTATTTGGCTTAAGTGAACTAGTAAGTATCTTTTACTACAAAATACAGTCTTCTTATGTTTTTATCTAATAAACTAAGTATTTAAAACTGACACGGTTTAATGTTTCGTTAGGAACTTATCGTTTAACTAAGACCTCCAACATAAAGAATGGCAGTTGAATAAATGTTTTATAGCAGAAATATATCAGTTCAGGTGTTTACCATCGTGATGTAAACAGTAGCAACTTCCACAAAATACATGTATAACAGTGCCTTATATTATTACTAAACAATAAAAGAACCATTTACATAAAATTATTTAGCTTTAACTGAATTTGCCACATCCCAATTAATCCCATCAGAGGGTAATTTACTAACAATAAAAGGGCACAACCAAACCAAATACCATTTTTCTCCCAACACTTCAACTAAATTTGCTTTATGTCCCATATCGTATTTATGGATCTTATGATTCTTTTCATAAGTCACCATACCACGCAACATTAGATCTGTATGGTAATATAACAGGACACCAGTGAATACACCCCCAAACACTATAATCAAGCACAAAAACAAGTAAATCTGACTCGATGAATATTCCACAAAGATCATCGCCAACGGAAATATCAGCTTGGTGAATGACAGAAAAGTACGTAATTCTACAAACGTCCAAAGGAACTGGACATTGTAATATGTAGCGTACAGCGTAGAAATAAAAATATAAAACACAAACATGAGAAAGTACCTTAAGTTATAGTGCCCTACACAACACCCAGTGAAAATGCAATGATGGTCCCTCTTCAGGATGCACACATTGCATACTGCGCAATGCCAGGATCTAGGTGGTGCAGTTGATTCACAAACGGTACAGAATCTCCAATCGTGTTCTGGTGTCGACGGCAACATCCTTCCCTTAATGCTAGTGTCGCAAATAATCACAGCAAGAAAGTTCGAACACACATTCGCTAATATAAATGTCCCCATTACAAAATGGAACTTATACCATAAACTGTCATTCATGTAAAATGTTGGTAAAACTACAAAAAGTTCAAACCAGTACACCGTGGGGATTATTAGTACAACAAACGTTGTTACGAAGAAATCCTCCCAGGATTTTGGCAGAATATTTTTACGTACGTATTGCATCATGTTGATTGATAAACTAATGCCTTATTCGTATCACAAATCACACACTGGTTTCAGTTTCCGCCTTTAGGTTATGTCTATCGCAATCCCTAATTTCATTTTGTGTAGAATTTGGAGTGAACTCATTTGGAATCTGCAATTTTAAAACGCATATGTTATATTATGCATAAATTGAGAAAGTTTATTACTGTAATCTGTAGCAACACAAAATAGAAAACCTCAAAATTTGAACCCTACTCCCCACTGACCAAAATTAGAATGACGGTTGACAACCGCATAGGGCATACGTCAAGTTAAACGGTGTTGCCATCCTTATTACTTGGTTAATATATTATGTTGCCTTAAGTAAGACTATAGTTATCAAGAGCATTTTTCTGTATTGGAAACTAATCTTGAACAGGTAGATACAAGTTTTGATATCATCCTTTACATTAAAAAGTTGTATGACAGTATATTTGTATAAGACGCCTGCCATTGTATAAAGAAAGATATGTTAATCGAATCTTGAAAACTATAGAGAAGCATTTTGAGTGATTGAAATAAGCACTTATCGTTTTCATTTTATTATGTTATTAACAAAATAAACAATGGATATGACGTCCAACACCTTATGGGAAACCTTGAATTCATTTTAAACTTTACTTGATAATTGCAATAAACAGCTAGCTATCGTGCAAAATTAAGTATTTACTGCCACCATTAACGAATATCATCTAGGCAACGCTGTATTCAAGGGAGCGGTAAAAATTACGACTATGATTAGTATGGTGGCGTCACCTTTTGGTGGCTCAACTCAAACGCGCGACAGCAACAAATCAGCTGATCGGAGTTGTCGGTAAAGGTGCTCCCGCCTTCCCACCTGCAATTCCACTACGGCCATCCTTTTTTAACATGCGTAATTTTAGTTTATCTGTCTGCTTGTCACAAAAACGGGCAGTGTGAATGAGAATGGTGCGGCGGTCTGTGGGTGCTTTGTGATTGATGTGTGCAATATGTGCCGTTTTTCTTCGATAGTATCGTTTCTTGTCGGAATCGCACACAGTGGTTAGTGATGTGGAAGTAAACAAACTACACGCCTTCTATTATGGGGTCTCGGATAAGGTACCGATAGCCGTACAGATTGTGGATTTCCCCCACAGGTTTGATAGGAATAGTTGCAATTTTGTCTTTTTAGGGAAAATGTGAAACATTTCTTTGAATGTTTCTGCGAAGTCGCACCCCCCACGCCTGACAAAGAGGCATGGATCATCCAACAGTACCCCGACAGGTACAAAGATGAGGAGGTCCTAAGGACAGTTCCGAAATTTGCATATCCATATAAATTTGAAAAGTAGGTTTTGCTCACGCATATCCCCGCAGTCTGTAACCTCGATCTCATTGTTTTCAGTACTGTCATACAACATTACTCATTTGTATTAACAGATGTGGAATCCAAGTGGACGTTCGGATTCTGCAGGCACGATCCCAGATCGGAGACCGCACTTGTTGTTCTTAGTTACCTTCCGTGGCATCACGCTTTTTATAAGTATGCAAAATTTTTGCAAAAGTCAGTTCTGATGGTGCACAGCTCAATCACCTGTGTATTGCGGGGATTGCTTATTTCTTAATAAAGCACTTATTTCGATTAAAGCCTCTGCTTTTATCTGCACACTTTGAAAATATTTGAAATTTAAATTTCTCGTGAAGATGACGTAACGCAGATTTGCTCTTGCCATTGGTTGAAACCAGTGGCGGCTCGCTGCTCCTGAAACAGGCACTTTCTGATTCTGAGAATTTCTCACTAATTCTTGAATAAAATGCTTCATAGTTCACCAAATTAGTCTCGTTGTCCCTGTAAATAAGGCCGATGAGACCCAGTGGCAGTTCATTAATTGCAACATGCATGGGTGTCCCATTTTCGACTTTTTCGCGACCCTGTTCTACTGTTTTCAGATAAATTCGATTTTGGCTATTTTTTAGTTTTTGTGTTATACCTACTCTAAAATTGAAAAACTTCGAACTTTTGAAAGACCCTGTAGCAGCCAGWTTTTATATTTTGATTTTTTAAACTGTTTCGATCGAATGCCGTAATTAGTTTTTTGGAGTTATGAACACGTGTTGAGATAGAGAACAAATGTATGTTTTTTTTAATAGAAACTAGTGGTTATGGGACGCTTAAAAAGAACTTTTTGCGGTTTTCAAAAATATAAATATATTTATTTTAATACATGGAGAAATATGGCGATTTTTTGCAATTTGTAGTACGATTTTGTGAAAAATAAGTGAAAATACTCCTGTCAAACCCAAAATAGGGAATACAACACTGTGGAAGTTATAAATGACAAAATAAATAAAAATGTAATAAATCATAAGTATTATTATTATTATTATTATTATTATTATTAACATAATGATAAATTATAGAGGCAAGGCCTATACTATAAAATAAACTAAAATAACGTGCGAACAGCCGCAAAAGTAATGTAAAAAACAAGTAGTAAATATACATAATCAGAAACAACCGAACAAAATTAACAAATTCGTTGAGATGTGACACACACCGATTAGGAAGACTCGCACAAAACAGCAAGCCGCAGACACGCACGTACCTCACACAAACATTACTCCGACGCTCGGAACCGATCCAAGCGGTGTTTGAAGGAAGCAATGGTCGGGGCACAGACCACATTTTCAGGAAGAGAGTTCCAGAGTTCGAAACAGCGGTTTGAGATAAAATGCRGCCGGTGAGAAGTTTTAAAGTTTTCCTTCTTTAATTTAAACTGGTGACCACGTAGACGGGCATCAGTGCTGAGAGCGACGATACTGCGAGCTGAGGAGTTGTAGAATAGTTATTCTAAATAATTGGATTAGTTCGGCTCTCTCTCGTCTCACGGAGAGAAGATCAATGTTCATTTTCTTAAGCCGCGTCTCATAAGGCAGTGCAGAGAAACCCCTGGGCCAGCGAGTAGCTGCTTGCTGAATCTTCTCCATGCATTCGCGGTCCTTGATCAAAACCGGGGACCAGGCTGGTATTCCGAACTCCAGAAGCGGGCGAACATACGTCGTGTACAGACGGGCTGCGAGACGAGGATCCGGGGAGAGAAAAGCTCTTCTTAAAATGTATAAAGCAGCGTTAGCCTTTCTTGCAGTCTTCAGGCAATGGGGAGACCAGGAAAGATTACTGGTGACAGCAAAACCAAGATCTGTCTGCTCAAACACAGAAGCCAGCGGCAGCCCATTTATGATGTAATTAGTATGCGGGTTTAATTTGCCCATGTGTAGAATAGAGCACTTTGCAATATTTAAGGGGATCAGCCAAGTGCTACACCATGATGAAACGCGATCTAGATCGTACTGTAGGAGGCAAGAGGATGGGTTGCTATATAATTTGGTGTCGTCTGCATACATGGAAATACTGCTCTGGATGCCAAGTTGTAGGTCCGAGGAGTAAATAATAAATAAGATTGGACCCAGGATTGACCCTTGAGGCACGCTACTCAAAATAGGGTAGCATCGTGATTTTGCGTCCCCCACCCTTACCCTAAAAGTTCTTCCTCGCAGAAAAGCTGCAAGCCATCGCAGCAACAGTGCCCGCACTCCAACATGTTCTAACTTCACAGCAGGCCTTCGATGGGGCACCTTATCAAATGCCTTGGCGAAATCGAGATATATCACATCAATTGGCTTTCCCTGATCCAAAAGCGATGTCCAGTCGTTGAGAGAAGATATCATGTTGGTCACTACTGAGCGGCCGGGAACGAACCCGTGCTGAGTAAGAGGAATTATGTTGTTTGTCAATAGGAAAGACACCAATTTTGAGGCAATAATCTTCTCCATTACCTTACACACAACGCTTACGAGACTAATGGGACGATAGTTCCTAGCATCCAACTTGTCGCCCTTTTTGAAGATAGGCGTGACGTTAGCGGTGAACCATTCATCCGACAGGATAGATGAGGTGAAAGAGGAGCCAAAAATGATTGATAAATGATAAGCAAGGCCTGAGGAGCATTTCTTAAATTAATTAAATTTCTTATTATTATTTATTAAATTAAACGGTAGAACATAAATTACTAGTTATTAATTTTAAACAAGTAATAGAAATACACTTACTACAAGTATTGCTCAAACTGCTGTTCGTTATATTGTAAACATAATGCCAGATAGGGCTGCTATTGAATTATATAAATAGCCCTATATCGGAGCTATTCAAAAGCCTTCCAGTAGTGTCTTCTACTGTTTTCTCTTAGGTTTCATGTGTTTCGAACTTCAAAAAAGGAATGCTGTCTAACAGTTCCGAGTGTTGAATGTACCGTTAAAAATGTGGTGGACCAGTTTCCTCCCAAAATAAAGCACAATACATTGAAACCAAATTTCCCTTGTTGACGCTATACAGTATACAGTAACATGTTCGTTCTCATTTGACCAATATCGGATATTATTGCGATTGAAAGTAACATCACTATTTATTTAGTTTTCGTCAGGCCAAACAGGTCTTCCAACATTATTATTGTTGCGAATTTTGCAGAATGTTTTGACCCCGCGTTTTTGATATCCCACTTACAATATTATTTCACAATTTTCCTTTTCATATTTTTTCGATCGGGGCTTTTTATATGATCCGTAAGATAATAAATTGTTCTAATCTAGAATAAGTACTTTTTGCGGTTGTCTCCTTTTAAATAATTCAAAGCAAATGTATAAAAAGATGACGATCATGTCTAGTCGTTCTAAATTTTCACATTTCGCGTTTTTCATTTCGTTATATTATTTAAACTTCATTCGCTAACTTCATTTACCAAATTTTAGGTTTGATATAAGTATTTACATTCCTAATTTCGATGGCTTTCTATTTTTTCATTCCCATATAATATTTTCAATAAAGTTGAAAAATCTCTGTAATTCCTTTATTCATGAAAATAAATATATGAAGTTACGATTTCTACTTAAAAGACATAAGTTTGATCTATATGCCAAAAAGTGTTAGCAATACCAAAGAAACTAATTGCGGCCTTTGATTTTACGTAAGAGAAATCTACAAGAAACAGTTCTTTTTAATCGAAGTTTAACATTTTATTAAACATTTTGTTCCAATGTGTCAAGGTCCCTTTTACCAATTAATTCAATTTTTTTAAACATATTTACCGTGTATTGTTTGTTGTAGCAATACACAACACCGGAATAAAATGTCCCAAAGATTTCTACTAGATTTATATCCGGAGAACAAGAAGGGCAAATAATAAGTCAATATTTTGATTTCAAAATACACCTTTGACATGTTAGATTCTTTAAAAATCGTATCTTTTTAAACACTGTTTATTATAGATCGAAACGTCATATTATTAAAGAAAGTGTCTTTAATTTATAAAAATAAGGAGCCAGAACCTACAAATAAATACTATAAGAAAAACTGTTTATTATATATTTGCGTTAACGCTGCACCGCATTCAATACTGCTTTGCAAAATATTAAGGCCCTTTTCTCAAATTTCGTTTGACGCTTATTAAGATTTTGAATTGTATATGTAATAAAGCACACGTTTTCCCACAGTTACAACTCATATTGACTTCAACAAATTCTAGCCTACCAGTATTCCGATAGAGAATGAGTCTTAAAGAGCTTGAATTTTTGACGAAGAATTGTTTCATGTTTAGTTAAAATATGTCTAATCATCGCTATTATTTCACAAACAGTTTACGTCTATTCTGAGTGAAACTCCTTTTGTCGTTGCTACCATAGTTGTAAGGGGTTTGCAGATAATTTGAGATCTTGGGCTACCGATTTAAGCTTCTAAAAATTATCACCATCTCATTTGACGCCACTGGCAGCCTAATCTGTGTTACTTGCCATGTTTACTTACTTTTCACTAACTTTTTTTACATAGACAAGTGCGCTATTTTATTCCTGAAGGACAGACACCATTTATTTTATGTCCTTGTTGAACCCACCAAGCATTTCCGTTAATAAACGAAAACATGGCTAATTAAATAAGTGAATGGACCTCTTTTACTGGCACAGTTTGTTTAGAATGCTCCCTCCGCAACTGAATAATGCAGATAGAAACTCCGACTTCCTCTGAGCTGTCACTATCTGAACTGACACCAGTTATCTTCATCTACAATTCCGCACGAGTGATGACTAACGTGATTGCAGATTTTTAGACAACATAGCAGTATTAATGCACAGCCCAAGATGCGAAGACTTGAGCGAGTTCCTGTCCGCCGTTTACAATGCGAAAATTTCGGAACCCGGACGTCACTTCTGCGTTACCTTCAACAGAGGTGAAAGCGTACGTCATAACTTTCTTTGGGGTCGCCGCTTGTTATGACTAACTTTAATGCAATTTCAGACTTTTACGGTTGAACGGCCTAAGCCATTTCAGTTGCCCAGTATACCCGAAAATGTAAGTTACGTAAAAGGTGTGCTTGTTCATTCATGCTTAATGCCGCTGTGTAAAATCTGGTAGAGGCGGATGGAAAGCGAACTTGTATTTGGTTTATGTAGGTGTCCAATAGTTATGTTTCTGAATGTTTACATACGAAAATACAACATACACAACGTAAATCCTAAATTTGTCGATTACCTACTTGGCTCAAAACAGACTGATTTAACTTGGTTTACCTGCATTCCAAATTACTTTGAGTGCATCACAATCCATAAAATGTTTTCGTTTCTCATGAAATAAGTGGACTAAAAAGGTTCCTCAATTTGCAACTTTAATCAACATATACATAAACTGTATTTAAGTTTTTCTTCGTCATATGCAAACGTAAATTAATGTAATATTTTAATAAAATAGTTTTTTTTTTTAATTGGACTGGTGCACAACTACATATAGCCCTATCTAAATTTCACACAAAGTTGAACAAATTTTAATAAAACATTCGTAAATTAATAATTAATTAATTAATTAATTAATAATTAATAACAATTCGACATTTTAGTTGGCAAACCAAGCCATCGACTCTACTGCCATGAATCCTCACATTATCTTGTTGGAAAATAAAATCTCGTTCGTAATTATTATTTAAAAAAAAAAACATTAAATTTGTCTCAAGAACTTGAATGTACTCTGTACTGTTTATGCGTGTTGATGGGTAAGTCAATGTTAAAACGCCTGCTTTTGTAAAGGCACCTCCTTTTTCTTTTGAAAGATACTCAGGTTCTCTCCTCAAATCAACAATTGAAACATCTGGACCATCAAGCTTAAATTCTTAAATCATCAATTAGTAACTTTTTGTCTTCATTGTCTTTTTTAGCTTAAATCTTTGGTATGTCTGAATATTTGGTCAAAAATAATTATTTTGTGTAGTTTTCCTTAATTTAAACAAGAAAGGAAGATTGCAGTAATTTGCACTGCTACAGGATGGCTTTTGTTTGTTTGTTTGTTTGTTTGTCATAGAATACTTGGATGACCGGTGAATACATATTAATACATCGATCGATACAGAAATCTCTGAAAAAACAGATATGTGTTTTTACATAAAATACTGTGGTGGGCATATTTTGTAATGCAATTTATATATGCCACAGCTTATCAGAGATAACACCAGCAAGATTTTATTAAACAATAATTCATAGGCCTATTCAACCATGTACAAAAATAAAATCAAGAGGTTACACCTTAAAATTCAGGAATAGAATCAGATATAATTATCACTGGATATTCTATTCAAAACTAATGCTAGTACGTTTGTATAAAATCTAAACTAAAGCCTTACTAGATTTTACAGAAAAGCTTGAAAATTTCGTGGATCGAACTGTTGAGGAAGAAAACATTTTTGGCACGGAAATTACCGATATAATAAAACTGTCACAGAATCTAATTAATTATTGGTAGCTGTCCCACAAGGTCGCACCTGCTAAAATTTTTAATATGCTTAAAGCTGCATGGACAGAATATTTTATTTCCTTCCGGAGTTGCGACGACATTCTTTCGATCGTTATTTACTTTGTAGTCCTTGTTATACAGATGGTTAGGTAGCAGGAATTCATCATTTTGTTTAATAACGGTACCTTATTTAATTTGTACGCCGTACAGCTGCAAATCGAGGCTTCCATACTGTTCGAAAGTAATAATTGCATCGACATAACCAAAACTCATTTTGTTTATCCAGCAAAGAATGTTATCAATGGAGCATTAAAATTTTTGCAACCCACATTAGTGATACGAAATGGCAACTGAACTAAGCAATACGCAGCATATCAACAATTTCATACTAAGTTTAAGATTATTAAGATGTACATTGATGTGAATGCCTTGCGTATAGTTTGCGTTACGTAACAAACTAGATTTGCGTGTTGTGGTGCAGATATTTCCCTGGTAAACACAAAACAAATGATTCATTACACGACATCCATACAATAACTATTGTGCATGCCATACTCAGACAGGATTACTTCTCGATAAGGCAAACTGTCATCAGAAATGACATTTTCCGGCTGTTTCACACTGGTTTGTATCAGTCCACGACTGTTACTAAATCAACAATAGTTTCACGCAAATTGACTTGGATAGTGCCATGTAGACATGTATTAACGAGAACTTATAAACCATAAAGGACGTTTGTGTGTTTATTTGTATTTTGTTATTGCTGGCAAGCTATAAACACACACGTTACTAACTAAAAAATGCAAAAAATTTTAGTTTTTAAATTATATACGAGTAGTTTAAAAGAAAAAGAGCTAGGTAACATTATATACAGAAATCTTAAATTCAAGTTACCTATGTACATCTGATAGTCATATAATTTTATTGTACGGGTGCGGAGGACTTTTATATAAAATAATTCGACGTTATAGCCGCACTGAATGAAACTTCTTTTGTCGTTCCATGCTTTGTGAGATGCTCAAATGCTTGCTCGAGTGCGTCCTTATAGACTGGTACTACATGTCAATGAGGAAGAACAAAATTTCAGAACTTCATATCAATTCTTTAAACAAAACTGAATACATTGAGAAAATCTCAGGTCCGTATCCAATTACAAACGTGCAAAAACTAAACAAATATAGGGTCCTTGGACTTCTGAGGATTAAGTGAGGAATTAATTGTTAAATGGTGATAATTAGATATCTCTGAAAGTGAATGGACAACATCCACAATAGCTAGAGATTTATTTTTCAGTAAGTAAAGAGTGATAGAAGGAGATAATTTTTTACTAAAACATATTAGGTACTTCACATTTTTCCACATTTAGCTTCATATCGTTAAGATTGCACCAATTCTCAATTTTCAATCAATCAGATTGTAGAGTAGCAATATCATCAAGAGTTTGAATTTTAAATCGTAGGCAAACAGCAAACAAGCTGATGACATCAAAACAAACATCATTTACAGAAAAAAAAATTAGGGCCTATATGTTAGAACCCCGTAGAACCTAGATGTTGCAGAATAATCCGATGACTGAGAACCTTTTATAAAAAACTCTTTGAGTGCGATTATCGATATAACTGCATAACCGTGAATATAAAGGATCTCTGATACCATACAAGTGAAGTTTTGTTTTAAGTATAAAGTGATCAACTGTATTAAAAGCTTTTTGAAAATCAGTGTATACAGCATGAACATCCAAGTCGTCTTCAAAAGCATAAATAATATCCTCAGTAAAAGTAACAAGATTTGTAAGTGAATGAAATCACGTTGAACTGAACTGATAACGTTTTTAAACCTTCTTTTAATTTTGGACGCGACTAAACTTTCAAAAATCTCCCAGGGAACACGCAATATACTGATAGGCCTATAGTTTATAATATTATTTCTAGATCCAGACTTAAAAACATTTATAACATTCGCAGTTTTCCACTTATCTGGAAAAACATCGTCATGAACTGATTCAGGTTCAGCTAGAGAAGTAGGTACTACAGAACACGTAAAAACTAGACGGCAGATTGTCTGACCCAGCTCTTTTTTACACCCCAATTTATTAATTGCACTGAAAACATCACTCTTTATCCAAATCCACAATTGAGTTAAAAAAAACTGTTGGCATGATAAATACAATGAGTAGAATGAGTAGTTTTCGACTATATTTCTCTTCCATATATTGGAACTTCATTTGATATCATACATAGAGGTATTTCATTAGCTTTAGTTTTTTCGTGTACAAATTTCCAAAATTTTTCGGGATTAGATTTACAAATATAACTCTTAATCGGTTAAAACTGTACACAGTAAACAGCAGGGTCGGATTAGAACTAAATGGTTATGGTTAGCAAAATTACAAATACAAGACATCTGTCCTGATTACCACGCCGGACCCCGTGACTTATGAGTTTCGCTCTGTTTCTGCTCATCAGACGGAGTAGGTGTATTCAGAGAGTATGAAATCGTATAAGCAGTGAAAATACTAATGAAAGCACGGTAGTACAGAGAGCATTCTATCGGTAGATGTCTTTTATTTGTCAAATACTAGGCCTAAGACGCTACTAGCTCGTGGTTCTATTTTGCAATGGGTCTGATAGATTGTTCAGTAATAAAAGAAACCTTATCATTTATATCAGCAATTAGCAGTATGTATTGAAATTGATAATGGAACACTTTCAAGCATCTGAGAGATATCGCCATGGAAAATACTGTTCAAATTTCGTACTTAAACTGAACAGTTTCTATTTCTTTGTAAGTGGCTTTTTTGACACAGTATATCAACAGGTGATTCGATCCATTATATATACGAGTAGTTCTAGTACTTCACACGTATGAATCAAGAGGAACTGATATTACACCAGTTAACGAGCAGAGATTTTCAGATTCTTGTTGGATCTCCAACAATTTGTTTTAAATTAAAAATATTTATTGTGTTTGTACAATATCTGATTACAATTAGGCAAAGACTGAGCTGAATATTCTTCTAAACATGTACCAAACATAATTGTAGTTTTACCTAAATTTACTTCAATTTATAGCTCTTCTAGTGCACACTTTCTATTCTCCTCAAAGTATTTTAACACACTTGAAATAATCTTATCCAAGTTTTCTTGCGAAGTTTGTCGGGTAGATTTCCACATTTTGACTCTAGCACTTGGTATTTTGTCGTGTCTAAAATTGACAAGCAAATTAAACGCATCAATCCTTCATATTTTACCCCCCTCTAACCACCAGTCAGCATTTTATTGAACCCCTTGTCCACTCTACATGAATCTACATGAAAAAAATATAGACCCCTGTTATTTTTATTTTTTGCAAAGAGCTTAGTTAATGCTTAAAAAAGATTGTTTTTGGTTAAAGTTTGAATCTCTGACGTCAGCGTTCCCTGGCGCGCTTAGTGCGGTGTAACTGTGTGACGTTGCCACGCCATTTTCTGATCCTGGCATTCCTGTCGGCCGAGATGAAGTTTCTGAAATCGAAGTCGCAGCAGCGTTGCCATTTTATTCCAAACTCGCAGTCGTAATTATGAATTATAAAAACCTACACGCGAATGAATGTGTTAAACGCGATTCGTTGTTAGTCGTTTTCACTGTAAATATTAAAACGTAAAATATATTAAATTAAAATTATAACTTGCAGCGGATATATCGCAAACAGAAATAATTTTATGGCAGCCGAAGGATAAGTTCATATTTCAAGTGATATTAAAACTGGAACAACTATTTATTAAGTAGGTAATCTTGTTTAAACCTGAGTTACAGCATGTATAGCTGCCATGACATCATTTTATTCAAGTCGCAACCTTTAAATAGCAAAATCGCCTAATTTGCGTAAAATCGAACGATCTGGCCACACGAGTTTCCATTCATGTAAAATTGGTCAATCATGTGTAAGTCAATTTTTGGTAAATTGTCCGAAGATCTCTTCACATAATTTTGCACAGTCTATGTTTGAACAACAATGTTCTAAGTAAATAAAAGCAAAACTTTAACGCGTCCTCCGTTCTCAAACCAAAACGTAAACAAAGGCAAAGAACAGAACCACAGAACGTACGCGTGTTCAACAGCGACAAAGGTGTCAAGCATGCAACAGGGCATCCGGCGCATTGGCGCAATAGCGGAGTGCGTCTCCAGAAACGGTGACGTATCACGAAATATTTGAATTTGGCGGTAAACCTTTAAAGGTAAAAATAAGATACAAAAACATTAAAAATATTTTTTCTATTGCCAACTTCTAACTTCATTAGGTCCAAGCAAAGTCGCACATGTGTTATAATAACGATTTATTGTCAAGGGCAACAACCCCATTCGACTTGTATATTTTCCACTAATATTTTAATAAGGATTATAAATGACAAGAATTTATTTTCCGTATGTCTGGTATTATCGGTAAGCAGTACGATTAGCAAGAATATTTAACGCTTTTAAACACTCGGTGAATAAATGACCAGCGCCCAAATCACTATGGTTAGAGTTAGGTAAATGGACAAACAGAGATATTAAAAATAATTATAGATTTATTTCTAAAATCAGGCAGTTAAAAACAGTTTAAGGCTAAATACTAAGTATTTAAGGTTATAGAACGTTCAGTAGAAAATGAGAGTATCTTCAAGTGTAGCAGTTGGCCGAAACATTACCGAGGCTCAGGAATCAATGTTTCAGAAGATCATATAATTTGACAGAAGATTAGAAAACCTCTAAGTGTTAAACGTTGCCGAAACTATCTCACGATGGTAAAGTCGAATATCGACGTTTCGAGAACTCTTAAGTACAGCAAATTAAACTTTTGGCGAAAAAATATTTCTTTTTTTTATTTGCTCAATCGCTTTAAAATGCTCGAAAACGTCCAAAAACAAAATTTGAGCAAACAATTTCTGCTGTGTGTAGACGCGATAACTTTGGAAAGACAACATATGAACTTGAAATTTGGCATACATATAAACCTCAGCTACCCAAAGCGAGCTATTGTTTTGGGGTAAGTAGGGTATAGGGAAGAGAATTGTTTACCATTTTTTGCAGATTTTTATTTTTTTACTTTTAGTATGTGATTAGTAGTATAATTGCGAGTATTATTCGTCCCTATAAATTTTCGGTGCAGCTAACTGTTTAGAAGATATTAGCAAAAAACCATCAATTAAAAAAAACCTGTTTTTCCCAAATATCACCGAAAATACTTAATATATTCAATAAGTGAAAATACTATCACAGATAAGAAATAAAATTTCTCACAAAAAGTGTTTCGAAATATTTCCAAAAAAATGGAATTTGAACCCTGTCCACACGATTTTTTTAATTGTTATATAGAAAATCAAATTTCTGATTATAAAACACTATTCTAATTTTTTGTTAAGTTAATAATTTTGTAATTGTTTAGAAAAACCAGATTTAGAAATTTATGGATTTTTGATATCATCATTATTGATCGTATAATACAGGAAATAAAAGCGTAATTATCATTTTGACAATTTGATGTGGAAGTATTCATTCAATTTGCAGCGGTTCCCATTTTATTATTTGGTTAATTAACTCAAACGAACACCAGGTCAGAAAAAAGTATGGGTAATGTTTGTTACTTGTTATGGAAAAACGCCCGCTACGAATGCTAAAATTAGCATTTTGCGATTAGGCAAGTCCGTTACCATATTTACCTATCCACAAATCCCACTCACAAAAATTTTATTTATGGTTTCACTAGCACAACATTGAAATCATTGAACATCTAACATATTGCGTGGATGTTCGTATAACTGTTTGAGGCGTCATCCATCATTATAATTTACGTGTTGGTACATTAAGGCAGTCATTAACAATAATGCTTACTGTTATGCAACGAAAATCCAGTTTAGAACTGGTAAATGAAATGTACAGTTGGTTATTCGAGCTTATTAACAAATTAGAAAATAATAATTTCACGCTGTAGTTTTATGTTTGAGCAGTGAGTAGCTGCATCAATATTAAAGAGGTTTATGAAGTCTTTGTTTTTTATTCATAATTACACTAGACAAATTAAAGTGCTGCTATACTTGCACATGTAATGATTATGAAACACGACGATGCTTTCTGGAGAACATCAAATAGCGCTTCGTGAAGGAAGAAATTTTCGAAGTAATGCACTTTTAAGCCGGAAATTGTATCTCTACTAGCGGAGATTACCTACATATTCCAGGGGTATTAAACCTCATTTTAATAATCTTGTTTACAACATCGTCTGACGTAACGTTAATTTAACGGCGATCTAAATTTCCAAGCTTTTCGTTATCACCGGTACAAATAAATATTATCAATTATAACGTAAAACTAACAGTTTTTTTTATGTTTTAGAGGAATTTAACAGAATATTACAACGCTGTCGACACGAACAACATGATGATAATATTCGCCTCGATGTTATACGAAAGACGTATAATTTTTACGTCGAAAAAGCTGACCCGCCTGAGTGCATGCGTCCAATCTGCAAACGACGTAATATATCCCATGATTTGGCAGCACATTTTCATACCAGTTTTACCGATGGCCTTGATCGACTACCTTTTGGCACCGATGCCTTTCCTCATCGGCGTTCCCGATGAAGTACTGAAGGTGAGCGAAGACGTCCGATGGAAAATTAGGGATTTCCTTGTGCTGATCTAAGTTTATCCTTGCGCGGGACGTTATAATTAGATTTTGCAATTAACAGCTCATCTCGTGGGTTTTTGAGTGGGTTAATAAACTCGGTTAAAGTAAACATTGGCTGCGATTCAAGTACAACGCTCTGCTGCAATGCAAGCAAAATGTTTAAGAGGAAGAGGAAGTATGGTCGGTGTACGATGTGAAGGTGGAAGGAGGTTGAGGAAAATGATAATAGAACAGTTTGTTTGATTTGACACGCGTTTGCACAAATACCAGTAATCTTTCGCAAATGTTGAGTAGTTGGAAACAGATTACACAAAGTCGTTTAATCATCTGGCAAATAAGTTTCATATGTTTTGTGCTTGTTAATTAAATTTCTGTTGACTGTTGTAAGAGCGCAAGTTTTCGTTTGCTATGGCTGTTAAATCTAACGCAGAATTAACATTACATGTACGGTCACACTAAAAGCATTGCCGATGACATGTTGTTTTCCGGGCTGGTTCCCACGTTGGTTATTAGACCTTGACGTTTCGACACTCATGTCGGGGTCTTCCTCAGAAGTAGCTCTAAAAACTTTTCAGAGCTACTACTTTTTTTCTGTATGTAAAATTTTTGTTTTGTCAAAGCCACAAAGCCAATCATGTATTTAGTCAAATATGAGTGTTCAGCTATGGAAGCTTTATCTATCTTTTGCAGTCTAGTAGCACGTATGTGTCCTTTCAAACGCGTACCTACTTATCTTTTAGTTTGACCTATGTAACACTTGCCGCAAGAACAAGTAATTTTGTAAACACCTTCACTCTCTAAATGTACTTTATCTTTAGTAAATTATTATACGTACTATCAACAACTAAAATATTATGGTTTCTAAGCATCCTCTTTAATTTTTCCGAAAGGCCGTGAACATAAGGCAAACTTAACTTCAATTTACTTTGTCCTGGCTGAGAATTTACTTGATTTGGACGGGCACTTTTATTAAAAATTGACTCACTAGCGCTGATTTAAGATGATATATTTCTTTTTGTAAAGAACTTTCGTCTGAGATCCTTTGTGCTCTAACAAATAACTTCCTTATGAGACTATTCTATTGAGAGGGAAGGTGGTGAAATGTGGCACGTAAATATCTGTGTGTGTATGTGTTGGTTTTCTGTAAACCTTGTGTCCTAACTGTCCAGTGTTTATTCTGTAAATTTGGACATCCAAGAAAGGTAAACTACCTTTTGGCTTAAACTGGAAACTGTTGATCGCTACCTCTTCAAAATTTTCCATAAACAAATTGGCTACTACAGGACTTAGAGGTATACCCATTACACAACCTGATTTTTGTTCATAAAAATTATCGTTCCATAAGAAATAAGTTGATTTTAAATGGTGTTCAGATAATCGTGGGGTCTCTGTTAAGCTTAGATTTGATGATATCTATCGTTTCAGGTATGGGTACTTTCGTAAATAAAGAAACCACGCCAAACTAACTAAAATATCACCTTCTGAAATACTTTAACCTTTTATAATGTCAATAAAGTTTTTGCTACATAAGGTTTTAAATAGTTAGCACAACATTTTGCCAATCTGTAACAAGGATTGCCAATCGTATTGATTATGGGTCTTAATGGAACATTGGTTTTATGGATTTTGGGCAAACCATACAGTTAAAACAGTCAAAAGAGACTTCTCATTCGAAAGATTTGAACTTTTGATAAGATCATTAGTAATTTTGGAAATTTTTGACGTCGGATGTCGGGATAATTTTTGTTATGTTTCCTCATCTAAAAATTCTATAACTTTATTCTCATAATCTCTTCTTTCTAAAATTACTGTGGCTGAAATTTTATATGCTCTAGTAACTATAATGAACTGCATTTCCTCAGATGTCACATTAGGTTTGAACGTACATGCATTTCTAATGGCGTGGCATGCATCCATCCTAATCTTATCCGCTTGATCTTTCGTAAAGGCGTATCATGTATGAGTTTATCCTTCAAATACCGAACACCAGATCTGTTTAATACCCGGAATAGGTACTACCAGTAGTTGTAGTTTCATCATATTTTCAACCTTCAACCACTGGAGGCCTATCATGTATCCAATTTCTAAATATGAGTTGATCCTTTAAATATCGAGGACCAGATCTAGTAGTTGCAGTTTCACCATATTTTCAACTCTCAACCATCCGAGACTGTTTATTTCGTGGTACATATAAATCGTACTTTCTCAAACCACAAACGTAACGACAACAGTTATTTTGGACAATCTCAAGAAGATTTCTAGTTTGTTGATAACATACAGATATATAATAACCAAAAATAGGCATAATCAATACTTCACACAACTTTTTGCCTATATTGAAATTAGTCAAGCTTCTATTGGCATACAACAATTTCATTTTGTAATATAATAAGTGACCCTGCAGTAACTCAGTCGAGAAAATTTATGTATGCAGAGGACATGGCATTGGCTCTGMAAAGTAAAGACTTTTCWGTACTTGAACAAAACCTTTCAAGAGGCATCGAGATTTAGGAATTGCTATTTAAAGCTTGGCGCTAATGCCTTAATCCATGGAAGATAGAAGTAACTTGCTTTCATCTCAACAATCATCACAAGACAAACCAATTTCAAGTTATGTCAAATATCGTAATTCTCATTCATAACTTCTCGCCAAAATACCTTGGAGTGACTCTAGATACGTCTCGAACCTACAAGAAACATCTAAAAAACATCAGTAAAAAATTACAGACTAGAAATAACATCCTGCATAAGCTTGCTGGTACAAGTCGGGATGCAGACGCAAGTGTACTCCGTACTTCTGCAACTACCTTGCTTTATAGCATTGCTGAATACTGTTGTCCTGTCTGGAAAAATAATCATCACACAGGAAAAATTGGCTAAATACTGCAATGCTACTAATCACTGGAACATTTAAGTCAACTCCATTACCTTGGGTTCCAATTCTTTCAAAGGTTGCTCCTCCGGAGATTCGCAGACAGTTTGCTAAGATAAAACTTGGCAAAAATATCAATTAGCTCCTAATGAGTTTCTAACTCTGCAAGAGCTACCTTCAAGAAAACCTGTGTGGACAGAAGATTTCCTTCGTGCTCCTTACACCGTTGAAGATGGATGGTGTTCTGTGGGCAACTTAAGAAACGTGGTATATTCAATCAACAGCTTATAAACGATCTTACAGAGAAGGTGGCAGGAACTGGTCTCCAGAGAAAGTCTTAGGTTACTCTGAGTCGCCTTCACACTGGTCTTAGGAAATGCAGCTTTTTTCCTAATAAATGGGATGCATTTGTCAACCCTTCTTGTGAATGTGGAGACATATGGTCAACAGATTCCCCCGTACAGCATGACTTGGTGGTCGATCGTAATAATGAAGGTGTTGAAGATCGGTTTAAGATAATCGAGATCTGAAATCATGGATTAACAGAATATAGTGATATAATATAATCTTCCAGAAAAGCGTTGAATGTTGTACAGTCTTTTAAATATTCTACAAAGTTCTTCAGTAGCTACAAAATATTACAATATCATCTTTAAAGGGGGTGAAATAAGAGAGATAATTATTTAATTTACGAAATAAAAAAATTTATGCTATTGTTTAGAAATTAACACACATCTATTTAACTGTTTTAGAAACACATTTGGTTAGAAATTACATCCCTATTTGATAACTAGCATATGTTTCAAAATATTTTATTTCGGTGTTTGATATTTGGTATAAACGATCTCCTTCTACGCAAGCAAAGCTGCGGGCAACAGCTAGTAATGATAATAGTAATATTTTTGTATAGTTACGTAGTGGCACCGACAAAAAGATTAATTGTTGCACTTGATCTTTGGAATAAAAAATGGACGAATCAGCGCATTTTGTTGACATTGATATCAGCATTGTTACATGGTGTATATTAACCGTCTATTTTCGTCATACCGGCCAAGACCAAAATGTTTATAATAACCGAGTTTATTGCCATTTAATGAGCGTACTGCGACGTCACCACCTCATTTCCTTCTAGAAAGTCCAGAAGAGCGACATAGGCGACGTAGTCATCCTGGACGCGGACACGAACAMAGTCGAAACGCCTTTCGACGACTTGAACAATCTGCCCCAAGAAGTCGTAAGTCGCTTTGATTGAACTTCCTGTCGCAGGGGCCCTCTCCCCACGTTGCCCATTACCGTTCCAGATAACGTCATTGAAGAAGCAGTTGAGGAACAGGTCGGCGTTGCTCGGCGACGGAGTGTCTAGGGCGTTCTTGCGGGCTTTGGTCCAGCTCATCGGGGGCTACAGGGACGCGCTGAGGTTCCAGGCTGGGGAGCAGGTCACCTTCGACCAGGACAAGTTCATAGAGACGCGGCCGGTGTCGCTGCAGCCCTTCCTCAAGGAGATGCTGAATCTGCAGATCTTTCAGCAGGTGAGTTGCGACAGTTTTCGATTAGTGATACAAGTGAAATGGACAAGAAAAAACTTTAATATTGCACCCTTTTAATAAAGATTTATTAAGAAAACAAACAATAATCAATGTAAATAAAGGCATTACATCCAAATAGAAATTTTTCGCTACACAATGAACCGTAACACTTATAAAGTCTTTTATAGATGACGATGAATCAGAGCCCCAAAGATGTTATGCAAAGATGTAACATGTTAAAATGCATGTCTATGCTGTGCTGTCTACACCTCAACCAACTGCAGATAGATCTATTTCGCTGTCATTACAGCTCATCAGTGCAGTTTAGGTCTAGTGTAGACAGCACGGCATAGAACTGGTTTTGCTTATATACCAAAGCAATGGTATGATGAAAGTAAGAATTTAGGATGGCAATGCCATCTGTCAGCATTACACTGACATGATGACAAAGCCACCTAGCTGCCTTAACGGGTACTACTTCCTAAAGGAAGTGACCTGTAGCCTGACAAATTGGCATGCAACTGCATACTTTAATTTGTAACATGTTGCTTAGTTGTAATTTCACTTTGGCTTTCACTTGAGCCTTCGTATCATTTAGTACATACAACTTGCTTTCGATGTGTTGGAGATACCATTTCATACCTAGGGCATATCTTTTTTATTAAATCTTGAAAACATTACTTCCACATCCAACGGATGGGAAGCATTGTATCGCGAAAAAATTTTCAAAAATTTTTATTCGCTCATTCGCTTTAAAAAAAAACAAAAAAACATTTGAGCAAAAACAAATTTCTTGTCTATGTGTCTGTGGTTTTGTTTGTGTACACGATAACTTTCGAAAGACTCAATATATGAACTCGAAATTTGGCAAGCAAACTACCCAAAGCGACCTATTGTTTGTGGGGTAAGTAGGGTATCGGGAAGGGGTCGAAATTAAGGGGTAACTACCCTTCTTGCAAATTTTTATTTTTATATTTTTTTTCGTTTTAGTATGTGATTAGTAGTATAACTGCGAGTATTATTCGTTCTTATAAATTTTTGGTGCAGCAAACTGTTTAGAAGATATTAGTAAAAAATCATCACTTAAAGAAAACTGTTTTTCCTAAATATCTCCGAATATATTTAATATATTCAAAAAAATGAAAATACCATCAGATAGGAAATAAAAGTTCTCACAAAAAGTGTCTTAGAATATTTATCCAAAATGGGACATTTTCGAAATATTTCCCAAAAACCTATTTTGGACCCTGCTCATATGATTTTTTAAAATTTTGGTATTATATAGCAAATCAAATTTCTGGTCAAGTTAATAATTTTTGAGATATTTGGAAAAAACGATTTTAAAAACATATATTTTTGCTAATGACACGAGGACTGTTTGTCTTAAAAAATGTGTAGAGAGAAAAAATGCTCTAAACCTGATTACTAATCGTATAGTATAAGAAATAAAAACGTAAACGTCATTTTGGCAATTGGATGTGGGAGTACTGATTCAATTTGTAGCGGTTTTTTTGACGTGATCTATTTGCTCCATAGCTACATATATTTTTTCAGCTATTAGACCAGTTACTTATTTTTTTGACCGAGAATCATCTATTACACATTTCCTACAAGATTCCAACTGCCATCTGTTATTTTTATCATTTTCATGGTTAAAAAAACGCTTAATATGTTCCACACGTTTTAGGTTGGAAAACCCTTTATAATTGCGTTCTTGCACCCACATATGTTAACATTATGAAATTTGCACAGAGCAAAGCTCTCATTATGCTGCAATAATTTGCGATTACCAATAAACTTGATGTATTTTTAACTTTTACACTTAGATGCTCACTAATAGATAGGTTTAATCGTGAATTAATCGTAATCGAAATGGTAATCGTTGTACCGTTGTTTTCGATATTTAGAAGGGGTTTGGTGTCTAAATATCAGCGACAGACCGCTGAAGTACTATTTCCGACGTCCTGGTTTATTCCTGTTAAGAGAATCTTCGAGTTCACGTGCTTTGAAGGACAGTGACTTATTGGCATTGTGCCGGCTTGCCAATGTTGCTTCTGGCACTCTTATTAGCAATATTGCATACGCTTAGTTCAAGGTTGTAAATGTACTGCGTGTTATATTAGAACTGCAACATCATAGAAAATTTGAATTGTAATTTTTACCAAGTGATAGACAGCAGAGGCCTAATATAGAAGAAAAAAAATGCGAACAAGCTGAAATGTGACTTAAGCCTGGAAAGTGAACCACCTATTTTCACAAAACAGCATCACTGCTGAATATCTAGAGATGACTGAATACTTAAATGAAAGATAAAAAATCCTAGTTTTGTAAGCTCTCCTTAGTGAAGTAAATATTAATTAAACTAAAATCGAAACTTTCTCAAAAAATATTGTTTAACCACTGCATTTCCTGACGACTACGCTGTAACTATAGTTTTTGTTACATTATTTTTTTATCTCTTACCTACTTGAAATAAAAAAGCCTGTTTAAGCGGACCAGTTGAATCTTGAATTATACCAGGCATGTTTTTTAAGTAAGTACAGTTTTGCGATTCCGCCGCCGCAGCGCTACGGTCGGCGTTCCGCGCATGCGCGCTGGTTACCTACATCTAGTCTACCCACTGACGCCATTACAGTTTGATTCTTCATTGTATACGTTGTTTACTGAGTGTTTAAGATGCCTCCGACAATAGTGAGTCCCCGCCGATTGTGAAGTACGGGCTGTTATACGATTTCTTAGTGCTAAAGGCGTAAAACCGATCGATATTCAYCGTGAGATCTGTGAAGTTTACGGACAAAACATTATGAGTGATGGAATGGTAAGGAAATGGGWGAGAGCATTTAAAGATGGCCGCACAAATGTGCATGATGAAGAACGGAGTGGGCGTCCTTCGGTCGTTAATGAAGGTTTGGTGCAGAAAGTGAACGAAAAGGTGAGAGAAAACAGACTCTTTACAATTTCATCATTGTGCGACTACTTTCCTCAATATTCTCGTAGTGTTTTGTATCGCATTGTGACCGAGAACTTGAATTACCGGAAATTGTGTTCACGTTGGGTTCCGAAAATGTTGACGGATTTGCACAAAACCCAACGTTTAGGCAGTGCAATGACTTTCTTTGAGCGGTACCACAATGAAGGTGAAGATTTTTTAGACCAAATTGTTACTGGTGACGAAACATGGGTGGCCTACGTCACACCAGAATCGAAACAACACTCCATGGAATGGCGACATTCATCATCACCCAAAAAAGTGAAGTTTAAGCAAACAATTTCTGCCCGGAAAATCATGTGCACAGTTTTTTGGGACAGAAAAGGAGTATTGCTAATGGAGTTTCTGCCTCGTAATGAGACAATCAATGCAGCGTCTTATTGTAAGACATTGAACAATCTGCGTCGTGCAATCCAGAACAAAAGACGTGGCAAGTTGAGCAAGCGTATCATTTTGCTGCATGACAATGCCCGTCAACATGTGGCTAATCGGACCAAAGATCTCATCAAATCTTTTAAATGGGAAACTCTAGATCATCCTCCATACAGCCCTGATCTGGCGCCCAGCGACTACCATTTGTTCCTGCACTTGAAGAAACACCTGGGTGGTCAGCGTCTTCAAGACGATAACGAAGTCGAAACATTTGTGATACAGTGGTTAACAAGTCAGGCGGCAGAATTTTATGAGGAGGGTATTCAAAAACTGGTGCCACGTTATGACAAGTGCCTCAATATTCACGGAAATTATGTAGAAAAGTAGATTAAGGTACAGGCTTTTATGTAAGATAAAGTTATTGCGATATCTTTGCACGTCTTTTTTTAATTCCAAAACGGTACTTACTTAAAAAACATGCCTCGTATTTATTTCTAGTGTCAGTTAAAACGTTCGGCAACAGAACAAGAATAATTAAACAAGACAACTAAGTAATTTGGGCAAGAAGTCTAATTGTGACATGGTGCTTGATAGCAATACGTCCGCTCCAATGAGAATTTGTCAAATGTTGAGTGAAAACAAAAGGGGAACATGGAGAGCAAAAGAGATGTTCAATTTTATGTTTTTACAAATTGGATTTTAAAAAATACTTGCTTTTGGCTCTACTGCTCCTTATTGACATCAAGATATCGATGTTTTTATGCAATAAATAAAGAGATGGAAGCATTAAATAAAAACCAAACCTGCGAATTTGCAACACTGCCTGAAAATAAAAAAGCGATACCAGATACAATTTTATGAAAGTGTTATTAGCTATGTTAATGCAGTTTGACATAAAAACTACATTTTTCCCATTCATGAATGAGTAGTATTACTTTTCGAGTACCATTTTAGTTTGAAAAGTGCCAGTTTACTTAACACTCGCACTCGTACGAAGAGCAATTTGGCAGATTAACGTCAAAATAAAAAAAAATATTTATTATTAAAACCTTATTTATACATATTTATATCACAATTGACATACTTAAGCCTGAAGAGATTTGATTTGAGGAAATTGCGTTGTCGATTTTATCGTTTCGCTAGCAACATACTTGTTCGGCATCGGCTCTATCTGGTGGTAATGGCAGCCCCCAGTTATTTGATCACCCAGTATTTTCACGGTAGTTTTCTTTTCGTTTACGAATGCCCCATGCCCCGTGACGTTTGAGAGTCAAAATATCTGTCCCTGAATCCATTAATATTGTGGCCGAAAACCTTCTAAAACAATATCCAGTGTACCCCTCCGGGGAAGGCAATTTAAGGAAACTGGCAAAATTTTTGGGGATTTATCAAACTTATTGTAAATCTTCGATGGTCAGTTTCAAGCGGGCATATTTCCGTATAATTTCCATCAAGCTCAATCCTTCAATGTTTCCACCAGTGATCAAAAATTCTCGACAACATTTTGTTTTCGTCGAGGTTATAGCAAAGTGATAAACATCACCCTTAGCTCTAACATCTTCTACTAACATACGGTTTAGTTCATCTCGCCTACATCCCCCTGCGAGGCCTTGAAAAAATATCAGCTTATAAATAAACCAACTATTTTATGCATTATCGACGTACCTTCATCATCAAGTAATTTTCATCTACTGTTGTTTAAAATTTTTCAATATCGTCTTTACTTGACACTAGATTTTTTCGCCTTTTAACCTTCGGATTTTGTTGAATGGATTCGAACGTAGTACATTCATTGTGAAACATCCTGAATCAATTAGGTAGCTCGGAAACAATCTGATTGAACGTATGTGCTTTGCCTTATAAACCCAGACGAGATAACTGTACAACTGTATTTTACAACCCCTTCGGACTTTCTTTTCAAAAGGAGAGATGAGATTATTAAACTTGCTAATACCGACGTTCTTATTCTTCGTTAACATTGTTCTCACCATTGAGTAGTGGCTCCAAAGTGAGGATGCTTTTAGGAGTTTTGTTGCAACTATGCTAACAGAACATCCTCGCTGGGACTTTTTAACTTCTGTTCGTTACACCATTTTTGAAATCGCATGTACGCTCTCTCATATTGGACTCTGGACTTCGCTGGTAACAATGCATCGATTTCCAGTTTCGTCGATTGCTTGACATTGCAAATAGGTAGAGCAAAAAAATACTTTATTATTTATTATTATTATTTTATTTTTATTTTTATTTATTATTATTTTCTAGGTAGTTTGATGTTGCGCTTTAGATTTATTCGTTGCGGACATTTTACAAATTGAATGAAAATGTAAAAATTTTTCTAATAATAGAATATTCACATTCACCAAGAAAAAAATCTTGTGTGATATTCCTGTGGAAATGCTGTTATAAGGCACTTGTATGAATTGCATACGCATGTTAGATAAGAGCTGTATATGTGACAGCCAGAAAGTTCTTGACCGTTTTTTAACCTGAACAAGTATGCCAATTTAGGAGATCTAATATTAATAATACGTGTAGACCGCGGATTACTCATCTCACTAGAAATGACAGTTATAGAGATGATTAAGAAATAACCATTGATAACTTTGACATCACAAATAATAAAGTGAATTGTTTTGTTGTCATGAAAATCATCCAGGATAAAATGGATAATTCTGCACAGATAAAACTGTTTGTTTGGATTTATAAAATCAATTTGTTTGACTTACATTTCTTTAGGTCCAACAAATTTATCTTCAAACAAACAAATTTTATTTGTAAGAAGAATATCAGTTTGTAACTATATTACCATTTATTTGAGATCGAACAGAACGAGTTCAAGTAACCTAATAATTATTCGAGCAAATAAAATATTATTATTATTATTATTATTATTATTTTTCACGGTCAAACAATTTATTCCAATGAGTTAAAATTTCAAATATTTAAATTAAATGCTTTGAAGAATTATATCAACAAAAGTAAATGCTTGTTTCTAATAAATATATCTTTCGTTAAATCAATGTTTCTTTTTATTATTCAATTATTTAAATGTTCAACTCAAACACATCTGTTGTTACAGCAAACAACATTTATTTAAACAGAATAAATGATGCTTTAATGCAACAGTCTGTTTTTGGATACAAAGAAATAATTGTTTGAATTTGCGCGTGCCACTAGCAAAGTGGAAGTTTGGGGTTCCACTTCTTTAGCCATGGTTGACACTGGACAGAATGTATCAAGGTAAATCGGGAAAGGCCGCCGTTATTTGTTTCTTATTATTGTCAGTTTATTTCATTAAATTGTGAAACAAAAGAGGAAATGGTCACAGATTTTAAAACTAAGCATGTAGTCTAAATAAAGTATTTGCTTAATATGATGTGAAAAATAAGGCATTCAAACAAGCACATGATCGTTAACGCAAGCTCTGTTACAAAATGACCATCTATGATTCGTAAGGATGTTTACATCTTGAAGTAGATGTTAGTAAAGTCTGCTCAATGAAGTGCCCTATTTGTACCAAACTACTATTACATGTAATGCGTTATTTATTCATTATATTTATACTAAAATGGAACACATTTATCACGCTATAGAAACCAGTAGATTTGTGATTGTCCTTTAAATTAAAATAAATATCATACTTTCCGTCTGCATTATATTCGTACATATAAGTAGCAAAATTTACCTTGTCAATGGAGTTGTCTAGGTTAGGCTGATTTATATCAGATGTTTTTTACTAAACCAATTACAGTTTTGCGGAAATGAAGTGCGTGGCATATTGCATTTTTAAGTACAAGAAACAACTTTTATATGCTCTATAAAAAAAAAACAGGAAGCCAGAGGAATACACTTGCATAAAATACATAGACATATCGAAGTGGATTAATCAAAATTTATTTCTTTAGCTTAAAAACAATTTATTTATATGTTTAAAGGGCTTGTTTGAATGCAATATTTATACAATCTAATTAAAAAATATATATTTCATTAAAATTCACATGCAGTTTGCTGCAGTAACAGAGATAATGAATTGAGCATATGAATTCTTTCAATCAAACAATTGTTTGATTCCAGGAAATAGCTGTTTCATTGGACTAAATCAGTGATATCTTTACTACAAAGAAATATTTATTTGGTATGCAGAGAATCACTTACCTCTTCTCTGATTCCAAACAAATATTTGTTTCAGTCAAATTTAATCACATGTTTATTCCAAACATCTTCATGGTTTAGTGAAACAAATACTTTGTTCTACAAAGGAAATTATTATTCTTGATTCAATAGTTTCAAAAGTTAATTTAAAGCTTTGTATATATTATGTTAAATAAATGTTATTTTAGCCGCTTCAAGAATTTTGAGGGTTTGAATAATAAATTTGAATAATTTGTTTGCCGTAAATATATTTCTTTTCTTCCAAACAAATTGTTCTCTCTGTGTGTGTGTTTATCTATTAAAAAAATGCATTAAGCAAATTGTAAACTGTTTTCAACTAGATGAGGTCAAGTTAGTTGATTCACATATTGATCTGAATAGGTGAAGCCGACTGTATTCTTAAAGAGTGTGAAGTTGTTTGCTTAATAAAAAATGTAACCGATGTGGAAAAAGTACATTACTATTTACATATCTGAATTAAATCTGCGAAATATTGGCAATATCTTCCCTTTTGTCATGTCCAGTTCATCGAAGAACGTCTAGCCATGCTGAACAACGGATTGGGCTTCTCCGACGAATTTGAGTTAGAGGCTTGCAGGTATTCCGAAAAATCCAGCTCCAAACTCAAGCAGCAGTACAAGGAATGGACGTCGACGATGAAGAAGGAGGGCACGGCGTTTTTCAAAAGCGTCAAGGAAAGGGTAGGTGCAGCAACCGGTACACCAACAAACGAACGGTTCGATGAAACCATGTTTTGTTACAGGCCAATCCCGCCATGAAGTCTGCCGTGAAAACGGTGAGTTAATTAAATTTGTCCGGTTTTTATGAGGGTGAGGTCGTGTACGGGTTCATGTCATCTGCTATTAGCAGATAAGGTATCATGTGTCTGGGCGGTAAAAAAATCTTTATGCGACGATGTGTAGCAGCTAAACCGTCGCCGTCGGCAATATGCATTTGCTAGTTTAGAAATATCCAGTAACACGATCAGAAATTGTGATTTTAGAATCTCCTGCAATTAAAGTTCCCGGTCATTGTTTGAACGCATCGATTTTGTGCGCCAAATTCTTGTGACGTCACAATGCATGAAATAGTTGTCAACTTTTCCTTTCGTAATCTTAGAACGTGATTCTTGCATCAGCAATGATTTAAGATCCATTTTGTTCATAAACTAGGGAGCATAACTATAGCTCCACCTTGATTTATCAGTTTTTCTTGGCCAAATGCAAACGTAATTTAATGTAACTTACAAGAATATTGTTTATTAATACATTGTGTTGTAACAATTGTATTAAAAATGCCCCGTGTAAGGTATCTGAGTGACATGGAAAAAGGTAAAATCAAAGAATTAACCGGTCTCGTAAAGTTGTCGGGAGAATGCAAAATATCTAACAGACATAATAAACGCACTAGTTTGGTCAATTAGGAAGATTGGAATGCTGTGGTGAAAAATTTTTGGAAAAAAAAATAGCCCGACATGCCCAAAACGCGAATTAAAGTTTAAAAATGTGACCCGCCAAAGTTACGGAAGCCGATTGGCTTGACGTCGGTAGCGCGCTCGAAACTCCGCCCCCACAAGCACCACCGCGGTGCCAGGAATATGCATACGAAACGCCGCAAGTTTCGGTTCTATTTTCTTGTTTGGGGCACGCGTGTGTAAATAATCAGCAGAATAGAACCTGGTTATCAGAAAGCTGATACAATTTGCCACGATTAGATGTGGATATGCTATATAACTTCATGGCCCAAAATAAGAATTTCGCTGGAACAAAACTAGCGAGGTAAGGAAACTGAGCGTGATTCACGTTCAGTGCGATAGAGAGTTTACAGAACAACCTCATTGAATATGCTAAAAATTTTTGGAAACTAAACGTTTTTCCCATATTGCTGGATAGTTATATGTCTTAGTAAGTTGAATAATAACAAGTCTTTCAGGCCCTGATTCATGTAAATATTTTTATTTAGAGACTCACTACCTCTCAACTCGATCTGAATAGCAACACCGGAATAAATGAGACACTTATCGCAACATTTTTTTTGTAACAGGGAATGTAACTTTAATTATTTTAATTGTATTCGCAAAATAACATACCTTTTATTAAGCACGTATTGTTACTCAATATATTTTTATAGACTCATCTTCATTGTTTATTAGTACGTAATCAGTACTCGTTCACAACACCAAACAACAAGCAACTTTAGAAACCAAAGAAAATATAATCTACGGTAATCGTAACCGAAACAAACGCATAAGTATAAATACACTTACCACTACGTCTACCTACCTATACATTTACTCTGACAATATGAAGTACCTATGTAATGTATAACTACATTTACTATGACAACATTAAGTATCTACCTGACTACCTACTTCTTTGTAAATTAATTATAGCACATGCTAACACAATAAAACTATCAATTTTTTGAAGCAGTTCTGAATTAACAGTGGCATGGGGGCTTAGGATCTTGAAATCCCGAATACGTTTAATGATCCGTTCAATATGAATTCTTACACTAGCTATACGTTTCGTTAAAATAACTTATATGTTGAAAACTGATCCATTGTGCTCTACGTGGATTGAATCTTGAATTCATTCTTGTAAAATAACTTCACTAAGTTAAATCCACATTACATATATTTAGATAAAGCTTTTTCTGCTAATATGCCATCGTCAGTACCATATAATATATTATCGGAAAAAATAATGACATTTTCAAAATTAAAAATCTAAACTAGCAATCTTGACTAAAAATGGAAAAAGTTCATTCAAACCAGCATCAGCAACGTAAAAATTAGCGTTCAAATAAAAAAATTGGAATGGAACAAAATTAAACTATTTGGAAATATTAGAGATACAAAATTTTAAATGACCAAAATTGGACAATACCAAATGATTTTTGCATATTCAATTGTCCCATTCTAAATTTTTTATTTGAACGCTAATTTTTACGTTGCTGGTTTAAATGTAGTTTTTCCATTTTTAGTCAAGATTGCTTGTTTAGATTTTTAATTTTGACAATGTCATAATTTTTTATATGGTACTGACGATGGCATATTAGCCGAAAGCGCTTTATCTAAATATATGTATTGTGGATTTAACTTGATAAAGTTATTTTACAAGAATTAAAATAACTTATGTTTCAAATAATTTTCCATGTCTTCCTCCCAAGCTGGAATATACCCAGATATAACTACGCCCTTTACAGTATTTATCTCTTGACTTACGTTAAAATGGTCCTCGCAACAATAAAAAATAGTACAGTAAACGCCGCGCAGCAGCAAAACAAAGTTTCTTCTTTTTTTTCTCCTTGAATACCGTGACGAATATTTTGTTTGGAGTCGAATAAGTAGTGCTTTTGCATTTTGGAACAAAACACTACTTTCGCAAAGGCATGTTTAGCAACCCGAGAGCGCGATGCAAGCCGTGGCGGCGACGGTAGTGCATGAGCTAAAGCGCGCTACTGACGTCAGACCGCTAGACTCGCTACGAGGCAACGTTTCTAGCCTCTCTCCGATCGACAAATTTCAAATGCACATAACTAGCCGTAGGATTTTATTTTGAATTTTTCGTTTGCACCACGCGGTTTTGTTTCTGACGTACTTAATACATATGCTAAAACTAAAATAAGTGAAATCTTCCCATTATTTGCAAAAGCCTGAACAGTATGGCACAAACAAGAAATGTGGCCCTGAGAAAAAAAAATCGCCTATAGGTGCAAGAAGAATTATTGCTACAGCGAGTAACACTTTAAAAAGTCGAATAAGAACTGACCAAGAGTGCGGGCTTGATGTTTCAAAATGGACTATAGGGAGGGTTCTGAAGAAAAGTGAACACGCTGTACGCCGAAAACTAAAAAAATGTCCGAGGCTTCTTCCTCACCTAGGATGGGGCTATGGTTATGCTACCCCGTTTATTTTGATAACCTTTTTGTAGCCTCATTTTTCAGCAATGATGCTGTTTTCGAAGTTTTCATTTCAATTTCAGTGTTCAGTATCTACAGGGTGTTTAAACGAGGATACTTTTTTCAGCAAAATTTATATATTTTCCCACCTAACCGCTTTCTCATACTTGAAACATCCGTCTAATCTGGTCTTGGTCAATGTTGTTCCATCATTCCATAAATATGTTTTCAATGTCGCCAAGAGAGGCCAGCAGTGGCTGATGGATGCAAAGGTGTCTACCCATATTATCCCACAAATGTTCTATTGGATTGAGATCAGGACTGCATGCAGGCTAGTCTAGAGTCTCTCATGTAAGTACTCCCGTACTACATGAGCAGCATGCAGTCTTGCGTTGTTAGTAAAAAACTGAGTAGCTGTAAGGACCAAATGGGACCTGCTGATATACAAAGATATTGGAGAGAACTATAAAAGAAAATATTCAAGAAAGATGGGGTTGCAGTTTAATTCTAATAGACATCTGTAGTTGTAGCTGGTGCATCTCTTAAGGAATTGTAAACTTTGCTGTAAAATTGCATCCTTATTTAAACACCCTGTAGATACAAAAGATTAAATGAAAATTTCGAAAACAGCATCATTGCTGAGAAACGAAGCATTTTCTGTAGTTTTGTGTCGATTTGCAATATATAAAGGCTCTATTTTAGTTCAATTTTCTCCTGCATTAATGTTGTGGTCGTTTATTTTATATTTTTAATTTGAAGGAGGCTTTTTTCAATTAGTTCTAAATGATGATGCCAAGCGTTGTCTACAAAAATAGATGTCGGTCGTTAGAATTTTTCTGAAATCTATTTTTAAATTCATGGCATCCATATTGTCATAACAATCTTCCGATTTGCTTTTGAAACAAAAAATCAAACTCATATTTTCACTTTTCACAAACACGCCTGCTCCTCCTGTTTGTATATTTTCCCATGCTGCTATTTGACGATCTACAAGAAAGTACCGAGTCATCTTGGCATGTGCGTTTATTTCTCCCTTTAAAAGAAATCCAAGTTACATCAAGAAAACAAGTTATATTTAACTCTTTAAATTTGTATTAAAAAATCGACAATGTCAGACTTTGCACAAAGAAACCGTCGGTTGCAATATTTCTAATTTTTCAAACTCGCTACACTGGTATTGTAAGGAAATAATACTTCCAAATGAAATTTTAAAGAGTTCACTGTCATTAGCAAATTGGTTTTGTGCAACTCATAGATTTTTTTTGTGTACTTTCAAGCTTGTTGGAAATTGGTAACTCAACCGTTTTTGGCTTTTTCCTTATACTTTTGAAAGATGGTGTGGGCTTTTCGCCATCCATTTCTTATATAAGTTTTCGAACAGTTTTTTGGGAAACTTCGTGTTAATTATGGGAATCATGGGTCTAAATGCAATAACTTTTATTCCCATATCACGACCTTTTCCGAACACAGTCATTTTAACAAGTTTTAACGCAAAAATCTCACTCACACACCATTAAAAAGAAACCCGTTGCTTTTGCCATACAGTTTGAAATTTTTACGGGTAAATAATAAATTGTAATTCATTCAAGTTTAATTTCCTAATATTTAGAAGAATTATTCAAACGTTTGTGTTTGTATTTATTTATTTATCCCTCATTTTCCAACAAAAATTTAAGCAAACGCAAACATTTCACATAATTACCTGCAATCTTGACTGTAGATAATAACGATAATTTGTGTAGTTTACCAAATTTCAACTCGATACCTCGAAACTATGGATTATATCGAAAAAAAAACTATTTTTAAATTTCAACTTTGACACCCTGTATTTTTTAAATGAAGCGTTTTTCAGAAATTCGCCAATAACAAAATCGCCATATTCTGGCCTCAAGAATCTAGGGTTAACGGGATGACCTACTAATTTGCAACACCCTGTATATGACTTTTACTTTCGTTTGAGGATCCCTGGTTTTTTGGTGGAGGTCCTATCATTTGGTCCATCTGATTTACCACTACTTTAACTAGTATCTATCGTACTTTTTTTGCGTGAATAAGAATATGGTAAGTACATGTTTAGGGTGGTTTACATCTTGGACGCTGTAAAATATTGGGTTGGCAACTAATTATGTAATTGCCGACTACAGTTATAGATGTTCCTCACTCACATTTTTATGATATCCATAAATGTTATGATCTTCTTCTTATAATATGTTAGCTGTCGTCCTTACATATAGCTTTACAAGTTCATTGCGTAGATATTTTTTTAAAGTTTTTTTTTACCTGAGTATTAATATGGAGTGCAAAAACGAACATTTTCGCCATATTTTGCTTTGCTTCAAAAAGTTACGTGATGTGTATGGTAATGAAGACCTTAAAGAAGGGCAAAGCCGAAATTGGTTTGAAAAATTCCCTTGTGGAGATTTTTCTCTTGAAGATGATAAACTCTCAGGTCGACCAGTTGGGCTTAATGAGGATGAAATCAAAACCATCATCGAAGCAGATCGTCACGCGGGAGATTGCAAAGAAGTTAAGTGTTTCACGTACAGCCATTGAGAAGCATTTAAAACGTGTCTGCCTCGTTAAGAAGCTGAATATTTGGTTTCGGCACGATTTGGAAGGAATTCATCTGACAAAGTGCATCAACGCTTGCAAATTTCATTCGTTTTTAAAACGAGTCATCACTGGAGACGAAAAGTGGATTGTATACAACAATGTCAATCGAAAACGATCGTGGAGCACGCCTAAAAAGGCACATATCCAACAAAAGAAGATTTTGCTGTCAATTTGGTGGAATTACGTATTATCACTTTTTTTGAAAATTACGTAAAATAAATCTTGAAGTGCATATACATATATCGTACGCCATGTTAAAAAAAAACAAAAAATATTTGTAGGTAGAGAATTTTAGGTCTGAAATTCGAATCTTAGGAGTCACCGCCAAAACGCTTCTCTCCAAGGTTATTCAACTCGTGACGTCAACTATCATATAAACATTACCGAGGAGCGTGTTGTCTAATGGTGTGTAGTATCATTCTTGTATTGGAAAAGCTTTTGTGTGGTGTTCATTGAAAGGACGGTGTAAGAGGTCGCACCAGMAAGTGATATGTGTAGTTTTACAAGCATCTATTATGTATGGAAAACAAAACAAATGTTGTTTTGTACATGGTTATAAAAGTACTTCGGTCAGTACAGCTAACAAAATTTTTGTAACCTTTTCTCGAGATTATCAACGTATGAAGAAGTTGTTTAAGGCCCCTAGGCGTGATATGCCGAAATCACAGTTTGTTTTTCTGTTGTGTAGATCATCTTAATTCTTAATGTAAGTGTTATTATTCTTTTTGAGGTTATAGGTGTTTACCATTCAGTTTCCATTTTGTTATAGCTTAAAGAGGATATAGAAAATTATATGCGTTTTAAGTTAATAGAGGGAAATGTTATAATAAAGAAAGACGTTTGTTTCCCATATATTCGACTGTTAGCCAGACCGGAAACGACCTCTAAAATAAGTGTCAAGTTTAGGGTACATTTTTGATTCCTCATTTTTATGTTTAAAAATAGTATGTTTCCAACAACCCACTGTGATCAAATTATCAATGCTACGTTAATTTGATAAAAAGTTCTGTTGCTTTTACATTCCTTATCTCCGCCGCGTTGAACCGCTCGTCGCTGTCCACAAATTCCATAACTCGTAAGTATTTCACTTTTTCTTGGCGTATTTTAATTCGCTTGTCACAAAATGAACGCAAACAACAAACTGATAAATTGGCCGGCTGAGGCTGACGCGTGACGCGCTGACCCCAGATGTTAACAAGCGGCCATTTACAAGACACCTGACGTCACGGCCAATATGTTCGCGTTTTGGCGGTCCCTTTAAATATTCACATTTTTAATATTAAAAATACACCTTACGATCCATTTCTTCGAATTTATAAGCTGTCACAGCAGTTTTGTGGATTAGATACTACCTATTAATATGCAATTGAATAAAGTATAAATAAACGGAGTTTCATAATGAATTTCGTTTTTAATTTTGAAATAGCGCGGGAACTGTTGCACGGACTGCTGCGGGCAAGCATGCGTCGAGGAGCAGCTTGTGTTGAATTTAGTGTGTTGCAATGGATCGCTACAGCGGAGATCAACGTGCCTTCTGCATTCGCACTTTTTATGAGTTCCATTCGTACGTGATAGTGCGGCGACGTTTTCGAGTTCAGTATGGACTGCACGACTTTCATGACACCCCAAGTGAAAATTTAATCAAACACTGGATTCAAAAATTCGAGCAGGGTGGTTCCGCAATGCATTCGCGACCTGTTGGGCGCCAACGAACAACACGCACCCTGCAAATCATCGAGCGTGTGCGGGTGAGCGTGCTGCGACATCCTAGGCATTCAATACGGAAACAAGCTGCAGTTTTAAATTTGCACCGGTGCAGTGTTCACCACATTTTACAGAGAGACTTACATTTCCATGCTTATAAAATTCAAATAGTGCAAGCATTGAACGAAGCGTACTACCCATTGCGAGTAACTTTTGCTAATGACATGTTTGCGCAATTTGAGAATTTCGATAACATTCTCGTCAGCGACGAAGCACATTTCCATGTAGATGGATATGTTAACCGCCAAAATATGCGTTATTGGTCAGAAAACAACCCTCGTGAAAAGGTGACCGTTTGGGCTGCAATTTCGTCAAGAGGCATCATCGGACCGTATTTTTTGGAGGATAACCATGGGCGCACAGTTACTGTGAATTCCGCAAGGTATGCCACTATGATTCGTGAATTTTTGGGTCCGGCTTTTCAACAGTGGGATGGATACAACAACCGCACATGGTTCCAACAAGATGGCGCCACCGGCCACACAGCACGTGTGGCATTGGACGCCGTCGGCGAATTGTTTCCACACAGACTAATTTCAAGAAGGGGAATAATTAACTGCCCGCCACGGAGTCTTGACTTAACCCCACCTAATTATTTCTTGTGGGGATATCTTAAACAGCGTGTTTTCTTAAATCCTCCTGTTAATTTGCTGCAATTAAAGGCTCGAATCCGACAAGAAGTTGCAGGTATTGAGCAGAATTTGTGTCAAAGTGTTATTGCAAATTTGAGGTCTCGATTGGAAGAGTGCCAGCTTCGCAATGTCGGACATCTTGATGACGTAATTTTTCACGTATAAATTCCAAGAATTGTACTTTATTTAAAAAATAAAAAGTAATATGTAAATATAACAAGTAACCGTGTTTTCCTTTTCTGAAATTTGAAATTCATTTTGATACACCCTTTACATGGCAAATACCCAATTCATTCTGAGGTATACTGTCGGCAACTGGACAAATTGAATGCAGCGGTCAAGGAAAAACGACCAGGATTGGTCAATCGTAAAGGTGTCATTTTCCACCAGGACAATGCTTGACCTCACMCGTCTTTGGCCACTCCGCAAAAATTGATGGATATTGGTTGGATATTGATGTTGCACCCACCATATAACCCTGACCTCGCGCCATCGGATCGCCGCTTATTTCGATCCCTGAACAACTCACTTAACTCAGTTTTTGGCCGAAAAGAATCAGACTTTCTAGGGGCGTGGAATTTTCAAGTTGTCAGAGAGATGGCAAAAGGTCATCAAATAAGATAGAAAATACATTATGGATTAAACTTCATTCCAAGTTAAAAAAATCTTTTATTTCATTGAACAAATCGGCAATTAGGTACCAACCCAATATTTTCCTTCTAATATATGTGTATGTAACCCATGGAAAGTACCAAATTCTTCAAGAATGTCTTAGCCTCGATATATTTTTACCCTTTTGCTTCCTGCATATTTAACATGATATGCCAGCAGCGTGTTGTGGGCTGTTGAACGTGCGAACGCCGGTGAATTATTCAAACATCATCAGACGGACCCGGCACTGATCCGTAAATAAGTAACAACGCTGTTGTTGCATTCCCACACTATCCCGCCGCTTTTAACATTGCCACTGTCACCTCACCGATGGATTTACGCTTGTTAAAGATCTCGAAATGCGCTAAATGCAACGTCCTTATTAATTGATGCGAGTTGAGCTATAAAATTTCCCGGTGTAGCACGCGATATTCCATTACGTAACTAAACGAAATATATTCGTTTTTTCGGAGTATGAAGTATGCAGTATGTAAAATCAAAAATAACATTATACTGTAAAAGGTTAATACAAACATAATCATCTGAATGTATTTTAAATTTATATAAATTATATTTATTAGGATAGGAATATACAGGGTCGCTACAAAGTATGGAGCCAGCAGGATATTTCAGGTTCTGTTCGACTGATTTTTCTAAATTTGTGCATGGGCATATCGGTAATTAAAATGCATTTTTTCGATTTTTTTCAACTCCGTGTCAGCTCTCATTTCCTAGATATGGGCGCAAGTTGCATTTTTTAAATGGAAAGGGGGTCAATAGGCACATCATTGAACAGGATATTTTTTCCTGCTTTCAAAACTGTATCACACTTGCACAATTTATTGCTTCTGAGTTGAGAAATGTGTAAATGCAATAATTGAGCCTGACAAAGAACGAAAAGAATGAAAACAATTATCTTTATCGCTAAAATGGACAAAAAAAAGCCAGGTATTACGATTTTCTGTGATAATTTTCGTCTAATTTGATCAATTTATTGCGAACTGGGTACCCACAAAGCAAAAAAGAAAAACATGATTTCGTGAAAATGCAGTATTTTTTCCGATTTACCTTACAGAAGATCAAAATGTTTCCCATTTACTTCCTGGCAGTAATGCAGACTTGAGTAAAAGTTTTCTTATGCTCTTTGTAGCATACCTGGAGGTAAGTTCTGAATTTCTGCCCTGAATCTTCTGCATTGTGTGGTCAATCAGCATAAATACAATTTTTTCGATACCCCCACAGGAAAAAATCAAGCGGCGTCAGATCAGGGGAGCGTGCTGGACATTCTATTGCTCCGCGCCTACCAATTCATATGTGTGGAAACCATATCTGTTCAGAAGGACGCCCAGCATTTTCACGATTAGGAAACAGGCTAATAAGTTCTGGTATAATGTGTTCGCGCAAGAGTTATAATTACTTGACCACATTCAAATTTCTATAGATAAAAAAGGCCCAATAATACCACACCATTCACTTTCTGATGGTGTTGTGTGTGGACTTGTTCCACCCAATGTGGATTTGTGTTCGACCAATATCTGCAATGTCTATTCACATTACCATTAGGCAAAAAGTCGCTTCATCAGAAAACATAATCCAATTGAAAATGTTTCTATCTTCATCTATCATATTCATAGCAGTTTCGCAAAATTCTGTGCTGCGATCGAAATCATCTTCGCTCAGTTCTTGTAATAAATTAATTTTGTATGGATGAAACATTCAAGCTGCTTTCCTCACTCGTAGCAACCTTTGGAAGTCCTGATTTTCGACGAATTTTAACACCGCCGGTTTCGTCAAAACGTTGCAATGTTTTAATAACTGTTGATCTGGCAATTGGTCCACGATCTTCATGTATTGCATTGTAGAGTGCAACTACTTTTTTGTTATCACACTTTTCCCCACTCAGAAGCAATAAATTGTACATGCGCGATACAATCGGCCGAACAGAACCTGAAATATCCTGCTGGTTCCATACTTTGTTCTTCAGAAAGGATGTGAGTTTTTAACCTGTAACTTTAAAGTACCATAACTTACTTTAAACAGAACAAATTGTGTAATTATTTTAATCATTCACCTGTGATAAAGGAGTTTATTACATTAAATAATGACACGTTAGCACTGCACAATTCACTGTCAGCTGTAAATCGCGCCTCTGAAGATGCCGGTCACAGACGCCTGCGAAACGTTAGCGTATAATAGAAGAAGCCGACGATGGACAAATAACCCGAAAACACGTTTTATTCAAATCATGTCCGCGAAATCCTTAGATGTTTTAATAAATAACTGTAACATCGTGTTCAGTTTGTCCCTCTTTATTAATAATATTTGCTCTTCGGGAAGTTCCCTGTGGGCGTAAAGTGATGAAATTACATATGCGAAGTACGGTACCTCTTGCTGTTACAACCCAACACACAAAAAACTTTTGATTTACTCTTTTCAGCGTCTTCTTTTATCGGATCTTTCATTCTATTAAAGATTCACCAAATTTACAAATTATGATTACAATAGTAAGTAATGCGTGCAGCCAAGCTACATTCCACTCAGAATGCGTGTTCTTTAGCTGCAATCACTGCAATCGCGTATGAAAGCTGTTGGTGGTCATTTCGATCACATACTATAATCCTTTCTCAGAGCCAAAAACTGTCACGTCAAATCAAATTCGCCACGATATATGGACTAGCAAAAACTAATAACATCTTTTAACATCTCTGTATTTGTAAATTAGAAGCCGAAATGGTTAAGGTTTAAGCACTTTTTAAAGACAAGCTGAAACTTTACAGTAACAGAGTATGTTTTATATATTTTTTTTATTTTAAAAAAAGGTTCGAGACGGCGGCAAAGGCGTCAAAAGTGCCTACAAAGGACTGCGATCGAGGCTGAGGGAAAACCAAGGCCCCCAGCAACTGCAGAACGGCCTCGAGAGTCCCAGTGATAAACCCAGATCGGCACCAAATTCCCCGACTGGGAAACGGCGGTCCCTGGGTGCCCTGGCGGCAGCCGCGACATATCGGAAGGACCCGCTGACATTTAAGAACACAACTTCAGAAAGGTAATGTGGGAAAGGTTATTGAATCGTTTTCGACCTGTATATAATTTCTGGTATTGTTTTAAGTTTTAACGGGTGTTAGGATTTGAAAGTGAATAAGGGACGTCTTGTTTATTTTCGCGAAAGTGTGAATAATGTAAATCCTGTACTGCTATTAAATAAATCTACCACGGATCATTTATGTTTTTCTAATTATGTGTTTTACGAATATGAAATGGTCAAAAATTTTTTTTGCTTCAATAAAAAAATGTCACAAATTTCAATTCTGCTACGTCATATACAGGGTCGCTACAAAGTATGGAACCAGCAGGATATTTTGTCTGGAACMTCTATAAGTTGGAAAATTAGTACACAAACCAAACTTTAATAATATAAATGTTGATTCTTTTAACGAAAAACCAAAATCTTTAAATCTTGATCACTTTAACGATAAAAAAAGAACAGAAATAATCAATATTTGTATGTATTATGCCAATATTTTTTTATAATGGATCTGACCCATTTTCCAATGAAATCGAACACTATCTGTACATCGGATGAAAATTCTGTTTATTCTAAAACATGTAGGTACCCTCAAATCCATTTAGAGCAAATCCAGTGACAAATCAATCAAATCAGTTTTCATCAAATATCAAAATGAAAAATGTCTTGTCTGTGTTGATGATATAATTATATTTAATGTATCTTGACCGGAGCATATTTATAATTTATGAACAACTTTGCAAATACTCTGTAACACTAAACTCAAAATTTAACTTAATAAATCCAAACTTGTTAGACGTGAAGTTGCGTATCTTGACCATATTTAACGCCAGATGAAATATAGTTCTGATTAGTAGTTTCCTATTCTAAAAAGTATAGAACAGACTTAAGCTTTCCTGGGACTTCTAGGCTACTGCAGAAAAATCAGCATCAGTTTTTTTCAGCCTAGGGGCAAAAAAGTTGTAAATCTAGCAGATTTCAATCTTTAGAAAATTTAATGCAGAATATTTTTACTGGATATAACCCAATAATAGAGTGGAGCATTTTTCTTGAGAATAGAGATTTAATTTCAAGCTCTTTCAAATTCAGTTAATATATCCATTTTCTTATTTGTAACGCTTTGCTTCCCGACAGTGAATGTTTGTTTAAATTATAGTAATTTAATGCAATGACTAAAATATTATATATAAATATATAATAATATAATAATAAAATATTATAATTATTAATCAAGCTCTTGAGTGATGTTTTCCCATGATGCATAATTCTGATGATTTATTGACTCATGGTTTTTATTTATCTTGTTTGTGATAAACTCGTAAATTTTTTTAAATGATTTATATTTCAGGCCGTACAGCCCCCTTAATTCCAGTTCTCAGTTAACATCTCCAGATGGCCCTGACAGGTCACGCAGTGAAAGTCCCAGTATTGAAATTCCACCTTTAGATTTGATGAATGAAATGCAGGATTTGCTACAGTTGCGACTGGATACACCACCAGTTGACAGATCGGTAAGGATTTCGGTTTTTTCTTACACTGCCCTAAAGGTGAAAGAAACTAGATGCTTTTGGTTATCTGTTGCATTTTTGTGTTGTGTTAATATGTGGAGTTTACATTATTTAAAGCAACAGTTCTGTTTTCAGGAATTAGGGGGAAAGTTTAACTATTGTAAGCAAAAAATTAAAGATGCAGCTGTACGTATGTAATTGACAATTATATTTGTCTGCATTTGAAGAATAACACATTTTGTGGAGTTTTGCTTGCATACTAATTTCAGAACATATATATACAGGGTTTCCCAGTGAATATGATATCTTGAGCACATAGAACACATTAAAATAACTCTACTTCCTATAATTATCTTTTACAAGACACCCTAAAATCCAAGAGGAAAGGCAATTCTTTTAAGCATCATTTACACATCAGGAATAAAATGAACCAAATTTAGCTGTATGTTTTGTGTTAAGCTTTTCAAGATGATATAAAACTTGCATTTTCATAAATTACTATGGTATAGTTTATCGTGAACTTCCCTTTATCATTCAGCCCCATAACTACAACCATCGAGTAAATATATATAAATTTTGTAATAACTACACTTCAGTTATGTGATAACTATTTATTATCAAATAATATTCAGCCTGGTGTAATAGTAAAAAGTCATTCAAAACCTCAACTAGTATCATTACTACCAAATTAAAAACATGTATCAAATGATACATAGTGTAACAACAACTTTTTTGGGTCAAGATATCACATTTTAACCAAAATTAGTCTAAAAATTAATATTAACAAAGATGCAGGGTGTTGAAAGTCAGATTTTGTTTTCAATATTCTTTAATTTATTATTATTTCTTTGTGCCGAAGATCTATTTTTGCATTAACTATTATATTTACATAGCTGTTACAATATTCACACCCATTTGTAAGTTTGAATATTCTCTCTAATTTTACTATTTATAATAAGAAATTTTCTTGACCAATTCCATATGTATAATAATTACCAAAAAAGTGATTTGTTATACATAATAATCCATACATTTTTAGGTGCAAATGAGAAAGGGGCATATAATAAATGAAAGAAAAACAAAAATGCATGAGCGGGGGTGTAGGGAGTTAATTTGGGGGGTTTGAAAAGGCTACAAAAATTGCATTCTTGCGATTTTTTGTGAAAGTGAAAGTCTAAAGTAAAAGTATCCAATACAAAAGTTATAGATAATCAAAAAGTCAGCAACTTCTGTCCTCTTGCTCTTTAACATAACCTTAAAATTTTCTAGAAAAGTATAAATAATAGACCAAAAACCCTACAAAGTTCTGCCGGTKCTCATTTTTTTCATTTTCACATATACTTTTTGATAGAATAAATCTATAGTCACGCCTTAAGAACTTGCTCTAAAATGCAAAAGAAGCAAAAATGACTCTTGCAACATGAATTTTATGATTGTCAATAAACTGGTCAAATTATTTTAAAAAATTGAAAACTGATTACACCATTTAATTCTACGGAAAAAAATATGGACGTAACTGTTGTTTAATCCGAAACCTTATTTTTTAATAGTAGGTATTGCTACTGTTGTATGATATAAGGGATTTTTTGATTTATTTATTTATTGCAAGAGTCATTTTTGCTTCTTTTTCGTTTTTGAACAGGTTCCTTAATCGTGACTAGATTTCTTTACACAGTGATGTGTGATAATTTTTTCTAGTAGGATTAGTCTTTGAAAAAAAAAGTGTTTTGGACCAGAAAGCATGAACATCTCGGAAATGCCTTGATTTTTTAATCCCAAAAAATTATGGTTATTTCGAACACACAAACTTACACTTTCACCAAGTTTCATTAAAATTGGATTATTTTTCTAGAAATCTACAACTTTTGTATGTGATTCTTTTTCTTTTGACTTCAACTTTCACCGAAAATCACAAAAATTTGATTTTTGTCGCCTTTTCGCTCCCTTCCTCCCGTAAATTAATCCCTCACACATTTTTGTTTTTTTTTTTTTATTTATGATTTGCCGCTTTATCATTTCCACTCATAGTTGTTGGGATTACACTTTTTTTGTCTCTGAATGCAATTTGGTCGGACTAAGACGTAATTTACTCTGAATAGAATAATGTAGCTACTCATTTTCGAACTTACTTTAGTATTGTGTGTGCTTTAAATCGATCATCAGCTAATACGCATTGTGTGTGATTTGTTTGTGTTTAATCACTCCTGTCTCGCTTTCAGCTAAAACCCGTGCGAAGTCTAGAAAACTTTCGGCATACCTCCCCCCTTTCCAGTCCGGAGCGTTGGACCTTCGGTCCGCGCACCGGAGCCCCCGCCGCCGCTCCCCCCAACCACCTCTTTCTCCCCAATTACAACAGCCAAGAAACCCAGAACCTCTTACAGTCACCCGATGATGTGTTTTCATCCCCTCCCGTGCCTCCCAGACCCCCTCCGAGAGACACTAGGGACTTTTTTGGCACTGCACCCTTTGTGGTGGGTGGCGGGCACAGTGAGAGTGGTGACCCTGTGTTTCTTGTCGCTAGCCGACATGCTGTTGATGTAGTTAAGTTGTCACCTCCATCCGCGTCACCTAGGCGCAAGGTAATGTATCGTCATGCTCTCATTTGTTACTAATTATCGGTTTGCATGCGGTAAACATTTCACTAACTTGTGGCCTTCAAGTATGAGGTGCCATTAATGTCAATGTCATTAATATTTCTTACAAATATGTACATTATTGTCATTAATAATATAAAATCTTTATGTATAATATTTTTTTGATCAAATATATAAATTATAATTGCCAATATATATACAATATTCGTAATAATTATTTTATATATAAAAATTACATGTCATCAAGTATTCAACTCGATTTTACTTATGTGTGCTACATTTCATTGAAGAAAACAATATTTTTTATAAAATGACTAAGCACCTTTTTATTTAACATAAAAAATAGTAAGCTAATTTTTTTTATATTTAACCCTAACAGTTTTGAAGATATTAAATAAAAACTTTATTCAAGAATGCACTTTTACAGGATAGCTCTATTACAAAGCATTGTTCTAAATACATTCACTAGAATTTTTAATATTATTTTCAAGCACAAAATGTGTAAAGTTGGCACACTAATTTTAGAAAACACTATGTACAGGGTGTCCATTTTCCTTGTAATTGTAGGGTATCTTGGTAACTATTAATGCTAGAGGGTTGCGGTTACGACATTATTATATTACTTTTCTGTTCTGAATTCGGCTGTACCATCGCCATTTTTGTATCATCTTTTGTTTTAAAGCCATAGCCAACTTTTGGAAAATGTAACACTTCTTCAGTTCTCGATATCTCGATTTTCTATGTAGACACAAAAAAAAACAGTAAAGACATTTTTTATAGATATATTTGTTCTGAATTCAGTGGCGTACACAGACTTTTTTAGGGCGTCACATTTTTGAGATATAACACAAACTTGCATTTTTTAAATGGAAACCATAGTTGGCTTTGCTATGGTTGAAAAGAACTATTTTTTCTGATTATAAAAATGTATACATTGTTAGGTTTATCTTTACTAATTTTGGTATTATTCATATTTTTGTAATAATTTAATGAGATTTTACGGTTTGTGTCAAAATAGATGTATATATTTGATGATAAACAATGCATAGGTACTGATCTCCAAATAAACAAACATTTTTATTAGTTACATGGCCTCTTATGCATGTATTCAAATATGCATATATTATTTTTAAAGAATTAAAATTTTTACTTAATAATATAAGTTATATCGTTTATGTTCTTATCCCATAGCCTCCTGGATGTAAACGTAAGATATGATTAAATTATTTAAAAAAATTTGTTTAATTCCAAAATTAGTAACAATAAACCTAACATGTTTTAATAAAATAAAATAGGCCTTTCCAACCATAGCAAAACCAACTATGATTTCTATTTTAAAAAATGCAAGTTTGTGTTATATATCAAAAATGTGACCTCCTAAAAAAATATGGGGTACGCCACTGGATTCTAAATACAAAAATCTATAAAAAATGTTTTTACAGTTTTTTGTACCTACATACCCAAGCGAGAAATTGAGAGCTGGAGAAATGTTACGTTTTCCAAAAGTTGGCTATGGCTTTAAAACAAAAGACAATACTAAATCGCGAAGGTACAGCTGAACTCAGAACAAAAAAGTAATACAGTACTGTCGAAACCACAACCCTCTGGCAGTAATAGTTAGCGAGATACCCTACAATTACAACGAAAATGAGACACCCTGTACATTTTAAAAATGATGTCATGTCATGCTATGAAAATCTGCTGAAAATGAGCATCTGATATTCCTCTTTATATTCAATAGTAAAACAGTATATTTGTCAAGTCCAATTAGTAACTATTGACATCAACTATTTTTGGTTGTTTACATCTCTGAGATGTTCCAATATATGACACTAATACCATCTCTCTTGTCACAAATTTGGAATGAAATTGAAATTGATAGGAAGTATATAAGTATTGGGCTTAAGGAATATGACATATTATTTTTGCGTATATTGCATGAATGTAATGTAACAATAGGTATATGACCAAAATAACATCAGTAGTTTTCAGACTGCATAAAAAGGAATGAAAATTACAGACTAGTTGAAAAGCAAAGTATTTTTTATGTCATATAATACAAAAAGTTTACTTTGCAGTGATTTTTAGCCTGAACTGCTTTGGCTAGGAGGAGAGGGTCAAAGATTATACTTTTTTGCCTCTTGACCTGTGCTTGTTGAATGTTTATTATTATATTTGTGGTTCTCGCCTGACCTGTAAGGGCTGATCAAATTTTAAGATTAGCTATCACTTGCTTCTTTGTGTCCTGCCATACATATTAAATAAAAGTTCAAGCTTGGGCTGCAATCTGACTGATTTTATAATATGGAATCTGTACGAAGTATGAGTATTTTTTTTTTTTAGAAGAAAGAAGACACTGAAGACTTAATAAGGCTTGACTCAACCTCGGATATTGAAGAATTCGATCCGCTAAAGTCGTCTTCGAACAACACCGTACCGCTTACCATATCAAATCCCCTCTACACATACGAAAATCATAAAGTCAATCAAAACGGAAACGTGCCTAACTCTAGCAGTTCGAGCAAGAGAGATCAAGACTTGCTGMAAGAATATGGCATAGACTTTAACAACTTTGCGAGCTTTCAAAACAGACAACAGGAATTGTTTGATCCATTCGGTACCACGAACTGTAACAAAGTTAGTTCACAAAGCCAATGGACAAAGTTCGACTAAGTAGTGAAATTTTTTGTACGGTTTATATTTGTGCTAAATTTTTATTGATTCGTGATCGTAGTCGTCTATACAGTCTTTTTCTTGTTTTATTATATTAATTTTTGATTGTTATTACTTTGAGTATTTATAGTTTATACAAATAGCGATTAGATCAAAAGACAGTAAATTATATACTATTAATAAATTTATAGCACTTAGCTGTGATATATTTTTAAAGCTGTCTATTTAGATTTCCTATTTGTTTATTTACACAAATAAAAATATCATCACAGAACTTTTGAGTTATATTAGTAATTTCAAGACCTACAGAACATATCTGAACTTTTATTGGTATCAAAGTTTTGTTTTATCCACTATAATATGTGTCCAGAAATACAAAAAGTTGCAACAAAAAAGCATTGGGCCTGCATCATGATTTTTCTTAAATTCAAGAAAGTTATTTTCTTATGCACAGTATGTCCACGGATTGAGTTAACAAAAAGAAAGAACTTTGACTTTTGCTAAAACTACAAAGGAAAAATACTTTTTTTTGAACTGATACCAGCAAACCTGTAATTAAAACTTCATTATTCAGACTTAGTTCATTTCTCCCTTTATTTAAATTAATTGTTAATTAATTAAAATTAAAAGCTCCATGGTTTATGGACCAAGTATTCATTGTTAAAAGGTACAATTTTTGTTTATGACTTGCTTAATATTTTCAACAATAATAGGCTAACTCAAACAGAAAAATGTTGGTTATCAACCAAAAAAGGCACTGTACTTTTTAAGAAAGACATGCCCCAATTTCTAATTGAAGTACCAAATTACAAATATTTAATTTATGAAGTAAAGGGTGACACGTGAAAATATTAGCAGATGTTAAATATATTTTTGTATTTTAGGTAACGAATATCGGGAGAATGTAAGTGTAACACAATATGATCATTCACAAAAATTAATATTCAGTGAATATTTACTCTACACAGAGGGAGAATGAAGATATCCATTATTTAGAAAATTACCTAAAGTAAACCAACAAACAAAATCTTTGCATGGGAATCCTTGACTACAGCCAAAAACTACATCAAAGGTTCCCTCTAAAACAAATTGAAGTATGCAGAAAAAAAATTTCACGATAACGACAACACATCCCCTGACACATGTGAACCATTACTCTAAATAGAAATATAATTAAATCCGAAATCAAAAAGACATGTACAGTTTTATAAATAACTACCAACTACACATTTACTTTTAATATCAATTACTAATTTTCAAATTGTCTTTCTTGTAATTCAACTTGAGTGTACTTAGTCAAAAATTTTACATTGAATTCTGGATATCTTTCAAAATTAGTGTGATGTTAAAAATTTACATTATGTGGTTTATGTACTCACCGTTCTAGAACGTTCAGAAATCACAGCTGTAACAAGCAGTATACACATACCACTGTCGTTGAAACAAATATGGTAAGTGGATAAAATAAGCTTGAGTGTGGAAAAAAATATATTTTCTGCAACACTGTAGAAGCTATATAATACAAGGTATCCATCCATACCTAAATTGCTTTAAGCACATCTCTTATTTAGTAATAATTTATATGGTTTTGTAGATTATGGATAATGTTTGGTATCTTAGAAGTGTTAATTGATGTGCTAGTAACTTCAGTGTAGTTTTTTCCTTTGGATCCAAGACAATAAAAAAAATAAAATTTGGGGTTATATTTGGTTTTATTTAATGTTTATTTATTTAATGAACTATAAAACAAAAATTCCCCAATGGACCAAATTTATTTATGATGGATGAGTAGCTACAAATTTGAATTTTAAGTACTAGTCAATTTATGTCATCCAAAATCCCAAAACTATTTTTCGTATAGCCTAAAAAGTTGCCTATCACCAAACAGTGTTGCCAGAAAACCGTTGTTGAAATGACAACCTGGTCCCAGACCAGCAATTCCAAACAGAAAAGTAAACAATTTTGCGCAGATGCTCTTTTATACCTTTGATATTTGAAATTCAAATATTTAAATAGATTGACTACTAGTTGCATGTGGCGCCATCTAGGGTACTTCACGCAGGTTAAACATGTCATAACTAGCAGATGACAAGAGTGTAGTTACCCCCCAATTTCACCCCCTTCCCGATACCCTACTTACCCCAAAAACAATAGGTCGCTTTGGGTAGTTAAGATTTATATGTATGTCAAATTTCAAGTTCATATGTTACGTCTTTCAAAAGTTATTGCGTTTACACACAAAACCACAGACACAGACAAGAAATTTTTTTTCCTCAAATTTTGTTTTTTTACGTTTTCAACCATTTTAACGCTATTGAGCAAATAAAAAATGTTGGAAATTTTTTTCGCGTTACAGTATTTTCCATCCATTGGATGTGGAAGTATAAGGTGCTCTATTTTTTAAAATTGAGTACTATTTCACGTTTCATTTATTTTTTATTAGTATTTTATTTTTTTAAATGTATCCTTAGTAGATGTATCTGTCATATCACCTATAAACTGAACCTGACATATTTTTGTGATTTTTCAAGATACATAAAATAGTTAAGAAATAGAAAAACATAAAACGTTAATTAAAACACTGTAAATTAAGCCAGTATCATTTATTGACACAGAAACAACAACTTGTCTCAGCGTTATGAGGTAACCACCAACCACAGACAGTTCTAAACCAAATTAATACTGACAGATTTTTGGCAAAAAAATCTTCAATAGGAAGTTAATTAAATAAATAAATAAGAAAAATAACTTAATCATATTACTTTTTTCAGTGAAATTTTGTTCTAATAAGTTTTATAAAATTACAAATATTGCGTATTAAAAACAATAATTACTAAGACGCTAATTAAAAAAAGTTACTATAAGTCAACATCTGTCATTAAACAGACATTTTACTTAACCCTTCTATTGCGTCATTTAACCGAACCATCTCTTTAGTGGTCTGTTCCAATTTTTCGCTGTTGCTCTGCTGTACTTCGGCTGGAACTTTTGTTTCGTAATCTGCAGCGCTAATCAATTGTTTCAGCTTCTTCTCTGTGCCCTGCAAGAAGTCCAGCTTCTTCTGCAGCTTGGCTATTTCTTTTGCTGGTTCGATTAAACCTTTCAAGAGCAAGTTCACTTCGCACTTGTCTGATACTGTTATTATAGCACAACCAACTGGCGCCTGAGCGTTCATTTCGATTTTGTTGCAGTAGGATAAAGTCTGAAGGGCAAGGATGTATTTGTGTACTGTCGTTATTGTTGTTTCATCCCCTGATTGAAGATATGCTAAAAATATGTTAAGTTTCAGTTAAACAGTAAATAAAATGTAGCAGAATTTGAAATTGCTCATCAAGTTTAACGTAATGATCTAGTAAAAATAATTATGTACTGAAACAACTTTTTAAAGATTTTTTCTCAAATACAACACTTGATGGTCATGGTAATAAAATCTTTTTTCCACTACTAGCTACGAAGTTGACAATTATTGCGTCTCCTAGACAACTGAGAAGTTGAATTTCTCTATTAGTGGTTAATAATTTTTTCTATTCTTAACCTAGGTTAATAATGAACAAATTCGAAAGTTTTGTGAATTCAGAGATAGTTGTTTAACAAAAACTTGTGCAACGTAATTTTGTATACCCAGGAGATTGTCTTTAACGTATTTGCTGCTTGAAGTTACCTAACACGATAAAATTATTTGAATAAAAATGCCCTTAGTTTAAAATTCGCGCTCAACCAAAAAATGACAGCTGATGAGAGACGACCGAATCATGACATGACCGAATGACGGAATGCGGGCGGGCGGGAGAGTCGAAGCTTGGTTATGTTCATGTTAGAAGACTATCCAAACAACAAAAGTTTATTTAAACAAATATTAATACAATGAACACAAATTATTGTTTCCCAAAGTTATAATTAATTGTGCAATTGTTGCAAGTCATAGTGATCGTTGCACCCGATGTGTTGGTTAGAGCTGTATTTGGTAAATTGATAACCGTATTATGCAGAGTACTGGTTTCATTAGTGTTTTTAGGTGGAACTCTTAGCGGTGAAGATGAGGTTGATGTAACTGCAGCCGATGAGAGTAAACACTGTGACTCAGCTGATAAAGCCACGGAAGTTGAAGATGTAGAAGGCCCTTGGAGCATATCTGCGATTGACCTTTTGAGTACCAGTGACTCCTCAATGTAACCTTCTGCTACCGTTGCAGATCTCCAACCTCCATGTTGTTTTAGTTGTAGTGTGTTACCGCCACTAGCCGCTAAAATAGTGGCAGAAGTTCTTCGAAAGCAATGACCAGTGAAGGAACTAGGATCTGCCAAATTCAGGAAGGTTGCAATTTTATTAGGCATTTGTGCAATTGTATTATGCCCAATATACTGCCTTGTAGCTTTTCCATTTCTAATCCCAACAAATAATCGAGGTAAGTTTACATGTGATCTGCATTTTAAATATTTCTTTATAATTTCAATCCACAGAGCGTCTGTGACAACAAATTTTCGTGAAGATCCATTTTTACTCTGACGAATATTTATAACAATTATGTCACCTTTATCCACAACATTCGTCATTAGCAAATTGCAGAGTTCGTCTCCGCGGCAAGCCCCCGCAACACCTATTACAAGAACTGCCTGTAATTAAGGAATATCTATGTATTAATATCAATAAACAATGTGATGTAAACGTGTACTTACTTTAATCGCGAGGTAAAGGTCGTCAGCCGCATGCGTTAAAAATTTTGTAATGTCTTCTTTTGAAAACACAGAGGACTTTTTTGGTGTATAATTCTTATTTTGCCTTTTTAGATAACCGATTAATTTAAAAAATTTCGAAATGTCAATGTTTTCTTTAAGCTTAATAGTGGCTTTCAACATGGAATAGTGCGCCCATAGAGTAGATGCCTTTTTATCATTCGCGTATTCATTGAAATACGCTAGAAGTACGTTTTCACTAATTCCACCAGCGCCTTTACTTACACACCAATGTTTAAAAGTTTCGTAAGTTTTCAAATACACGCTTTTGGACTTTTGAGGCAGTAGTTCGTCGTTTAACTGCTCTGCAGCTTCCCGCATTTCAGGCGGTGTACAATTAATTTCTAACATATCCATATTGGAAGGAAACACCCAAACACGATAATTACAAACGTTGTAACACAGAGATAAGTTCTTATTTGTGCGTTGTGTCAAAAATAAATTTGATTAGTGGAAATGTCAACTGCATCAGACTACTTGATTTTTTGTTTTATTAGTGGAAAAGCGAATTTGCATTTTTGTACTACACTTGATTTTTACAAGAATTTTTTTATCTTTTGCTTTAAATTTGGCTAGTAGTGGAAAAAGTAGTATATACACCACGGTGGGGAAGACATTTTTATAGACCTTGCACCTTATTCCGCTCGGGACAAGCCCTCGCGAAATAATCTTGGTGCTCGGTCAATAATAATAGTCTTCGCCACCTTGGTGTATAATATACTATTTTCTATATATTATATTGTTGCATTGCATGTAATAAACTATCTGTCTTATTATTTGATAGCAACAAAATTAAACTGATTATTTCTTGTGTAAAAAAATCATAAAGGTTGCAAGATAAAACCATTTTCTTCTGAACTTTATAGTACAGATTTAAATATCTCTGACAAACATATGTCTGCAAATGACTTGTTTTCGGGTATTGAATATTGTCAAAAAACTTGACATTTAAGAAAAATAAGGTCCCTATACTTAGGCCAAATTTATATTACATGGCTTACAAATGTTAATATCTGATAGTTACATTTTATATATAAAGCCATGCAGCCCTTTTTACAAATAACTAAATTTTTTATAACATACTGGTAACTTCCACAAACACTAGATACTCTACGATTATTTAGTCCAATAAGTAATTTAAATAAAACTTTAAATTTTACATGTTCAACTAACCGTCTAACATGGTTTCAAAGTCACTTCCAATATTAAGGTAATTGCAAAAGATAGGTAAAGATTGTACTAGTATAATAATAACGATTTCAGTAAAATTGATTGTGATTAATACGTAATTTCTAACTTATAAGGCTTATACCGACATAAAGTATGGTACATGAAATATACCTATTTAGAATTTTACCAAAAATTCAAAAATGAAACAAAAAATTGGGTTTTTTTTAAATATGATGTGTGATATCTTTTTTTGGGTCACTTCGTATACATAAAATTTAGCTTAAAAATTGCTCAACTTCAAAATTGAAGGGTCAAAGCGTTTGTCTAGCTCACCACATAATTTTTGATATTAAATAATTTTGTGAAATACAAAATACATGGGTGACAATAAGTTTTGCAAATTTCCTTAATACAACTTGACCAAATTAACTTATGTATGAATACTAAAACAATAAATTGCCAACACAAACAATTAATAAAAATAGAATGTGCAAATATATTTTTAATTTTCTTATTTTTCCTTTCTATAACACTTCAGAATTTAATAATTACTATGGCAAAGGTACAAGAGAATGCAAGTTTTATTTATCTGTTTACATTATTTTCACTTGTAATGTATAAATAATTGATACATTTTAGAAAAAAACATTAACTGTAATATTAAAATTATTTGCTCAAGACMATGAAGTCACTTTCCAATTAATGTTAAATTAATAAATTACTGCCTTATTATAGCAGTATCATAAAAAAAAAATGTCAAAAGCTGCCGCTTACCTTCTGTCTTCGTCTTGTTCGGCAAATTATAATCACTCCTTGCAGACCGTATCGCCTTTGCAATTTTTTGCACAAGATCAACTTCGGCATCGATCTTTTCATTCCTCCATGAGTATTCCTCTACATCAGGATAGGGTGCTACACCGATGCTAGCGAAGGAATTCTTTACACCTTGTGGCCTCGGCAAGCGTTGATAGAGCTCCTCTGTTATAAAAGGCATAAATGGCGATAACAATCTCAATCCAACATCTAAAGCTCTGTAGAGTGTGGCTTGAGCTGCATCAATGGCTTTTGAATCATCAGAAGCAAAAACAGGCTTCAAATACTCCTAAAAATTCAGCTCAAGTCAAAACTTGCAAGAAATAAGCAACAGGCGGGCAATTACCAAGTAAACATCACAGAGTTCGTACAACCAAATGTTATAAATTGCCGTCGTCACCAAAGGAAATTCGTAAGTTTGAAATCCTTTATTGGCATCACTTATGGCAGAAGCCAGCCTCGACAGCATCCAAAGATCCATTCCACTCTCCGTTCCCAACAGTTTATTATCCTCCGGTGCTTTGAAGTCGCTCTTGAAGTAGCTAAGCGCAAATCTGGTGGCGTTCCATATTTTATTACAGAAAAACCTGTAGCCCTGTACCCTTAAGATGTCCAAATTGATGTCGCGTCCGGTACACATCACACAGAGAGCAAAACGTAAAGCATCCGTTCCACATTCTGGGATCCCTTCGGGATAGTCTTGTTTTTGGCCCGCTTTGGCTTTTTCGATCTCTTTGGGATCGAGGTTGCTTTCCAAAAGTTGGAGGTGGAGGTCTTCCAAAGAGATACCGTTAATCACATCCATCGGATCGATCACGTTGCCTAGGGATTTGCTCATTTTGCGACCATGTGCATCCCTCACGATGGGGTGAAGGTACACCTCCCTAAAAAGGTTTGAAATTACTTTGTTGGATTTCCAAAAGATGAGTGACCAAAGAAAACTTAATAATAGAATTAGAACCGTAAGATTCAGTTTCGACATTAATGATTACATGATGTGAACTTTCCCTGTACTTCAAAAATTAATTATGAAACACTTAACAACTTCCACTTAAAGAGTCGTGTGAAATAATCTTACTGAAGTAAATGTTTGTAAGATAATTGCATTGAAGCATAATAATTGTATCTGGAACAATTTCAAAGAAAAGCCTTATCAAGAAAAATTTCGTCAGAATGAAGTAGCAAATACTAATACAAAAACAGTCACAAATACAGAATATGTGAACAAGGTAGAGTGATATCTAGTTCTTATCTTATTTCAAAAAAGGTGCTCTTTGCTCCTTCAAATTCAAGAAGGAATTTTCATTTATCTCAAAATTCTGACGATGCGGAATTCAAAACTATGGAAAGCAAAAAACTCAAAAAGAAGACTCAACTGGAAAAGGTCAGGAAAAACAAAAATTGCAATTTCAAGGTTCAACAGCAAAGAATACTACAATTCATTCACAAGAACCAACAAAAACAATAGATGTCAACCACCAAAAATCAACTGTAAGCAATCCAAAAATGCAAACAATTATTAACCAAGAATATCGGATTAAATTTTTTTTCACTGCAGTAAAAGATGACGTCCGATATTTGCCAACAAAAATATCCAACATAAAAAGATACAATAATTCAAACTTGAGGTTTTTTGAGGATATTTGCTTAAAAGCAACTCGAATAAAGTATTGGTTGAAAAGGCATTAACTGAGCTGATCAATAACAATATTATCAAACATTACAAAGAAACTAATTCAAACAACTAAACTGCTAACCCTGCAATAAATATGTCATACTCCATGTATCATTGCCTCTCATGAAAAACAAGTAGAAGATGAAGTGACTACCTTAAAATAACAACTATTCTACACAGATTCTGCAAGAAAATAGGATAACAAAAGTACTGGTTATTAAAAAAAAAAAAATGAACACCAAGCATGATCCGCCAAATGACTCAAAAAACCAAAAGGGCCTACTGAAGGTATATGAAATTCTAGAATAGAGTGTATTAATAAAAAGAAATTGACCAAAAGATCACCACAAATAATAGAAACATATACCAATGACCAACCACTATCATATAGTTGAAACATACAATACTAAAATAAATAAAAACAACATAGATCGACAAGTACTTCTAAAACTGAAAAAAAAAATTCCTATATGACATTCACACAACAGTAGTCTTTTGTGGCAATCGAATGTATATACTAATGTTTGATCTGAATCAACCATAAAATAAAGAATAACCAACTCAGCCTACCTAAGGAACTTAAATAACCTACCTTCAAATTTACAAGGAACAAACGCAAAGGTACATTTTATATTATTATCAAAATTGTAAATGTCATATTCATTTCATACCAGTCTGTCAAATTATAAAATAAAAATATTTGAAAAAGGCCTAAATTGAAGATGAAAATTTAATATTAATGCGTGACTTTAATTTAATACAAAAAGGAGCCAGAACCTGTAATTGTAATTGTAATGGACAGAAAGACTTTGATCAATAGCCATTTGAGTTTGAGAACCGAACCCCGATTATAGGATTTAGGAACAAATAATTAAATTAAATATATCTCATTAGATTATGAAGAAAATGAAAACTCAGAAGGCAGACTTGCTAATGAAAACAAGACAAAAACAATTAACCAGAATTCCACTCTAAAGACAAAAAATTACAGATTATTTAATCATTAAAAATCAACGTTACACTTACTTGAAAGGAAGTTTTCCTAACAATTTCTGGCCGAAGAACACCATCCTAGCCACCCAGAAGAACAATATATCATGCCCAGTCTCCAAAAGCGATGTCGGATAAAACACCTTCAAATCGTCAGTTTCATCAGGCCAGCCAAACACAGAAAACGGAAACAGTCCAGATGAAAACCAAGTATCCAATACATCTTCATCTTGCCTCAACTCAATATTTTCCTTGGGAACATTGAACTTCTTAGCTGCTTTCTCTAAGGCTTCTTCTTCGGTTCGACCTGACACCCAGTATTCATCCGTATCCTAAAATACACGTTATAGCCAAATAACATATGGTATTATGGTGTAAGTACCTCAGGAGTTTTAACTTTTGATCCCTTGATCGTTACAAAGTACGCTGGAATGCGATGACCCCACCACAACTGCCTGGAAATGCACCAGTCCCTGATGCCCTCCATCCAATGGTACCAAATTTTCGTGTGTACCTCCGGGATTATCTTCAGCTCTCCGGATTGTACCACTTGAATGGCCTTCGAGGCCATTTCACTGCACTTTATGTACCATTGGGGTTTAAGCATGGGCTCTACAATGTCCTTGCTGCGACTGCAGATAGGCACAACCATCGGGTTGTTTTTGGTCTCTACATACAATCCCTTCTCCTTCAGAGCATTGATGATTTCTTTTCTTGCTTGGAAACGTTTCATTCCCTGCATAAAAAGGCAGGCTTGCTCAAGTTTAGCACAAAATATAAAACTACTTAATACTATTATTTTTCACTACCAAATAATGAATTTTTTTCTGTACATCCACCAGAAGTTAGAAATTTATTTCGCATAAGTGTACAATCAGACCAAAAAGCAGTCAACAATATTAATACTACCTTCGAAAATTGGAAAAAAAATTAACTTACTAATGAGGAATAACAGGATCAAGTTATACATTTAAATTAACAAGCATATTTACTATTAAAGACAACAATTATGATTTCGTTGGAACTATGTATAACAAACATTTTTCTATGGCAACGAGCATACAGTGATTTCATACAAAAATGAAGGCTCACTAGGCACTACATTCAGGCACCTTTGAGAACATTTTTGAAGAAAACTAAACCATGAAAGCAAGCAAGAGTTTCATCAACCAAGCAACCACGAATGTATGTTGTTGCCATTTACTTAAAGCAAGTATTTTTTATTAGGTAAAAAGAAAGGTTGTTCAATTTATATTGTTGGTGTAGAAAAGCATGAGTCATACAAAGACCACTTAAACAGTGCAGAATATCGAACGTTCTAAAAGAAAATATATGTGACCATCCAAGATGCTTGGAGTACATGTGATTTAGAAAAATTTTTCAAATAAAAATATATCCAAAAATGTTGTGTTTTTGATGTTAAAATATAAAATTGCTTGTAACAAATTCAGAATAGCACTGTATAGAACTAATATCAAAAAAATTGATCCTTCTCCATCAAAAGAGCATGTAATAAAAGATTACTTAAAACAGTTAAGAAAAAATGATGTATTGAGAGAAACAAATGAATTTTTCACAAGGTAGGCTAACTACATTAAAAAGAGATGTTAAATACTCCTAACTTTCAGAAATATAACTGTCACTCGTTACTGAAAAAAATCCATAACTTTATTAAGCCTTATAAAGGGTCTCCAACAAGAACACCAGATATATGCTCAAAAAAAAGACTTGCAGCAAGTAAATCTTCAGATTTTGGGTCTGATTGGTCGTGGCAACATTGAAATTGAACCGAAACCAAAGGATCTTTGGGAGAAATGGATTTAAATGTATGCAATAAACATAATGTAACCTTACTCCTTGTGATTATTTTCTTCAGAGGTCCCTAAAGTTATGTGTAAAATGCAAACAAGCACAAAACAGTGCAGGAACTTACAGAGAAAATTGAATAGTTCATCAGCTACTTCCATAGGCACACAAGTCGTAGAAGATATATGTCAGCTACCAATTTTCATGATGTATGTAAAAAATATTTTTCAGTTTCTTAAGGTGCATGTTAAAAACGAGCTACTTATTGGGATACCCTATATTTTGAAATTCTACACAATATTTTAACAAATAAAAAACACTATGAAGATTTAAGGTCATTAATTAATTCTTCCATGGCAAGTAGTACAAGATTTCAAACATTTGGAGATAATTTTCTGTTTATTATATGGCCTATCTAAATTGCTTACCCTACCTTTAAACAGCAAGCACTCACTGCTAAAGCATTACATTTGGCCACAAGTGTAATCAATGTCATAAAATAACAGGAAAATTATGTTATGTAATGCTCGTTACAAAATCAAACATAATTTATATCTAGAGTTGTTTTGTGATTAAATAGTGTTTAATATTTTTATAATGCTTTTTATTGTATTACTTAGATATTTTGAATAAAAGAATATAGTAGAAATGCTAGGTAACACATATTTTAACCTTTTTTTGATTCGAAGTGTGGATTTAGATAAAAATTACCACGAGCTGATAGTTAATTCGCTTATCCTTCATAAAAATATAAATCAATCAAACAACTTACCGTAAATTTTCCATAATCTCCTTGAATGACACCATTATCATCAAATATAGTAATGAACGGCAATTTATGCCTCTGTCCAACCTCGAAATCGTTAGGGTCATGAGCCGGTGTGATCTTCACAGCCCCAGTTCCAAACTCCCTCTCCACAAACTCATCACAAACGATGGGCAATTTTCGGTCGCAGAATGGATGAACAACAAACTTCCCGTGCAGATGTTTGTAGCGTTCGTCGTCTGGATGTACAGCAACGGCAGTGTCCCCTAGCATCGTTTCCACACGAGTCGTGGCCACCACTAGCTTTTCATCTGAATCTGCTACTTGGTACGCAAACGAAATTAGAACACCGAATTCGACTTTTTCCTCATAGCCGGGAACGGAGAGGAAGGTTCGACCAGGAAGTTCAATTTTGTCAACCTGAAATGGATGCGTATTGTGAATTTTTCGTCAATGCTGAAGAAATATTTTATATACCTCAATATCTGAAATAGCAGACTTTAATGTGCAAGACCAGTTGACAAGTCGATTGTAACGGTAAATAATCCCTTCATCGTGTAACCTAACAAAAGCTTCTGCTACTGCTCTACAGAGCTTAGGATCCATTGTAAAAGCAGCCCTACTCCAGTCATATGATGAACCCATTTTTTTCAGTTGGTGATATATTCGATCTCCCTTTCTAAAATAAATGAACTGATTTACCAAATATGCCCTCAACTTCAAATTTAACACTGATTGTTTCTTTCAACAACTGGTAAATTACTTGATGTATCAGAATTGCCACACAGTTGCCAAAATTAGTAGGCAACTCATGGTATAATAAACAGCCTGCCAGCTCTTAAAATTAACTCTCTAAAAAGAGGTTTACGCATACGTAAACCATAGTTCCCGATAATTCTTTTTTACAATCTACTAAATATACTCTGCTTTCATTTTGTAAAAAAAATGAAATTACTATCATGAATGTATGAATAATATTATCCTCAAAAAAACATTTTATATTTAATGATAACTATCCTTATGTGCTGTTTACAACAGTTCATCATATATTTTACTAATTAGTGACTCAATGACAGCATTTGCTTCAGTCTCGGTCAAATTCACTGAATTAGACATGATTCTTAATTTGTTAAAATTGATTTGGTTGCACATATTTCTCTGTTCCTTTTACTTCCACATCCAACGGATGGAAAGTATTGTATCGCGAAAAAATTTTCAAAAGTTTTTATTTGCTCATTCGCCTTAAAATAGTCGAAAACGCAAAAAAAAACAAAATTTGAGCAAAAAAAATTTCTTGTCTGAGTGTGTGTCTGTAGTATTGTTTGTGGACACGATAACTTTCGAAAGACTTAATATATGAACTTGAAATTTGGCAAATGTATAAATCTCAACTACCCAAAGCGACCTACTGTTTGTGGCGTAAGTAGGGTATCGGGAAGGGCGCAAAATTGGGGAGTAACTACCCTTTTTGCAAATTTTTATTTTTTTATATTTTTTCCGTTTTAGTATGTGATTAGTAGTATAACTGCGAGTATTATTAGCTCTTATAAATTTTCGGTACAGCAAACTGTTTAGACGATATTAGCAAAAAAGCGTCACTTAAAGAAAACGGTTTTTCTTAAATATCTCTGAATATATTTAATATATTCAAAAAATGAAAATGCCATTAGATAGGAAATAAAATTTCTCACAAAAAGTGTCTTAGAAAATTTATCCAAAATTTTGACATTTTCGAAATATTTCCAAAAAACCTATTTTGAACCCTGCTCATACGATTTTTTTTTAAATTTTGGTATTATATAGAAAATCAAATTTCTGATCAGAAAGCCCTCTTGTAATTTTTTTGTTAAGTTAATAATTTTCGAGATATTTAGAAAAAAAAACGATTTAAAAAATGTATATATTTTTGCTAATATCACGAGGACTGTTTGTCTTAGAAAAAATGTGTAGAGAGAAAAAATGCTCAAAACCTGATTACTAATCCTACAGTATAAGAAATAAAAACGTAAATGTCATTTTAACAATTGGATGTGGAAGTATTGATTCAATTTGCAGCGGTTTTTCAATTCTATCCTGTCAATATCCAACAATACCACATAGTGATTAAAAGTTTGCAACAATTTACAAGACTTAGTGTTTATGGAATTAGTTTTTATAAAGAAATTATCTATACAAGTTCCCTGACCACAAGTCATTGCTAGCCTAATTATATCTATAAAATCCTTTTTCCAAAAAGTTATTAAAAAAATGTAAACTAAGTTTATGGTGTATCCCACCACCCAGTGATTTTTAATGTTTATTTTGTTTTGTAATAAAAATTCAAGATTCACCATGAATTAATTTTTAAGGTAAATCATGTGCTGTATAGACACAAAACATTTCTGGACTATTACTCTTATCTATTTTAATTTTAGAATTCAGTATATTAATTAATCGCCACCAATTTATAGCAATATTTGCCTCCCTATCAGGTGTCAACCGTAACATTGTGAAGTAAGGCAGTCACAGCAGAGATAAAAGAGCTGCCTAATCATTACAAGGCCCTAGGTGTACGCAACACATATGCACATGAAGGAAATTACTCACTCTTGTTTCCATTTCCAAATTGCCTCAATAAATTTCTCTCTGCCGAGGTCATGTCTAGTTTTCTTCTCCTCTCTCCACAATTTCTTTTCTACCACAACCTGAGTTGCTATACCTGCATGATCACAGCCAGGATTCCATAATGTCATTTCTCCTTTCATTCTGTGCCTAACAACATTGTGTTACTAGTATTCACCACACAAATTCTAATTACCTACCATCTGACGATGGCATCTTGTATAGAATTTGTCAGAGCATGACCAAGATGAAGTGACCCAGTAACGTTTGGAGGTGGAATGATAATTACAAACTTTCCTTTTGGACTGGGTTCCAAGATGGATTTTCTCTGCAAGAAATTGTATATTAAAAAGCACCACTATGTGTGATTGGAAAAAGTTACATACCCCATATTCGGGTTTGAAAAATTCTTCCTTTTCCCACCAATTATACCATGCAGCTTCTACAAATTTAGGACTGTATGCATCTGGCAGCTGCCTAACTGTATCTTTCTTTTCACCAGGCTTTGTTGGAACATCATATACAGCCGATTCTTTTATTTCCTTCTTCTTTTCTTTTTTCTAGAAAGTGACATCATATATTTTTTTTATAAATGAACCTACACCAGCTTACTTCAACATCTTTCTTGGGAGCACTGGCACTTTGCTTTTCCAATTTCTGTTTTAGCTTTTCAAGTTTTGCTTGCTTCTTTGCTTCTTTCTCCAGCTGTTTTGCAGTTTTTGGAACGTCACCGTTCTGAATTACTTCCTGTTCTGTGTCTGCCATTTGTGCACGTATTTTTTAATCAAAAAACGAAGTGAACTGAAACACACGCGATTTACCTCTGAATTACGTCAGCTTTTTTTGCCTTTCACACACTGTTCACGGAACCTTTCGACGTGTGCAATCTAACCTCAATAATCTACAACCTCACTTCTGTTTTGAACTGACACTGACATTGACAGAGTAACACTTCAGACACCGCGGTGTTGCCAATATCTTGTGACTTATTTGCCTTTTTCAACAACAAATTTGATAATAGTTTAAAACTAAATACAATACATTTTTACTATAATATCGTGATCTGGCACTGCCACCGTAGTAAGGTAGTAAAAATTCAGTGATAATGTTCTGACACACAAAAATTCAGTTTCAAAGCTACTTGGTAGAGGCAGATGACTTCTTATTGTGTGAATCAAGGCTACAGTACTGAGGTGAACGTAACGGCTAATTAACGTAGCTGCTCTTTATTATTAATGCTTAGATTATATCACACAGCATTTGGTGGTTTAGTCATAGTCATTTTCTGAACAATAAATGTGTACTTCTCGTTGCAGGTCATTTCTAAATGCTGCTAATAAAAAAAAATTCATATATTTTTTTATGATAAGCAGATATTTGATTTTTTGACCTTAAAAAATGAAAGTAACTAGTCATGGACAAAAGACATTAGTACAAATTTTAATTAACTTTTATAATTATGGATGTTACTTATATTATTTCATTACAGAGATGAGTTTATTATTGCTCTACGTTATAATCAAAAATTATAGTCATAAGCAAAAAATAAGATGAGATAGTGAAACTAGCATATTTCATCAGCAGACACAACGAAATTTTTGAACAGTAATTTATTCTTCTTTCAAGCTTTAACAACACTATATTAGACTGTTATGCCCTACATCACAGCTTTACACAGAAGAACAAAATTTAAGATACAAGTGCAGAACTCGTATTATCAATAATTTGAAAACGTTTCAATGACAAAAACATCCTAGAAAACATATCTGTATTGGAACAGAAAACTGCATTGTCAGTACAAATTATACACTAATAAATAATATAAAACAGACATATAATAAACGAATATAATGACATATGTACAATTAAAATGGCACAAAAAGGTCGTTTCACACTTTAAACGTGTTGCACATCACACCATCTTTTATCGTTGATGCTAATTAGAAGTTCGCTCTCACTATTGCTATAATTATCACTGTTGATGTCAAGCCCCTTTTGCAACCTTAAGTTCTGTAAGAAAAGTGCTAGCGAATGGTAATAACCTTGAAGACTCCACGTTTCATTGTGAGTTCCGCCCGGCATCTGCAGCAACTGCTTTCTGACACTACTGCAACGGTTGTATAAGTCAGACATCATTCTTGGAGGAACTAATGTATCGGCAAGACCTGATATGAAGAGAGTAGGGATCCTCAAGAATGGTACCTTGTATATTGACAAAAACTGCAATAAAAGTGTATATATAACTAAGTCGATGAAAACAAATTCAAAATTCTTTTTAACATAGTACAACTCTGAATTACGCACCTTGTTTTTATAACACATTAGAGGCAGGTACTTTATAAACCTCCACCCTAAGAGGACCTTTGCCATTTCAGGAATCGAAGTAAAAGTATTTTCCAGGACTAGACACCATATTTTTGACGCATACTCTTCTCTTACACATAAGTCAATTGCTACTGCTCCTCCTGGAAAAACAGAAAGGGATTGCTCAAAATCTGCAACTCAAATTGAGCAGTGTTTGTGTCCATTCAGTTTAAATGGAAGACGGCCACATTATAGTAAAGACACTTTCGTTGTCACCTAATAAAATTTTATGGCAGTGCACAGTCAAAAACTTTTATTGTGGGGTGACCCGCAATAAATCTTCCAGTGTACCAAACCTCGACAGGCAGGTGCAGATCGGGGCAGACCCGGCTTAGGCTATTTTACATAAACCAGATTAGCAAAGATTATCTTATAGTAAACGAGCAAATTTCTTGGAAATATATTAGGAAGAAAAAGTTATTCGGTGGTCGGTAGGTATTATCAGTTTAGTTTCGTTGAGTTAAGTTTGTGATCTTAAGTAGAAGTGTTACTAGTTAATCAGAATCGCTTTTTGGGGTCCAGTAGATTTTGACAAAATGTCCGAAGTTGTAGAACAATCTGCATCTACTAGTGACATTATTAGAATACGGCATGTCCAAGATATGTCACAAACGCCTAAATGTAGGTACAAACTGCTGCTGCCTCAATGGTTTCTTAAGGGAAATAGAATAAGTCACTACATATTTTTTATATATTGTGGCTGCAAAAGCAATATTGACCACCAAATTATATTATAGTATACTACAAAATTTGTGTAATTAATCTAGATAACAGAAACAGTCTTTCCAGTTGGATGGCGTAAACTAGAAAGAAAGGGTGTACCTGCCAATCCTCCGTTTGACGCTATTATAATACCTTTTTCAGTCGTCAGTCTCATAATGCTAAAAATCCACACTTGAATAAATATAATAAAATATAGGATACTATATGCTGTGATTCTGTAGTATACTGTTCCTTTTTTAACCTTATATATCGCATATGTTAAATTGCCGTTTTCAAACTTCTACTTTCTAGCTGGACATACGTTTTAGTACCTATCTCTCATATTTATATCATATCAATACGACTTTTGGAGTTAATAGGTTTGAACAGGAAAAACGAAATACAGAAGGTTCATTGCAATCGCCAATTTTGGTTTAATTGTAACTATACCTACTTATGAAAAATAATTGCACACTATTTTTTTATGCATTGCAGGCAATAAAATGTAAAAAACACTTTTTAAACATGCAGTCAAACATTGATATTGAGTTCGTGTGTCTATTGGCCTATTAGAGTTCAGTATTACGTAAATAAATATCAACTTCGCTAAAATCTGCCAAATGCGTTGCTAATTTTCAAGTACTTGCATAAAAATAGATTAATGTATGCAGTTGTTTTTTAGTTTTAATGTAACATATTGGGACCCGAAACATTATTTTGTTTGATAAAACTCTTAACTCAATAATATAAAACAAGCTGACTGGAAATAAACAACTATTAAAAATATGTTATATTTTCGTCTTAAATGTCTGTTAAATGTTTGGAAGTCTACACCCGTTTGAAATGCCAAAAAATATATTAGAACTGCTTGTGTCATTTAAAACCCCATATGTTGTGTGCTTAAGGTGGCACATGTTTGTACATCGGGGATTGCATACATAATATATAAAAGGATTTTATAATATGTAACATTTTAACAGGATGTTCGACCTTTTCTTTCTGTTAAATAATAGTCTTCATATTACAAACCAAGCTTTCGGTAGTTTTATTCTAACCTTCTTCAGTGTTTAATATATATTTGATAATTCCAACTTCAAATGGACAAGTGATAAATTTGTTTCAGCAGCACAATGTATCAAGTTGCAAGGGTAATTGTTGGGAAAACATGTCACACTTTAATTTTTATTTTCTCCTCGCCATTGTATTCTACGTACCTTAATTAATAATCTGCACCACTTCTTTTCTTGCGGAAACAACAACTTTTTTACGAAAAACGGGTGTTTGCACTGAGTTCTATTTTACGATGTAGTGTTCTTCGCATGTTACGTGGTGTCGCATGTTTCCCTCCTACACATAGTTCAAATGTCCCAAGTAATGCATGAAAGGTAGTTTGAGGGGAAGGGCAAAATGTTTACTGAATTGCTACATGTAGGGAAGGAGCGTGCAACAGTACAAACTAGACGAAGAACAGTTCGCGTCTTAAAATAGGACTCAATGCAAACACCCGTTTTTCGAAAATTAGTTGTTTCCGCAAGAAAGGAAGTGGTGCAGGTTATTAATTAAGGTACGTAGAATCCAATGGCGAGGAGAAAATAAAAATTAAAATGTGACATGTTTTCTCAACAATAACCGTTGCAAGTTTCACTGAGAAAAGGTGTTATCCAAAAAGTCTCATTTACTGTGTCCAAGGGTGTACCTAACATACCCAAAGATCTTCCAAAAACAATTATTTCAGAGTGATTTATATCGGTCCGTGAAAACAGATAGTCCAAACTTGCTCTTGCATCCATATACAGCCCTTCCTCATTAGCACTTCCTTCAGAAAGCCCATATCCTCTGTACTCGACCAACAAAATATTACAATGAAGGTTATGGTACAGTCCAGCACAGTTCTGAAGGCGGTGACCCATGTTACCAGCATTTCCGTGAAAGAAGACAATTGTAGGTGACTGCCTCTGCCTCTCTTTGGGCTGATGAATGAAATACAAGTGCAAACTGGTCTTGTCCTGGGCGGATATCTGTACGTTTTCGTAGGGCATGCCAAACATCGAAGGGTTGGGGATGTAGACTCGTGAATGGCTTGGTAATTCGGGGTAGAACAGAAAGTTGTCCTGTGCATGGTACAAAACTCCTACAAAAGGTTTACTTCACAATCATAATCATAATTTATGCATAAGTACTCACCTGTGAAAGACAGAAGAAGAAGTACAAAAGCAAATATTCCACCGTAGAAAAAATAAATTAGAAAACAAAATATGACTACTATCCCTGAGTATGCCCATACTTTTACTACCATTTTAAAAAGTGTTCCCAGTACACTTGACAAATGGACATAACCTCCCATGTTGTTTCGCTTGCTTTAATAAACGTACCGATACATTTTGTGACAGAAAAAAATTATGTTATTGCATTATTTGCTTCCCACATATGGTAGTAGTCTACTAATCAAGAAATTTATTTACCCCATTTTTATTATGAAACTAAACGCACCAGTGAAATAAAGCTTCCACTTCCATTGTCATTTACCACATTATCTTATTAGATTTATTTATTTATATTATCACTATCCCAATATTTTTTTTCAATATTAAAATAGAAATTACAATAATGACAAACTTTAGGTACTCTTTTTATGTACCTTTAGTACAGTCTCAGTGAATGAAAATTACTTTTAATCACTTTTATTAAGGCTGGGATCCTAGAGAAAGAAGTTTCACGACATCTCCCATTTCACTCATGCGAGCTGTACGATGGCGGTACCTAGCGGATTATAGATGCATATAAAAGCGTAGTAAAATGTCTATGTTAAAATCGAATAGTCCGGATTACAGATTCCTGTAACCATGGATGCATAATAATAGCGTGGTTTGAATCACGTCTGAATATTATTCACATACATATAAAAAACTAACCGCGACAACGATAATAGGGTTAGCCAAAATTGCTTGCGTGTCGCTCGTACCTGAGCGGCCTCAGCGCGCGTCCGGATACTGCGTAATATACGTAGGAAGTCTAGGAAGTGCATCAGTATTATCAGGAGTACGTACCTATATGAACTTTAAATCTTTAATAGGCATTTTTAATCTAAAAAGGATGCGTTTTAGGACTTTTAATACGAATTATATTTTTCGTGTTATTTTCTACCAATCAGAACTTTCAATTTAGTAGAGGTACCTCGTATAATTTCGATTATTTCCTTCCTGTCAATTTTTACCAATCAGTGACAAAAATTCGTTCTATGGTTTCTATGTATACTAACTTAGGAAATAATCTTACTACATATCTACATATCTATGAAAAAAATCGAAAAGAAACTCGTTTCTAAACCATTTGTTTAACAATAGCATTCCGCTAGTTGCAAAATCCTTGTCTTCGACTTAGATTTATAAAACAACTAGAGCTCATTCTATTTAATTGTTAAACAAATACCACTGAAACTGGCTTATTCGAATTTTTCCAAAAAAAATTGATGCACTGGGGGATATATTACCTGTGAATATACCCCTTGACGACGTGATATAATAGGCCTGTTCACAAATTTTCAATTTATCAAGAACTTGGTAATACCTGTGTAGCTCAACATCTCATCAACACCTGCAAGCAGATTTCAATTGAATGTGATTTATTTAAAATACACGTAATTGTTATCAAATATCTGTCGATCAATCGCTCAGTAGAATATTTGAGCTTAATTTACCTGTTCGGTATGTCGCGCAGTTACTGTAATAATAAATTACCTTAATAAAGTGCTCAAAGTACAGGAATTCTGTGCCCCGCTGCGCAAGTGACGTATACGCTAGCCTCCATACAAAGGTGTCGTTTTTTGGATGCTAATGCGCGGCAAAAGTTCAGATGGCGATATTTTGAAAATTATAAGTGCAGTTAAAAATCTATTTGCTGGAGGGTTATCAGTGCCCTAAGTACTACTGAAAAATGTACAGTTTTTGATAAAAATGAATTTTACTGAACAGGCTTCGATGTTTCGATTGGGATCAACAGCAAAATAATGAAAAATCTACAGCCATGATTTAATAACAGTCAGAACAACGATGTGTTGTATTTGTAAATGAAAGTCAATTAAAATCGCGATGAATCGCTTCGGAGAAGAAACAAAAAACAATATTCAAAAAAATTTTATTTGCTCAATCGCTTTAAAAAACGCCCAAAACCAAAATTTGAGCAAAAAATTTATTGTCTGTGGATCTGGCGGTCTGTGCGTGGACGCGATAAAGACTTAACATATGAATTTGAAATTTGGCATACATATAAATCTCAACTACTCAAAGCGACCTATTGTTTTTGGGATAAGTAAGCGTATAGGGAAGGGGGTGAAATTCGGGGGGGGGGTAACTATCTTTCTTGCAAATTTTAATTTTTGTCCTTCTAGTATGTAATTAGTAGTACAATTGCGAGTATTATTCGTCCCTATAAATTTTCTGTGCAGCAAACGGTTTAGAAGATATTAGCAAAAAACCGTCACAAAGAAAACGGTTTTTCCTAAATATCTACGAAAATACTCAATATATTCAAAAAGTGAAAATGCCACCACAGATAGGAAAAAACATTTCGTACAAAAAGTGTTTTAAAAACTGTTTCCAAAAGATTGACGTTTTTCGAAATATTTCCAAGAAACTGGATTTTGGACCCTGTTCATACGAAAAAATTTTGCTATTTCATAATTATAGAAAATCAAATTTCAGATCGAAAAGCACTCTTGCAATTTTTTTTGTTAATTTAATAATTTTCGAGTCATTTACAAAAAAAATTAAAATTTTACGGATTATTGCTAATAATACGGGAACCGTTTGTTGCTTAAAAAAATGTGTGGAGACAAAAAATGTTCAAAACCTCATTATTAATCGTATAATACCCCTAGAAAGCGTCCTCCTGAACACGAATATGAAATCAGTTTCTTGCGGTCGCGCCTAGTTTTCGAAAAATTAAAGTTACAATTTGGACTTTACGACGCGGAGTGTTCTTCCTTATGCCACGCAGTGTCACATGCTCCTGAAGGTCCGTTTGTCCTACGCGAGCGCATTTCAAGCAGATTTGGGGGTTCTTTTTTACCGCGCGATTTTTCTCATAAATAGCGCGGTAAAAAAACAACCCCCAAATCTGCTTGAAAACGTACTCGCGTAGGACGAACGGACGTTGAGGAATACGTATAAAGTACCGTAGTTATCCGCCATTTTAGTGCAAAATAGCAGCGGTAAATTTAAATATTTATGTAGAAGACGGGATCAAACCTATTTGGTTTCTATGGTTTTGGTTCCATCCGCCATTTTAATGCAAAAATATGGACAATGAATTGCGGTACTTAGGCCCCGTTGCACAAAGAGTGGTTAACCAGACCCCCCGGTTAACACGCGGTCAACGGGCAATTGTCATGGAAACGGTTCTTTTTAAGCGTTCTTCATTGGTGCTGCCTATTGGCAACGGCTGGTTAACCGCGTGTTAACCAGGAGGTCTGGTTAACCACGCTTTGGGCAACGGGCCTTTAATCTATCTAGTGACTTTACAAAGAAAAGAGGGCCTAAACGCCTCAAAAATCGCGTGGCAAAAAAGCAACTCCCAAATCTGTTTGGAAACCCCTAGCGTATGACTACCGGACGTTAAAGAGCATGCGACACCGCGCGACATAAAGAGAGAACACTCCGCGTCGTAAAGTAATTCCAAACTGAAACATTATTTTTTTTAAACTAGGCGCAACCGCAAGAAACGGATTTTACATTCGTGTTCAGGTGGCCATTTTCTAGCGGTATGCACAATTTGAGCTCGATATGTCATGGAACGCTATAGTAAATAATTGCCATTTTATTTTATTTACAATATATTTATGTTATTTATATTTAAATAGATTAAAATTTATAGGGACGCATAATACTCGCAATAATACTACTAATTACATTGATACTAAAAAAGAGAAAAATTTGCAAAAAGGGTAGTTATTACTACTATTACTACTTATCCCAAAAACAATAGGTCGCTTTGGGAACCTAGTTGAGATTTATATGTACCTATGCCAAATATCAAGTTGATTTTACTGCAACACTACACCCCTGTACCTACTAATCTAAGTTATTAGTGGCATGCAGACGCTCAGCGTCTTGACCTTGGTTAATGTTCCGTGTGTTTTGGAACGCAAATTCGATGCTACAGATGTACAGAATCTTGTCACACGCCAAAAGCGGGGTAACAATTTGCAGAAATTAAAAATATGAAAACAAATACATTCCTGCCTTTAACTTTACCATTTTTTAATTACATGTTTAAAGTACCTATAGGGCCTAACAGACTAAAATAGTACATACATAATACATAAACGATTACTGTTACTGTTCACCTGAACCTGAATTTATATTTAATAGTCAAAGGTCAAAGGTCGTACGGCACTCTTCCCTCCTTAGCACATGCAACAACCTAATCTCTTACACCACCATCTATCAATGTTTTACTGGACTACGTCTGAACTATACCGCTTTAGCGAAGACGCGATTTTATTGTGATCTGCCAATTTCCATCTTAAATTCGTAGCGAATATCGACCTTATTGACGTTGCCGATTTGGTGATAAATGACTTCCTTCAAAACGGGAAATCTAAAAAAATACCGTATATTCTGTAACGAAATAGGAACCAATATAAAGGTAAGGAATTGGGCATTTTCGTATGCTAAAACTTCTTTTGAATAGTACATCAGAATTCAAAGTAATCGACAAGCAAGTGTTCCCGCCATAGGTAAAATTTTACGCAATATTTACGCTGTTACTATATTAAATATATAGCAATTATGAACTTAACAAATAGCACACGCGAAGCATCAATTCTTCTTATTGTTAAGGATCACTTCGTATTTCTAATAGAGTGAGTAATTTTTTACATTTCCCGTTTTGTAGCGGTGTATGTCGCCCATGTATTAGCTTACGGCGATACCCCAACCTTAATGGTTAATCTTTGTTGTTGAAAAGCTTCCATGGGGTTGGCGTTGGCAATGTTGGCATGTTGGCAATACTGTTGAAATCAATGGCGTTTCACCTTTCACTTGGTGTCGTCTGTGTATACTTGTCCAAGTCCAAGCGGTTTTTTGTTTGTTGATAAATAACTACTAAGAAAAAAAAATCAAGTTCTAGCTGCAGCAAGTTATAATTTTGCTATGAGAAAAGTGAGCATGAAGCGAAAGAGCGGCAGACACAGCAATAAAGCAAAGGAAAACGATTCGGTAGTGTCTGAAGCCGATTCGGTAGCGTCTGAAGCCAACGGCAACAAGAACTCGGACCCCGAAGAAAGCGTATCGGAAGAGAATGTGCCCTCGAAGAAAAGAAGAAGCAAAGGTCGCAAGTCGGTCTCATTTTCGCCGGATAAAGGAGATAAGTCAGTGCAGGACGAAGAAGATGAGCAGGGGCAACAGTACGAGGTAAGATATAATGCTTGTATAAGATCTGTGTCCTATCATTTGTGTTTAGGTTGAAGCAATTGTCGGACAGAAATATATTAAAGGAGTAAAACATTACCGCATTAGATGGAAAGGTTACAATGCCAGCAGTGATACGTGGGAAGCGGAAGACACTCTAAATTGTAATGAACTCATCAAGGAGTATAATAAGAAAAACTCCAAAAGTCCATCAAAGAAGGAAAAGAAACAGAAAGATACAAAAGCAAAAGAGAGCGATGATGATGATGACGAAGATGAAGCCGAGTATGAGGTTGAGCGAATCAAAGATGTATACTTCAAACGCGATGGTAAACGTGAATTTTTGGTACACTGGAAAGGGTATTCTACTGCGGATGACACTTGGGAACCTGAAGAGCACCTGTCGTGCCCTGAACTTATTGATAAGTTCATGAAGAAGGTCAACGAGGCCAAGGTATATGAAAACCATGAGCTGCGTGAAAAAAGAGTACACACGAATCGATTTACTCTGACTCCCACGGACACAGGACGTCGGATAAGCAGGCGCAATTTGGGAAAACAAAGGTGATGGTTTTAACGTTAAATATCTTGTTAATTCTTACTCTGGTGTTTGTAGGGTGCAGTATCACGATGCTGAGTAAAAAGGAAACAACCTGCAAGTAAATTTAAATTTTTTATTTGTTCATTGACTTCATATACACATGTAGAGATTTATTTAATTTCTATAAGAAGAGTTATTAATTTGATAGGATATTTTAGGTATTATTACTTTGCGTAGCACATAATGCTCTATTTTGTATTGTTAGACTATAAGAGTGTATGTATGGGTAAAAAATAAAGTCAAATAGTGTTCCCCAAACATTTTTGTCTCATAGACCTCTTGACATGTTTTTCGGTTTAGGGTGTACCCTGTGCTTAGCCAATATTGATTCTTAGCAAATTCATCAGTCTTTCAAAGATTTAAATCTCTAACTGTAGTAAAGTGGAGCGTGAGAAACTTTAAAGAAAACAGGTAAAGTTTTATATATTTTACATTTATTAATTGAATTCATATTAAAATGCCGTATTTGTTACATTAATATAAGTAAATGAATTAGGTGGCTTGGAAACAAGCTGATCGAACCTATGTGCTTTGTCTCACTTGATTTATCAGAAAATAAAAAGATTCAATTCACCTTAGAAAAAGAAAAGATAGATAGATTTTCTGGACTTATGATGTCGATAAAGAACAGTAAAATTGACTTAAATTTATAAAAAAACTGACAGTCAGATGTTATAATCCCGGCTTGCTCAAATCAATCATTACAAATTAAGCATTCTGTGTTTTATAGTTTAATAAACAGACTAATAAATATAGCACTTAAAAAAATTGAAATAGAAGTGACAACAATTAAACAAATAGCCTTTAACAATGGATATTACACAAAAGTTGTAGAAGAAAGCAATACAAAGTTAGAATACCAAGAATACTGTACCTACAATAGAGGTAAATAAGTGCAATTTGGGAGGTCTTCTAGTTAACAATAAGCCAAAATCCAATAGTTTGAACGAAAGCGGTATTTACCAACTAAAATGCGTGCAATGTGACGTGGTAGGTACAGCTAAAAATTGAATTAAAGAACATGTTGCGAATATAAATTCAAATAAAAGCATAAAAGGTTTTGTTGACCATTGCATGAAAAATAATCATTACTTAGATGAAAGCGTAATCAGTCTTACATTGAGACAGGAAAGGTAGAAAACTAAACCTTTTAGAACTGTTATAAATTAAAAATACTCAACATAAAAAAAAATTGGCAAATATGTAAATAGAAATTTCCACCCATTCTGTATGCCCTTGATATTGCCAAGATTATGAAGTCGGCCTTCAAAACCCAGGCGAGAGCATTTTATAACTACTTTACAACCCCTGTAAAAAAAGTGGACGTAAACAAAATGCTTCACATCTGAGTTTAGTATAATGCCGTTATCTCTTTGACAATGACCATTAGGTCAAAACGATCTTCAGAGTTATCTGATAAATCAAGTGAGACAAAGCACATATGTTCAATCAGCTTTCCAAGGTAACTAATTGATTCAAAATGTTTCACAATAAAAGCTCCTTTGAAACCATTTAAATAAATGCTTTGAGTGGGAACGATGAACAGCATGCTTTAATTATAAATTTGGCATCAATTTAGTTAGGTTTAATCTCAGATCTCCTCGGTTAGTGATGTCTAGTCTACTTCTTTTTTTTTGTTAGTAGATTGATGTATCATGTTGAAACCCGTATCATTAATAAGTAATAGGTATGTCTTTTTGAAGCCAGAATGGCTGATATCCGTTTCTAAACCGTAGATAACCAATACAGGAAGCTTCGCCGATTTATAGGGCTTTTTTCGACGATAGCGCTATCTGGACAGTTGAATACTGAAATAATGTTCCAATATATAATATATCATATATTATATATGGCTTCAAATGGTATTTCTAGATTCTAGATGATAATTATTTATGATAAATATAATCAAAAAAGTTGGCATAAAATCCAAGAATAGTGTTAGCAGTAAAAATAACATTTTGAGACTTTCAAGCAAGATGGTAAATAGTAGATACCTACCATGCTATTTTACCGTGATAATGCGTTTTGGCATTGGACTAGGGTTACTACCACTGATCTCTAAATATTATTTAGAAATCAGTGGTTACTACTTACAACTTAACTACCCAACCCGTGCTTACTAGTGGTTATTACAAGTATAATAGTGAATAATTGACTAAAATTGAAACTTTCTATTGGTTTTTAGAAACGTTAAAAATACTTAATTGGTTAGAATTTTTGATACGAATTACTATAAATAATCAAAAATGTATGAATTTTTTGAAGTAGTTATCTTTAGGTAGTAATAGTAAGAATCGGCAAGTTTAACACAATATTGGCAACATTGTCCCTACAATGTGAACGTGGCTAAGTTAAATTTCGGTTGTTGCTGGCTGCTGGAAATTTTTGCGTGTTTTTTACTGCAAGGAATTTAGCTGAATTAAATTAAAAAGTTGGAATGAAGTGTCAACTTCATGCGTTTTTTAAATCATACTGTGATCGCAATATGTGCGAAATACAGTGGGAAGCCTTAGCAGTGATACGTTTAACTAACAAAGATCACTCCCAAGGAATATACTGTTTTGTGTAGCAGGGTTTTCATAAAGTGAGTAATCTAGTATCCTAAGTACTTTTCTGGTTTTCCTGTCAAATTCTTAAAATTGCTGTCATCTTACCGGTAATTTTGGTTTCAAAACTCATTAGCTCGTAACGCCAAAATTGCAAGTTTTGAAGAAGAATTCCCCACTTAATAATGTGCTTGAATTACATGTTTACGACTTCTGCATAAATAATGAGTGGGTGTGCACAAGAGAATATAGCCAAACCGCCAGATATACACGACTTCTGCATAATCAAACCCATAAGCAGGGGAGCCTTTGGAAAAGTCTTCCTGGGATACAAGAAGACCAATACGGATGTCATATATGCAATCAAAGTGATGAAGAAGAAGGAAATGATCAATAAGAACATGGTGTCACAGGTCGTGAATGAGCGGAATGCACAAGCACTTTCGAAAAGCCCGTTTTGTGTGCACTTGTTTTATTCCCTTCAGTCAGCCTCTTCAGTCTATCTTGTAATGGAGTATATGGTCGGAGGTGATTTAAAGTCCTTACTGAGTGTGTATGGGTTCTTCGATGAGAACATGGCCACATTTTACATTGCAGAAGTGTGTTTGGCCTTACAGTACCTTCACAACCACAATATAATACATCGCGATATAAAACCTGATAATATGTTGCTGTCACGGGAAGGTCACGTCAAACTAACCGATTTTGGACTCTCAAGGGTTCATATTCATAGAGACTTGGAGATTTCTGATTTTCAAAACAGTACCCCAAATAACATGTGTGCTAGAACCCCAGGACAGTTACTGAGCTTAACGACACATTTGAGTTTTGGGTCAGGGAATTCACGATATGTGAGTGCAGACACTCATCTGGAAATGTCTGTTAAGCAAGACAGTGCGTTAGGGCGAAGCGTGCTGCAGGAACAAGACACTAATTCTGCTGTTTTGCACACCGCCCAATCAGAGCTCAGCATTTCATGCGACATTTCAAGTGTTTCTGGTGTAAATTACCTATCGGCAGAAGCGACACTTCCACCAGACACCAATGATGGTAGCTCCTTATATCAGACTTGTACATTTTGCGGCAGTAAAATGACGGAATGCAACTCATCCTCCAATACTTCATGTTCATCGTCACCTGTCAGCAGGAAAAACAGCAATCGTTGCTGCATCATTAACAGAACGGAACGCAAAAGGAAGTTTCGATCTTTCTCCCCAGAGAAGTCGAGTAAAGCTTACGTTCGAACTGGTTTGACTGGAGAAATGGAAATATTACGCCTGGATTCCTTAACATCACCCAAAGGTGTTACATTTAGCACCCCTGTACAAAGGCTCAACAAAAACAAGGCAAAGAACACAAGATTCAAACTCCCTAATAAAGAAAACGGCGATCCTCAAAGTCCGTCTGTTGCTGAACAAGTAGTAAGTCCGATTTCTGGTGAAACTACCCCAAAAACTCCAAGGACTCCCTATCGAACCCCTAAATCTGTTAGACGTGGTCAGTGGAGCTCCGATCAGCGTATATTGGGCACCCCAGATTATTTAGCGCCGGAATTACTCGCAACTCATCCTCCAATACTTCATGTTCATCGTCACCTGTCAGCAGGAAAAACAGCAATCGTTGCTGCATCATTAACAGAACGGAACGCAAAAGGAAGTTTCGATCTTTCTCCCCAGAGAAGTCGAGTAAAGCTTACGTTCGAACTGGTTTGACTGGAGAAATGGAAATATTACGCCTGGATTCCTTAACATCACCCAAAGGTGTTACATTTAGCACCCCTGTACAAAGGCTCAACAAAAACAAGGCAAAGAACACAAGATTCAAACTCCCTAATAAAGAAAACGGCGATCCTCAAAGTCCGTCTGTTGCTGAACAAGTAGTAAGTCCGATTTCTGGTGAAACTACCCCAAAAACTCCAAGGACTCCCTATCGAACCCCTAAATCTGTTAGACGTGGTCAGTGGAGCTCCGATCAGCGTATATTGGGCACCCCAGATTATTTAGCGCCGGAATTACTCTTGGGAAAAGGACATGATTGTGCCGTAGACTGGTGGGCATTAGGCGTTTGTTTCTACGAATTCGTAACCGGAATCCCTCCGTTCAACGATGGTTCACCCCAAGAAGTGTTCCGTAACATCCTGCAACGTAACATCGAATGGCCCACCGAAGATGAAACTTTGTCAGAAGACGTTGTGTCCGCTATAGAGATGCTTTTGACAGTATGTCCGGAGAAAAGACCGAGGGCACCGGAAGTGATGAAAATGGACGTTTTTAAAAATACCAACTGGGATAATTTGCTTTCCACCCAACCACCGTTTATTCCTGATCCGTACGATTTGACGGACACAGGTTATTTTCAAGCGCGAAATGAATTGTTAAACTTTAATATTTCTAATTTTGAGATGTGAATGGTTTATTTGAAATTTTTTTATGCTGTACAAACTGAAAATGTATTTTTAATTTAATAAATGTTTTTCTATTGCTGGCAATTTATTTATTTTTTATTTTCTTAAAAGAATTGTATGAAGCCAGTGAAAATAAAGTAAATAAAATATTTTTTTACAATTATGATAAATTTATAAATGGCTGATGTATTAATGCATTATAAGAAATGTCAGTTTGACTACTTTCATGTTTGCTTGATTTGCAAATTGAAAATCCTGATATGTATGTGCAACGAGGGTTACATGGAAAAATTTTGAATGAGTAATTTTCTCATTAAATTTCTTATAAAAATAAAAGTGTTAATTTTTTTAAAATGTTTATTGAACTGGAACTCTGTAAAATATCCGCTGATCGTGGGATTTACTATTTCATTTTGTGACTAAAATGTCCTCTTTTTGGAATGTTCAGCTTTTTGTTGAGTCTTCAAAATTTGAAATAGTAACCCTATATCCCAGATGTCTGACAGTTACAAATGAAATTGATATTTTGTAGTGATTAGAAGTAATGACTTACTGCAATTCAATTATTTTTATTGATAACAAGTAATTATAATACATTACTTTGAACAAAATGTGATAAGTATTTGTAATGAAATTTCAGTTAATTTTTATTTTGCAGTGGATTTTTTGACAGTTTCATCATTTTTTTTTACATAGTTTGCTCATCTGAACCCGCCTGTGATATTTATTGGGGTATATGTCATAAAGATAAAGATCTCAAAGCTTGAAACTGTAGGTGTTAAATATTTATAGTTTGGAATAACAACCAATTCTCCATTTAAACATAAACTGTTGCAGTCATATTAATTAGGTTAAAGTGTTAAAAAATAGAACAAAACAGATAATTTGAATTATTATTTTAGTAATAGTGATTACCTCACACTGGGAGAAAAATGTAAAAATAAGGAAAATAAAGCATAATTAAAAATAATAAATTTCAATAGTTAAATTGATTAATTTCTGTAACTATAGATAAAAATGTCCCACTAGAAAAATACTCATCATCAATAAACCTAATTACCTAGATACAAAAAATATTTAAGACTGATATAAGAAATTATTGTTTAAATGATTTTGGATAATTAATACAAATAAACAATTTTTCCTAAAAAATAGTGTTATTAATAAAAACGATTTTTACAGAGAATTAAAATTAATGATAACAGTTTGATTTCTTTTAGCACAGCAAAAGTAATGCATTACTTTTTTTAAGTAATGAGTAATTGTAATTCATTACCTTCTAAAAAGAGTAATTTGTAATTTTAATGAATTGCTTATTAAAAGTAATTATTACAAGCACCACTATTTTGTGAAATTGACTGATCAGATAAATACATGAACTATTCAATATTTACTGCATCCACAATAAACTAAAGAGGGCAAGCTTTATAACTATTAATTTAAAATATTAAAATTATTATATGTATTTTTTTTTCTCTTCTTTTGCTGGTTTACTCCAAATATTAAAACTATATTCTTTTATGCGACGTTTCGGTGGATAATTTTCCACCTTTTTCAAGCTTTTATTATTTTTTCTACTTTATAATACAATTTTGTATTATATGTGTCATATTCTGTTGTGGTTATTAAAATAATTTTATGCTTTTACTTCTTTTTTGGTAAAGTAAAAGCATAAAATTATTTTAATAACCACAACAGAATATGATACATATAATACAGAATTGTATTATAAAGTAGAAAAAATAATAAAAGCTTGAAAAAGGTGGAAAATTATCCACCGAAAGGTCACATAAAAGAATATAGTTTTAATATTTGGAGTAAACCAGCAAAAGAAGAAAAAAAAATACATATATATAAAAAATAACTCCAACAAAATAAAAGAAGATACAATTAAAATTATTATTGTAACCTTAAACTTGCATGTTTGGTTGCATAAGTAGAGCTCTGCATATGTAACTTTTAAGCTAGCTTTTCAATATGGCGTCAAAATAAACATGGTTATTATTTTGTTTAGTTCTAGAAGAAATTGTTATATACATTCTACTCTAGTATTAACGGCTACCATACCTACTATAGAATGTTTTTTAACATATTTATTTCAATTTCAGCACAAAGGATGACACAGTAAAACAATTCACTAATGGTGCTGAAGAAAATAACAGCAAAAAAACGTTTACTGAACATCTTACCATTAATGATACTAACCAAACTCCAGAGAAAAGTACATGTTTAGATAACCGTATTGAGGATTTGGAACAAAAGGCAGAGGTATATATCAGTAGTGATTAGTTTAAGGTTATACATTGTAAAATCAAAAATAGTTAAATATATTTGTCTCTAGCTTGTTAAATCTGGTCATCTGTATTAATGTTTTTGTAAAGATGGGAAACATTTTTTCACTGCCTCCTCTCTTTTATATGCAATACTTATTCAATTCTACTTATGTTATTTCTTATTTTTGGCCTACAGGTGACAAACATAAGCTCCCGTAATTGTTATTATAAATTTGTATCTGTGGATTCTTTCATGCATTAGCTCTTCTTGTTTTCTTAATAAGTTATATATTATAAGAAAAATTTTTGGTTTGTTCAAACTCGAGATAACTTTTAGGGCGACGCTGAAGTCCTAAGTTGTTACTGCAGTACTTCGCATACTGACAACATTTCCACTGATGAGCACGATAGTCTACGGGATTCTCATGCTCAAAAGGCCTTGCATTCAAGTGACAGCGGTACCGATCTAAACGATTGCGTTAGTCATGACTGTGAGACTGCTTGGAACAAATATTGGTCTACGAACGGAGAGACGATAATTTGGAAGTCGTGGATTTCAAAGTACAGTGATTACATAAATCCAGAATACTTGGAGTACAATGGGGAAACAAAAGAAACCCTAGTGGAAACTGAACTCCCAGAAAGTAATGTGCAACGAAGAATAAAGTTTTCGTTCGATGAAAAGGAAATAGAGGAGTTTTCCAAGCAGAATAATCCTTCAGGTGCCAGTTCTTCTGATTCCACGAAGAAACACGATGTTGCGTTGAGAAACCGGATGCTTATAAGAAACTTGTCTGGAAGTGATTCGTTTGATAAACCGCATTATGATGTCTCCGAAGGGTGGAATCCCCTCTCCCCTGTAAGTGTAGAGGGAGAAACAGAAGCGGAAAGACTGATTAGTTCACGTTGTTGTTCGCGAACCAGTGGCTCCTTAAAAACTTTGGATTCCATGACTAATGTTACGCGAATGACAGTGTCATCGGTTGACTTAAGTCAGTCGTCCGCGAATTCGGATAGTTTTTCTTCTGTGAGCTCATTGCACAGTTCGGTGACGTCAACGAGTTCTGAAGAAGCAGAGGAGGACAACGAACAGCAGTGGAACACACTGTGGAAGAAGCACTACGAAGAGGAATATTTGGAACACTACAAGAAGTTCATTCATTCAGTGCATACACAGCATTCTGAGAAAGTACATTTAGAAAATTTACAAGGTATGAATTTTTCACAGAATTTCGTATTTGAATTATGAAAGTTGTGTTCTTGATTAAAATTGTTCCTTCTAATTCAGGTTTAACTGCTTTAAATTAGTAAATGTCATATTAAAAAAAGAGGATTGTTATGAAAGAAATTAATTGCAAAACTTGTGTTGCCAATTAGTTGATAAGTAGTAAAAATTATTAATTAAACATGCTATACAAGCCAGGCATAAATATTATTAGGATTGTTAATAATAGTAATTCATCTCATACCTTCTTTATTTTTAAATTGATCATTACATTTTTAAAAGATGTTTTTCAGATTTAATCAAATATAGCAGACTAGTCATCACTTCCTTTGTAATCTCATTTTTTAAGAATTAAAATAAAATAGAAGATAACAACACCTTTCTAAGACACAAAGTGAATAATTTGCTCACATTGTTAAAGTGCCTAAAATTTTTGTGCTATATAATATAATACGAGGGTGAATGCTTTCATCGTCCATAATATAAGAAAATATTTTGTCGGATAGATCGCTGTCTCTTGAAAACACTGACAAAAAGTTAACAGTCTAACGTTTCGATTACATCTGTAAGACGAAGAACCTCAAAATTCAAAGTTCAAACAAAATAAATCCTATTAAAAGTTGTTAATGAGTTGCTTCTGTACCAGACTAAAAAGCGTTGTTTGCTCCACAATGATGACCTTTGTTTGGCTTGGTACATTTTATAATGCTTCCAACAGCAAGTTTTTTGTTAACTATCCCAAAGTCAACTGTAGTTTCCATTGAAAAAATGCAAGTTTGTGTTATATTTCAAAAACTTCATGCCCTATGAAACGTATATATTAAATTTGTAGATAGAGACCTTAAAAAAAACCTGTTCAAAAATGTTTAATATGATGTTATCTTCTATGTTCTGTAGTTTGTCGTGAAACCTGTGATTTATTTCTTTCTTTGTGAATTCAATGGGCGTTTCGGTTTCGCTAAATTGATTTTATTTTTATCTTACCTTTTTTCCACAATGTCAATCTAAATGATTGTAGAATAATGATTTATTATTCTAGTCCATCTATTTCTGGTCAAAATTGAAATGTGAAATGTGCGATGCGGCAACGCCGGATATAGCTCGTAGTTACAGTGTAACTACTCCACTGACACAACGAATTGTAGTTCAACTCAACCACTGCATCAAGGCCAACGCGATATCGACTCCCGCTATTATTATTTTATACCAAATTTTATATGCTTGCTTAGATACACATTACAGTAGTTTTAGTAATATTGTAATGGCAATTGTTGCCAATGTAATGTTTATGGTCATGTTTATGTGGTGTGAGAGTGTAGGAATATATTTTTTGAGTTGGAGTTACAATAAATTGTGGAGTGAGTATCTGGTGTTATTAATATACAATAAAAAGCTATTCAAATCGGTATTTCAGTGTGCCAAAAAATTTATCGAGTTACTGTTGTTCAAACTTGTTGACACTTGACATACAGTTGACAACTTTGGAAAACAAAATAGTGATAGTTTGTTTTAAAAATGCAAACTTTATTATTCATTTGTTTTGATCTACAATCAGCTGACCTTCCATCAATGTTTGTGCACTGACTCAGTCTATTTTTATCAACAGACTTAACACATAACACTAGGGATTCCCCTACTAGCAATACAGACAAGTTGTCAGTGGAGAAGTGTTTCGGTAAACTGACAATGGAAGACAATGATGAACAGTTATGCAATAAGGATGATAACTTACATGAGAAGAGCAAAATAGATAATAGTGGGAACAATTCTTGTGTGGAAGAAATGATATCAATGGGATTGCCGGTAAGTTTTGGCTCCGGGAAAACATATGCGAAAGGCACAACTGGAACAAAAAGAAGGTATTTCATGCTGCATAATAAGCTGGTTCTTCATTGATTTTGATATTTTTAAGGCTGGATGAAAGTGAAGATGATTTATTGCCTTCTACTAAATTCAAAGCAGGTTTGAACCTGTTAGGAATAGAATATTATGAAGGTCAAGGTGATAAGCTTACAGGTCACATAGAGTTCAAAAAGAAAAATATTCGTTTACAGAACAGGCAGCTTAAGTTGAATGATGCGTCAAAGCAATTTTTGAATAAATCAAAACATATATATTTTGATGATGATGGAAATGCAATAAACGAAACTACAGTTGATGCGGTATTTCTGTAACCAGATTGAAATGTACTTTTGAAAAATAATTGTTTTTTAGGCAAATGAGCAGCAGTTGTATCAGTTTTCTAATGAAATCTCACTTTCTAAAGATACATGTAGCTCAACAGAAGATGACACTGAACCTAAGAAACTTGTGGAGGTCGAGGATAGGATTGAAACTGCAGGTGTTTCGAAAAAGAAGAAGCGGAAGAAGAGGTTTTCTTTGCCCCCTGAAATCCGAGACAACCAAAAACTCCATAAATATTGGCATAAACGATTCTCTCTTTTCAGCCGGTTCGATCAAGGAATAAAATTGGACGAAGGTAGGTAGGTGGGTCATGTTTGTAAATGGATTTTATAAATAACGTTTTAGAGAGCTGGTATTCCGTAACACCAGAGAAAGTTGCCAAACACATAGCGGAACGATGCAAGTGCGACTTGATCGTCGACGCGTTTTGTGGAGCTGGTGGAAATACTATTCAGTTTGCAATGACTTGCAAAAAAGGTTTGTAGCTTAATTCCGTTCTTTACTATAATATATAATATAATAATAATAATAAAATAACAGTGCTGACAGTTCTACCAAAATTTATATGCAATTTTGACTGAACATCAAACTTTATTGTTACGTGTACGGGTTTGAAAAATCCTGATTTCTAACGTAACTTTTTTATTTACACATACAAAGATAAATTCCTATGCTGCACCCCTGAACTTCTTGCAGTAAAACTACAGAGCCATTATATTTTTTATTTTTCGTTATAGTATCCTTCTACAATAATGCATTTGGTGCATCAGCAAACCACCTGTCTACAACTTGCATCAGTACTTTACTAAAGAACTCATTATTAGTACAAACAGTTTAAAATATGGACATGTAAGCGTCAGCATTTTGAACTAGTTCTGTTTGGATTTAAGGTATTTCAGTATTTAAATAAAGGAAGTTGAGTTTAGGTCGGACCCGTACACATAACAATATTGTTAAACTGTTAATGGTAACCAGAGCTTTATTCTGTTCACTTTTTAACGTGTCAGGTTTCAGCATTGCACTATTATTGTTATTGCACCATATAACATATAGGTACACATATGCAGTAGTAACCTTGAAATAAATTGCTTGCAGTTATAGCAATTGACATAGACCCGAAAAAAATTGAGTTGGCACGAAACAACGCAGAGATTTATGGTGTCGCTGATCGCATAGAGTTCATAATCGGTGATTTTCTGGAACTTGCACCTGAACTGAAGGCAGACGCAATTTTTCTGAGCCCTCCATGGGGTGGACCCTCATATTTGCAATCCAAAACTTACGATCTCGAAGAATTCCTTTTACCTGTTCCAGTTACGGAACTCTTACATACTGCTCAACATGTAAGCAATAACATAGCCATATTCTTACCGAGGAACAGTAACACTAAACCGGTAAGTTAATCTGACGTGTTATTAAATGTTAGGAACGAGTGTCTATTTTAAAACATTTTTCAGTTGTTCGCTCAGGGACTTGGTGGACGTGTTGAAATCGAACAAAATTTCCTCAACAAAAAATTGATTGCCATTACAGCATTTTATAATGATCTCATTTTTAAAATGTGACGTGAGATTGTGTGGTTTTTATATACTTGTTCGTTTTTGTATTGTAAGTATAAATGAAAAAAATGTATAAGTTATAACATACATTGAAAATAAACTTAATCGAATGATTTTATTTAGGCGTTTATTATTCTCTTTGTACTGACGAAAAATTTTTGCATTTGGCAATGTTGCCAAGAATATATACGATGCAGCTGTCAATTGTTTTGCGATTTGAAATTTGTCAGCTTTAGTTGTCATTGTCAGATATAAAATATGCGGTTGGTACTTTTGCTAGCCTACTAGAAGAGGCATCGGTTTTTGCAAATCCTGCTGAAATATGGGGTTTAAGTCCATAATATTTTACACCTAGTGCAACCACTGAAATTCAGGATGTAACAGGGGAAAGGTACATTAACAATAATTACTAATTTCATATTGCCAGTTGCAATTACAAATTCAACATGCCTAATGTAAATACCCAATTAGCTTATCTAAGGTGTCATCCCTTTATTTACTAGCAAATATTTGCTAAGCTCTTTATCTGATAACAAACTTACACCTATTAATTGCAACTGAAACCCTAACAGTKCCATTGTAGTCGCTAGCCATAACCTGTAACTTTAGTTGCTGCTTTCATATGGTAAACCAGTAATATATTGCATTTTGCATCTGCTGTCGTCTGTTGTAAGTAAATTTATTGTAAAATATCTCAGAATTATTTCGTACTGCAAGAAGCTTTACACTTAGGGATTGAGGACGTAGTTGTAGAATCTTTTTCTTTAAAATACCTATCTAATAATGTCATAAAGAATATTTGCACACAAAAAAGTTAACAGCTGAAATTTTAATTCGTATTCCTTGCTTAGAACATAAGTGCTGGAAGTTTGCGCAACTTTTTATATATTAATTATTTTACATAACCTCAAAAATATAGACTATATCCGGATTTGTTCGTTACATGCAGGAAAGTAGCTAACAAGCGGGCAAAGTATATTTTTTCATGCAGTTTACATTTTGTATTTGCCTCATAAAAAGAAAATGTTGGATGAAACATTCTTAATTTATATAGGTACCTATATACAGTTTTGCAATTAACTTATTGTTGCATAAAAAGATATTATTTTCCAGGAATTAACTGTTTATTTTGCCTATTTGAGGTCCTAGTTTAATATTTGGTACACATATTGACCAGCGAGCTAAGATATTTATACATATGTGATATAAAATTATTATATTGTGATGGTTGTTTAAAGATTGTGGTCATTGGTCATTCTTCAGTATTGGGCATAAAGTACTGAGTTTGTTTAGAGGTGTTGGTTACAACAATTTGTGGATTTTAATTCTAACTAGAAATGTGTACTTACCAAAATTAAGATCTATAAAAAAATTGAATTTTGGCCAGCTTGAGATGTGAATATTTTGACAGGAATACTCAAATGGATTTCTTTTTTTAAATAAACTCCCTGTAAAATATTTTGTAGAAGTCTCATTTAAAATATTATATAATTATGAAAAATCCTGTTAAAAAAATAAACCATCAAAAGGGTATTGTTAAAGATGATTCCCATGTTGAATTAGTGAACGCTTACCAGTTCACTTCAATTTGTTAGCTGCGATTTATTGGTGAAATCAGAAATCATTGTTTATCATGACCCATCAATAGAGAAGTGTAGCGAGCGTTTTTCTTTACCCGAAGAAGACATTGAAACAGTTAAATTGCTTATTTCATAGGTATCTTGTTCAGAATGGAAAGTGTTTTAAAGAATTATCTTTTTGAATGCAGAAGAGATGGATGTTGTACAAATACAATGGTCATGTCATAATTTCTGCACATATCAAGCTAGCGCTGAATTGGCAATGGTGAAATGACAAGTGCTGTGAAATTATAAAAGCCTATCATTGGGACATCACTTAGCTATACAGAGTCCGCCACCTAAAACTCCCCAGACTCGTATTTTCTTTATTTTTTCATGTACAACCTTAAGTTATATGTCAAAGTGTAGGTCTTTTTAAACTCTTTAAAAATAGCTTGGTGGATGTCCAAAAAAAATTTTGCAGATTATTCTGTTTAAAGTTATTTTTTTGTAAATATTTTTTAACCTTACCTCGTATAATAAATATTGTTTCACAGTTAAATGCCGACTTTTGTTTTCTTCAATTTGTGTCATTACCATGCATGCATAATTTTTACAGGGTTTCGCTTTCTAGCCTCTCTCTCTTTAGAATGAACTTTGTACTTGATTTATTTAAAAATTACTCAAAATTTTGGGGTTTTGTGTGCAGCGATGGGTATGTAGGCATAATTTGTACCGTAATAAACTACTAAGCTAATACTTAAAAAATTGTGAACGGCCCTATAACATGAACATGGCGGCGACGAGTTTTTCTTGTTTTGCACTAAGAAGGAGTAAAAATTACGCATACATGGTAATGACACAAATTGAAGAAAACAAAAATCGGCATCCAACTATGAAGCAATATTTATTATACGGGGTAAGGTTAAAAAATATTTACAAAAATTAACTTTATTTGCAAAATATCACAATATGCAAAAAAAATTGGACCCTCACTATGCTATTTTTAAAGAGTTCAAAAAGACCTACAATTTGACATATAACTTAAGGTTGTACCTAAAAAACAAAGAAAATACGAGCCTGGGGAGTTTTAGGTGGCGGACCCTGTATATAGAGTGTGTGTGGTTCACTCAGTTTATGTGTAAAAAATTCTCAAATCGGGGTAGTTTGATGCAATGGAACGCGTCACTCTAACAGATTAATGTGTGTATATTAAAATTCCTATACTGTGCCGAAATTCACGGTACTTTACAAGAAGCTTGCCACGAGTCACGTTTGGATAGTTTAACAGTAACTTGATGGAGTAAGCGTTCCAGAGCTTTGGACTAATGTCAAAAACCACAGAAGTTGGACAGACAAGCAATAGATAAATACCAAAAGACAAATGTATCTGTTTTCTCTGAAAAAATGTAAATCCACGATTCCAAAAGTGTAGACGAGGTATGAAAGACAGCGGCATAATCCTCTTGCACAATAATGCTTGATCGGATAAAGCAGTGTTAATCAAAGGAGTTTGCGATGACATGAGTCCTCCAGATTTCGTTGTGTTCCTCCAGTGGAGAGGAGAATTTCGTGAAGTCTGGTTTACTGACTTGGAAGGATAAAAGCTCTGCAACACCATATGCGTTCTGACATCTCAAACATCTTGACAAAAATTGTGTACTTAACGACGTTACTTTACTGCTGAAGCAATGGAAATGTGTTATATGCAAGGGGATTATATTGAACGACTTTATTGCAATTTTTTAAAATATACGTTTCATTTGTGAGCTATGTTTTTGTGTGTAGGAATTTTGACATGACCCTTGTATTTTGAGAAGTGATATGGCAACTTACATTATGTAATGTATGTCTTGATTTCCATTTTCCTCCCCTCATATAGACCACGGTAGTAGATAGAGATGTATATGCACGATGCCGTGTGGAGCGGGCCAATTCCGTAGCCAGTCGTGTTAGAGAGAGATAGAGCATTGTGGGAATCGGTCCGCTTTGCATAAGGCTGCTTTACAGGGCACGCTGTGTTGATAATATCAATTTGATTCCCAAAATTACCTAAGCGAATAGCGATGGTTCATTTATCTTTCAAAAAGTGTGCAAATGATAAGATTCTGTTGTTACTTGTGCAACAATTTTAGAACAGATTTGCGTCAGATAACGAAAACATTTTTTAAACACTTTTTGTGAGAAATTTTATTTCCTATCGGATGGTATTTTCATATGTTAATATATTAAATATTTTCTGAGATATTTAGGAAAAACTGTTTTTTTAAATGACAGTTTTTTTCTTCTAAACAGTTTGCTGCACCGAAAATTTATAGGGACTAATAATACTCGCAATTATACTACTAATCACATACTAAAAAGCAAAAAATAAATGTTTGCAAAAAGGGTAGTTACCCCACAATTTTAGGGAAGGGGGCCCTATACCCTAGTCACCCCAAAAACTACATGTTGCTTTGGGTAGTTGAGATTTATATGTATGCCAAATTTCAAGTTCATATGTTATCTTTCGAAAGTTATCGCGTCCACACACAGACAGACATACAAACATGAAATTTTTGCTCAAATTTTGTTTTTGGACGTTTTCGGGCATTTTAAAGCGGTTGAGCAAATAAAAAATTTTGAAAATTTCTGTTGCGTTACAATACTTCCCATCTGTTGGATGTGGAAGTAAAATTAAGTACAGAAATACGACTACTCTATATATTTCTTATATTACGAGGGCGATACTTATTTCACACTAAACTTCAGAAGTATATCAAATAAGAGTGTTAGGAAAAAAGTGGTGCTTCTGCAGTCAACGTTTATTAAAAATACACATACAAGGAGATCTAAAAATTAAAGAAAACTGTAAGTTAGATTCCTTCTTTTTTCTTGCACTTGATTTATCAGTGTCTCTGTCATTGTGCTTATTTTGAAAGTATTTCTGCTTCGTGTTCTTTACAAGGAAACAAAATAGAATATGTGTTTGGAAACAATTCATCCACTACATTGTCAAAAACAACACTGTGAATATGTTTGGTTAAAATATTTTTTTATGAAATGATCTGATTTGGATGACTTAACCGTCTTCTGGATTTTAAAATAGTAAGTCTAGGTGAAGGACCAGCTGTATCAGAAACATTTGTTCGATAAAGATGATTGTTACATGTGGAGCATTTCGACAATTTAAAATTTTTTTTGCATATAAAGCTCTATTGGAAGAATTACTGTTACAGTTCGGCACCACACAATACTTTCACATTTTTGTTATTTCAAAAAGCTTCACACAAATACCACACCGAATGTATGGTTATGCATGCTACTGGCGAGCGCTTTTACTACTATATTACATCTCTTACTAGACCTCTCTCTTCCACACTAACTATGAATCTGGGCCGCAGTTGCATACAGCTACCATACGGTTGTGCATATACCTCTCTATCTACTACCGTGGTATAGAGTAATGGACAAGACCTACTGTATAGAGATGTATTAATGAGATGTTCTTTGTAATAAATTTTAAAGTAACTGCTTCATAGTAACTAGAGGATACTTGGCAGTTTGATTTGAAATAATTTAAAGATAGCTTAAAAATTTTAAATACTGAAGAATGACTGGTTCTGACACTGTTCACTTTTAGGTAGTTCCCAAAAACAATTTTACCAAATGCCTGCCTTGTTTTTGTTTTTGATATTCTAAGCTAGTAGCATATTTACCAAACCTGCCACAGAAATATACAGGGTCCGCCACCTAAAACTCCCCAGGCTCGTAATTTCTTTATTTTTTTAGGTACAACCTTAAGTTATATGTCAAATTGTAGGTCTTTTTAAACTCTTAAAAATAAAATATTGGGTGTCAAAAATTTTTTTTGCAGATTATCATATTTTGCAAATAAAGTTAATTTTTGTAAATATATTTTAACCTTACCCCGTATAATAAATATTGCTTTGTAGTTGGTTGCCGGCTTTTATTTTCTTCAATATGTGTCTTTACCATGTATGCGTAATTTTTACTCCTTCTTAGTGAAAAAYAGGAAAAACTAGTCGCCGCCATTTATGTTAATAGGGTTGTTCAGAATTTTGTAAGTGTTACTTTAGTAGCTTATTACGGTACAAATTATGCCTACATACCCATCGCTACACACAAAACCCCAAAATTTGGAGTAACTTTTAAATAAATAAAGTACAAAGTGTGTTCTACAGAAAGAGAGGCTAGGAAACGAAACCCTGAGATGAGACTAGTGCGTGATGTAGATTTTATTAAAAAGTTACTCCAAATTTAATTTTGGGGTTTTTTGTGCGGCGATGGGTATGTAGGCATAATTAGTACCGTAATAAGCTACTAAAATAACACTTAAAAAATTCTGAACCCTATTAACAAAAATGGCGGCGAATAGTTTTTCTTGTTTTTCACTAAGAAGGATTAAAAATTACGCAACAGAGTAAAGACACAAATTGAAGAAAATAAAAGGGGGCATCCAACTATAAAGCAATATTTATTATACGGGGTAAGGTTAAAAAAAATTTACAAAAATTAACTTTATTTGCAAAATATGATAATTAACAAAAACAAATTTTGAACACCCAATATTCTATTTTTAAAGAGTTTATAAAGACCTACAATTTCATATATAAGTTAAGGTTGTACCTAAAAAAATAGCGAAAATACGAGCCTGGGTAGTTTTAAGTGGCGGACCCTGTATAAAGAAAAATAATGTAACTAAGCATAATCCAAGTTAGGGCAGATGCATCATGTACAGCACTTTATGAACTTCCAGGTGAGGTGATGGTGAGGCCTACCACCTGCACTGCGATGGATACTCACTCCACTTAAAAACCGTTATAACTCTATTCTCACTAATTTTCTATGGTGGTTGGGAACTGATATACATATAGCACAGAGGTTTAGGGTTGCATGTAAAAATAGCTGTAACACGATTCTAGTCAAAGATATTGCCGATGACTTACGCCAAAGAGAAGTTGCGCAAACATGAGTGCGACACTTGCCACAAAAAGTTTCTAGGGAATAATGACCTGCGCAAGCACCAACGCATACACACTAACGAGCGGCCGTTCGTTTGCCTCCAGTGCAACAAGGGCTTCAGGCAGGGCGGTTCCCTCAAGAACCACATCAAGGCGCAGCACTCTCTGGGCCTGCAGAGCTCGGAGATATATGTGTGCGACCACTGCCAGAAGGGTTTCCCGATAAAAGAGAGGCTGCGGTTGCWTTTGCGCATCCACACCGGAGACAAACCGTACGAGTGCAATTACTGTGCAAAGAGGTTCGCCAGGGGAGGGCAGCTGGTCCAGCACTTGAGGACGCACACCGGATCTCGTCCTTACCACTGCCACGAGTGCAATTCGTCGTTCACATGTTCCGCCAACTTGAAGTTGCATCTGAAACGGCACCAGGAGATTCGAGATTACGTATGTGATATTTGCGGGAAAAGGTTTTTTAGGAGGGACGCGTTGAAGAAACATCTGAACTGTTTCCATGGGAACATCAAGGCCTTCCATTGCAAAGTGTGCAATAAGGAGCTTAAGGGGCACCTGCCGCAGCACATGCGCACACACCAAAAAGACAAGCCGCACGGTTGCGCCCACTGCGGTGCCACTTTCGCTCAAAGATCGCAGCTGACGGTGCATCAACGCGTGCACAGTGGGGAAAAGCCCTACCGGTGCCAGGTTTGCTGGRAGGCAYTCGCACATTCGACGGCATTGAAACTTCACAYGAGGCGGCACACTGGGGAGAAACCTTTCGTGTGTGTTCTCTGCGAAAACATCGCTTTTTCTCAACTTCCTCACCTAAAAAAGCACATGTATTGCATACACAAAACGAGCAAGCCCTACGTCTGCATCCATTGCAAATCATTTCATAAAACCAAAATAGAACTACACAAACATTTCGAAATGTGCACCGTTTACCAAGAACTACCAAAATTAGAACCAAAGATAGCCAGTAATGTCGTTGAGCCTCCGATGGCCATTGAGAAGATGAGATTCTTACTTGCTGTGCTACTTAAAAAGATCTCGGCCCCCGAGAGACTTGAAGAACTGGGATTTAATAAAAGACTCATCGACGATGTCTTAATAGAATCCATAGAGAGCTCTGGGAGGGCACCTTGCAAAGATTTCGATCTTTCGGTCGCTGAAAGGTTGAAGAGAAATGTACAAATCTTGTTGGAATGGACAGTTCCAAAGCACTACATGGAGAAGTTCAGAACTGAACAGCGTTCCACTGAAGAGCTTCTAGAGGAACTTACCTCTTAAGTAAAGAAAAGAGTACAAGTAGCTTAGTTCTGCAATTGTTGAAACTTTCATCTCTTGCACTGTAGTATCTAATACTAACTCACAAGCTGCTTTAGGTCAAATCTAGGAGATCTAGCATCTAATGTAGCCACTATATTAAACAGTAACTTTAGTGTTGTAAATAACTGACTGGTTAAATCGCGTACTGCTGAAGTCAGCTTTAATTACATTGAATTATGTTTGATGGGGTGTTTCTAAAACAGAATCCATCCATTCTAACAAACGTTCTGGGTGCTAAAAAGCTTATGAATTCACCTACAAAGTCATGAAGGAAACATCTTTAGTAGTTGATAGTCTAAAATGTTAAGAAAGGAGAGGGGAATATCAGCTTTTCCTGAAAAATAATAATATATGCATTTTATATACGTTTACTATGAACATGTAGAAGAGACATTGGATTTTTTTTTTAATTTTTTGTACTTGTAACAATTGTCGCTTTAAAGTGTGAATTGTTACTTTGCTCTGACAATTGTCACTTTAATCCAACAATTTTCAATTTAATCTAACAATTGTCATTTTAAAATGCTAGTAAATCTTCACTTGTAGGCTTAAACTGACAATTTTCATTTTAATGTAACAGTTAGCGAAATGTCTATGACAATTTACACTTTTAACTGACAATTATACAAATTGTCACTTTTCAGTACTAATTGTTACTGCAAAGCACAAATTGTCACTCTAAAGTGTAAAGTAGAAATTGTTGCTCCAAAATGCAAGTTTAAGATGTGAATTATCACTTTAACGAGCAAATTGTCAATTTAAATTAACAGTGGAAGGTTTATTGCCACTTTACAGTGACAATTGTCAGATTAAAGTAACAACTTGCTCTTAACATGCAGTTAATAGCCTAAACTGATTTAAAGCACAAATTATTGTCCCTTTTACGCCTTCATAGCTTACAGACTGATTGGAAATTTATGGTTTTAGAAACATCCTGTAATATCAGAGTTTTTTAATAGAAATGAATAATGCTTTTAGTTTACCAAAGAGTTGGTTATTCATTGAATTTATTTTTCTGTTAATATTTTTTATTAGTTTATAATGTCGTTTTCTTTTAGTGCAATGCATGCTTAGATGGATTATATTTTCATGCGCATCACACTTATTTATATTGTCACACATTTTCCTCATTCTGGTTTATAAGATTTGGTGGTGGGTTTACTATTTCTAAAATTTTGTCTGCCAAATTTTCTACTTTAGTTCCTGAAAAGTGTCATATTTTTTGATTGTTAGATTAGTACTGATTATTGTGTTCCTTTAAGATGTAATATTTTTTACAGAGTACCTTAGCGGGGATTCACAGGACTTTTTTTTTAGAAAATGTTAATGTGCTAAGCAATACATGATTTGTTTTATAAAATCATGTTAGTAGTGAAAGAATGTGTTGTATTTTTTTTGCAGGAAGTTTATTTATCGTAAAACTGGCAACTACCAGTATCATTCTACATATTGTAAACACACTCAATCACTTAGAATAAGAAACACCATACTTCAGGCTACTTACAAATAAAATATCACTAAAGCACTTTTTATTTTATAATGCATGTAAAATTTTTTTACTCGGCATATACATATATCACAAAGTTTTTAAAATTACCAAAAAAGTTGTAGGCAGCTATGTATGTGCCAGTATATTGATGGTTTTTAACACTGTAAAACTCGATTCTAGTCGCAAAAGCCATTTGTTATAGTTGCTTGCTAGAAATAGTGCCCATCTCTACAATGTTTTTGTAAACAGCCATGCGATCATTAAATGGTGTGAAACAATGATTTAAAATTATTTCAAACTGAATTAAACCTTCCATCATGTAAAACAAAATAATCTGGATTTGAATTTAAAAAAATGGTTAAAATAATTTTCTCGTTTGGCAACAATGCAATAAGTAGTTATTTATATTTAGGTACGTGATATGATTCAAGTAATTCTACATATCTATAAACATTGGTAACATATTTGAAACAGCAAGAAATACTTGTTCACATAATTATCAAAGCTTAATTTTCTTGTTGTCTGGTTCCTAATTAATTCATTAGTAATCAGACAATGGTTACAGTCAAAAACACTAAATTAATACATTGAAAAAAATAAGAAAAAATGGGCTTATTTTTATGTTATCTATGTAGCTGTTAATTTAATGCTCGACGAATTGAACTGAAGGAACATAAGAGCGAGCTCTATAAACTGACGAGGCCAGCAAAAACCAGTTATGAGTGGGCCGTATACAAACAGCACAAAAATTTTGTATAGATAATGTGGAAAACTAATCCATTAACTCGAAGTTGATTAACTTAATTATTTCTTTGATATCTAACAAGTAGAAGTTCATATCCACATATTCCAAATGCTGCTTTTGGTTAACAAGCCAACTGTGGTTTTGATGATCCAAAAGCACTCCTTTAGCATCTTGAAGACCATTTTGCCCGGTTACAGAAAACATCTTTGTGTTGAGGGTAAGGGACAATTGGTAACAAGATAGAATGAGTATGTTTGTGTTAAAAGACTATCACTCTAATTGTATTTTTTTTGTGGCTAGACAGATAACATAAGAATGCCTCCTCATAAATAAAAAAAAACTAATCTACTTCCAAGTTATCACAAACGGTTGTTTCAAGTCCACATCCAGATTGTCGATGATTAAGTACTGAAAAAAAATCAAAATGACGCACATGAAAAACATCAAACCCTGTTACTAACCTTAAACACTGTGTCGTATTTGAAAGCCTGAGAGATTTCGTTTACTTTTACTTCACTGATGGGAACACTTACACCTAGAACGGTTACTGTACCCAAATTTGGTGGCGTTTCTGATTCCCATGAGATTATGTTGCTTCGTAATGTTCCAGACTGTAGCCAGAATTCCAAATAGCTGTACTGTTGTTCCTCATATGAATCTGGTCGTGAAAACATAATGGTCAATAGTAAATTAGTTGATGTGTGGTACAAAACACATTACATTTCATATAGGTCGTACGTTTTTCGAAGTGGAAACCTATAGTTAGTGCMTTTATACCAAATAACATCAAAMTTGGATAAATAGGTACAACTGACTACAAGTTATCCAAAGTTGTTTAGAATTTATTAACAGGATTGTTATATCTGCTTAATACAGAACATTTTGTTGATTTATTAATAGGTTACATGTTTTTCAAGAATTTGCTTTATTCCACTTGAAGACAACAACAAATTTGATAATTGTGAAACATAATCCTGTACGAAAACCTAAAGATGTGTGCATTATCTGTTTTAAGTTAAGAATGCATTTCTATTGGGATCTAGGGTTACTATTTATGTTAATGACATTATTATTAGTATGTTTGTTATAAATAAAGTTGAAAACTTGCATAATGATTTAGTAGGAGTATTCGAACAAAGGTTTCAATTCAACAAGTGTGCTACCAATTCTAAAGGGCTTTGGAATTAGGTGATGTGTCTAAAATTGCATTGCAGGTTTATATTTATTGTTGTCCATTTAAATTCTGAGCATGAGTGATTACTTTCAGAAAATATAGTGTTGAACACGAAAAGCTTTTATTAAGTAGATTTTGCCACAAACTTCATATTTACAGAAATAAACCTGCATAGTATACCTTTGTCATGAAATTGTGGATCTCATACTGCAATGTGCTTTAATTTAATTAATATGTTATGATGTAATGAGTTTCATATCAACATATATATGTAGACATACATTTTCAGCTGGAAGTTGTAGATGATCAAATTCTATAAAAAAAAATATCTACACATGCAGGGTGTAAAATATACATAGCAAAAAAATTTTGTTTTGAGGAAAAACGTTTCTATGCTAAAATTCTGTATCTACTCAATCGTTCTTTGTCTGAGACGTTTTGAAAAATCAAAATTAGGGAATCGTTATCTAAATAAGCAATCAATAGCTATATGCCATGTTTGATATGAAAGCTACTCTAGATTGAAGTTGTTTTGTTTTATTGTTATTTTTTGTTTTCAGTTTGTCATAATGTAAGTAAACAATTGATTAAAATTAGAAAAGTGATTACAGTATTATATAATGAGATGAGAACTTACACTTTGTGAAAGTTGTAATATTTATCTGAAATCTTAACTGTACATCAGTGCATTATTTTTTATATACAAGTTGAATGGGTTCAACATACATAAAGTGCACTAGTTATGTCTTATAAACTTTTTGCTTTAAAAATCGCCTTGACAATTTTTTTTTCAACAAGAGTTAAGCGAAGAAGGTATATATATGACATAAGAAATTTCTTCTACCACAAATTTTTCAATTAATTAGTCAACCCGCTAAATAAACAAAGTATTAAATAAATGCAAGAATAAAAATACACTTTTTTCTTCAAAAATGGTCATGACAATTTTTTCAATAAAAGGTGTAAAATACAGCAAACTAGCAATAAAAAAAATGTGTACTCCTTTAATGAATTGCAAATTCAAATCTTCAACTTACATTACTTTTGGCAATAGTGGATATAAGAAATTGAAAGTACATAATAGAACATTTGTTGGAATAATTTCTTTACTGTTTATTTTTTTTAAGCTGAGGTATGTACTTATTGTAAATTTGAAATAAAACAACAAGGTTGAAGGAAAGCGTATTAATTTTGAATTAATACTGTTCGTTGTAACGGATTCAGCCAATATTGGATAAAACTAGCACATAGGAAATGTTTCCTAGCTACCATATACCATACAGGTATTACTTTCTACTAATGTTCTTTTTTAATATCCTTGTGGGCACAAAAAATGTAGTTGTGGGAAAACCTTTATAACGACGTGACAAGTAATGTTAACCCTTAAATGCGGACGTGCCGTCTGACAGATGGCAGCGGAACTAAAAATGCTGCAATTTCAAAATTGGTAATGCCCACAATGTTGTCATTTCATGTATTCCAAGCCCGATTGGTCTTTAGTTTKTACACCTAATATAGTAAACCAGCGTCTTAAAATACGGAAGTATTCTAGAGATTTAGTTAACGAGTAGATTCACAGACGCCACGTCCGCGATTACGTTATAAAATTAACCGGGAAATTGCTGCGATAAATGGCCGGACCTTCAAAAAAGGCACATGCTTTCGGGGATCCAGATTTTGACGAAACAGTTTTAAATTGATTTAATAAAGTAGAAAGTGATGCCGGTGATATTGACGATGTCCTAGATGAAAATTTTGCGAATCTCATCACGACAGTAACTTTGAACAATCAGCAAGCAGTGATGATGAAAGTGAAAGGTCAACTATAGTAAATCCGATGGTGAATGGTTTTTTTGTAACTATACAACCTTTTTAAACATGTACCATATAATAAAAGTATTAAAACTATACCAGTGCTTAGTTTACTTACATGTATTGAACATTCTGCAATTTAAAGCACACTTCAAAACTAGTCCTGTCATCAACCATTTTATATATTTTTAGTTATCATATAATTTAGCAATAGTACAATAACCCAAAGATTAACAAAAAATATGGTTACAAAATTTTAGGTTTTTTGCCCTAATATATTTTGCCGTCTCTCAGATGGCACGTCCGTGTTTATGTTAGAAAACCCCCACGTCCGCACTTAAGGGTTAACGAATTTAAACTTGTATCAATGTATCAAAAAAGTGCCTTACTCAATGAATCTCCATCATCCCAGTAGAGTTCACCAACCGCTTCTCCCGCATCATCAGTGGCCACAAGTAATTCTATCTTCGACATTCTTGTTTCCATTGTTGTCATTGAAGCATTCTGCATTGGCAGTATATAACCACCTCTGATAAGAACAGGAATTGTATCTAAAGGTGCTGATAAGTTATAAGCTTGTCCTTCACTGACTAAAACCGATTTGGTATAAAAGTCGTACCAAAAACCAGCAGGTATATAAGACTGTACAGTAAGGGCATCTTCCTGCAAAAACATAGATGTTATAAAATGTCTTAGGCCTTAGAAAAATTTTTTAGACACTCAAAGAAGCATTCACCCTCGTACCCAAAGAAGAAGTCTGGTAATGTGAAATATAGCTGGAAATGGAGAGGTTTTTGAAAAACTGGCAGCCCCAAGTCTCTTCATCAAGTGGTGTAGTCTTGATTTTTTTATATGATAGTAAATCTAAGTTTTGATCTCGACCAACTTCAGGAGGCAATGAAAAAGTGAAAAAAATTTTTCAACTTATTTTGTTTTTATCAATTACTAATTACTAAAGCACTGGGTTTTCAGTGCAAAGCACTATAAATTTGCTTAATAGTTTTCGAAATACAGCCCCTCAAAGTCTTTCAACTTCGAATATTTTCAATTCTATGTTGTGTGTATTTGTTATAATGGATAATAAACTTTACAAGATGAATAAAGCACTCTCATTAAAACTAGTTATTTTATAGTGTTTTATTTAAACTAGTTTCAAATATGTTTTAGTGCCAAAAGATTATTTGGCGTTTGGCAGTAGCACCGGTCTAGGTGAAAAAGCGCACTACGAACGGCAGTCAATGAGCGATCAGCTGTTTTCGAGCTACCCACTATGTTTTGTTCAGGTGCTAATGAATCACATTAAAATCCATGTTATCAAAAATGAATTATAAGAAAGAATTTCCTTGCAACAGTTTTGAGGAAAACCTACGGCTTGACAACAGTTCAACAAGATGTTTGACCCAAACTTCTGATACAGAAACACACCAATGCTATGTAGCAAAGATAAAATAAAAGTGCATGGTGTCACTGCCGTTATTAATGCATTTGATAAAACGCCTTGTTTATTTTATATTTTCAAGTAAGAGTTGAACTAAAACAGTGAACTGATTCATCAATGTGGAATTTTGATTTAATAGAGATTATTCAAAAATCAATGTCTCCACATTTTATTAAATACTAATAAATGGCCATCGTCAGTACCTTATACCATTATTATAAAAAATACAAACTACGGAGAAACAGAAATTAATTTTGACAGAAGTCAAAAAATGAAAACAACTATCTAGACTTTAAGTAAGTATTTAGATGGCAATGCCATCTGTCAGCATCACACTGACATGATGAGAAAGCCACCTAGTTTCCTTAAGGGATACTACTATCTGTAGTTGTTTGGGGTGCAGACAGCACAGCACAGTCATGCATTTTATCTAGACTTTAATTCAGTGTAGGTTGAGTAGTTGCAAAAAGTCAGCAACATTATGATTGAATATTGAACAAATTATTTAAAATGGAAGAGTTAGAATTTTGAATTTAATTTAAAACTAACACTTTGGTCATTTAAAATTTTGTAAATCCCTGAAATTTCTAAAAAGTTTAATTTTGGTGATTTGTTGCAAAACTAAAATTTTCACGTTATCCAAACTCGTAGAGAGGAAATTGTCGTAACTATGTCATTGTTCTTATATTTTTGAAATTGTTTGAGGTGTTCCTTAACTGTAACCATCAGAGATCTCCCATAAATAAACAATAGCATCTCTCCTGGATTTGTTAATTACATGTAACGAATCATATCCACACTTTATTTTCGAAAATTTTGGAAAACCAATGTATATAGATAATATTATTTTTTATAATTCCTTCCATCCATACCAACATAAATTAGCTGTCTTTCATTCTTTATTTAATAGACTTTTTAAAATACCCCTTTCCTATATGTTTTTTTTGTAAATACCACAAAATTCTTCTCAAAAATTCATAAAACTTCCCCATTTAAATCACTAGTCTACGGTTATGGTGAAAACCCTGTATAGTTTAAATAAGGATCCACTGTTCAGAAACTATAAGGCCCATCAACACTGTTTTGGCCAAAATTTGTTGCAAATTTATAGTAATTCCAAAAAATAAATAACCTATTTTACCCATAGATATACGAGCCCAGTCGCATATGAATTGGCCCAGGCACAAGTCAAACATTAAAWAGTTTTTTGGACAGAGATTTTATTTTAAAGAAACGAAACCAAAAGTTTTGACTAATTATATTTGACCAACTACAACGTGAATAACAACTTAACAGCAGTTCTATATAACTGAAGTGTACAGATGGACAACCTAAGCATAAAAATAAAACTTCGCTTGGCGCATATGAATTGGCCCAAGGAGTCTATAATATTTACCATTGGGTACAATCACCCTTTCGTTTCAAAACTGCCTCAATTCGCCGCGGCATAGTTTGTACTAAGCTATTACAAAATTCTGGAGTGAAATTATTCCAAATTTCTTGAAGCTTAAGTTTTAACTCATCAACTGTGCGAACTGGGGCAGTTCGAAGCTTTTTCTTCATCACATGCCAGAGTGTCTCAATCGGCGACAAGTCCGGACTACTTGACGGCCATTTTATAACGGGGATGTGATTTTCTTGAAACCATGTAGTTGTAAGTTTCGCTGTATGACAGGATGCGCCGTCTTGTTGAAAATAATACTCTCCTCCTGGCAGCTGTAACTTTTCAATTGATGGCAGTAATTCCTCTTCCAAAATCACTTTATATTTTTGAGCATTTACAGTTCCATCTATCATACGAAGGCGCCCTACTCCTTGGGAAGACATACATCCCCAAACCATCACGGAAGCCGGAAATTTTACTTTCCTTTGTAAACAGTCAGAGTGATATTCTTCACCGGGTAGACGAATTATCCTCTTTCTGGTATCTCCAACAAAGACTTCGAATCTGGATTCATCGCTCCAGATTATGGAATCCCACTGTCTTTGCACCCACTTCTTTCTCTCATTTGCCCATAAACGTCTAGCTTTCTTCTGCTTTTGCGTTAATAGGGGTTTCACTTTTGCCTAAAATGCGTAGAATAAAAAATTGACCAGTTTAGGTTACAAAACATACTTTGTAAAAACCATATCCCATTGTTTTAAGATGCCGTAAGCAAGTATCTTTTGATACCCTCATCTGTATTGCGTTTCCCCACTTGGAAGCTAGTTCTCTTGAAGATACACGACGATCTTGTCTGATAAGATTTCGGAGAACACGTCGATCTCTCTTCGTTATTTTAGAAATTCTTCCCGTTCTGACTTTCCTTGTTACATTTCCCTCCTTTTTAAACAATCTAATGATATTTCGCACTGTATACCGAGAAATTCTTAAATTTTTAGCGATGTTACACCCCGAAATTCCATCGTTATGTGCACAAATTATAGATTTTCTCAAATCTTCAGATAGCGGCTTGCCACGAACCATTTTCACTAAACTTTGGCGTGTGACAGCTAGAACACTGACCATTTGACGCCGATACAGTTTTGTTTTTATTTTATTTCAAAGCAAACGTGATTTTAGAGCAAACCACAGTATGTCGTTATTTTGGGCCAATTCATATGCGCCAAGCGAAGTTTTGCTTTTATGTTTAGGTTGTCCAACTGTACACTTAAGTTATATAGAACTGCTGTTGACTTGTTATTAACATTGTAGTCGGTCAAATATAATTAGTCAAAACTTTTGGATTCGTTTCTTTAAAATAAAATCTCTGTCCAAAAAACGATTTCATATTTTACTTGTGCCTGGGCCAATTTATATGCGACTGGGCTCGTAGTAATACAACACATGGATCGAGCGTCACGTATATGGCGAACACCTGATGTCAGTATTACAGCATAGACAGGGAAGGACTAGTCATGGCAAGAAAATGTTAGCGCTTAATATGAAGAATGATACGAATTTATCAAAATTGGTACCTTTGTATATTGACACACGGAAACCTGAAGTAGAACATATATTACAACATATGTACATACAAGAGGTCAAACGAAACCCCTAAAGAGGCATTACAAATTTAATAACAAATGGACTACTTTTGTATTAACAGTTCTGGTTCTATTTTTAAATTCATTTTGTACACTATACAAATATCGCTATCTTAGAGTGAAATAAATTTTCAAAATTAACCTAAGTAGCTGCAAACAATGATTTGATAAGGGATTTTATTCCAAGAAGTTTCAAACAAGGTTAATCCACTTAGTTGCAAATGTGCTTGTGCAATAAGCTTTTGTTATTATATTATTAACAGTTACGTTTCTGCACTCACGAAATGTATTTTTTGCCACCTTGCAAATTTTCACGACGTCAAGCGTTGCTATTTTCTGAAATACATACAATTGAATTTAATAATAATTTTTGTCTTATTAATGAAAACTTACTTCTTACTAACACTCTCATTTCTTTAACTTCCTTTTTCTTTGTACGAAAAGCAAAAATTGAGGGTACCACATCTTCTTTGAGTTTTTTAACATTTATGTTTGGAACAAAATCTATTGTTTTGAAGTGTGCACTGAAAATTACTGCGGTTTCAGATGGCTGCTATTTATCTCTTTTCATACCCCGATCCATTTCTGTTTTAATGTCTCATCTCTAGGAAACCTGTATCATGTAAGTGAACGAAAAAAAAATTTCCTCATATGCATATGCAAGTTCATAACTTAATTAGTAGCAGGAATATCAGTAATATAAACCTTACCTGTGAAACGTTATCCCATTTTCTTTTTTATACCGATTTGTACAATTATAGGCTATGCAAGACATCACCATTTTGCTTATAATCAGAAATACAAGCAGTTTGAACGATATTTAAAAAAATATTAACTAAAACGGCTTTGCGTCACTAAAACTAATAATATACCAAAGCGAGTTTGCCCTAAAGACCACAGGTTTTATCGCGCTTTTGCCATGACTCCATCCCCACCAGGCCAGTAATTCGGGCACTGCATCCCGCTTGCTTATGCGCAATTCATGTGTTTTATTAGCATATCTATGATTTTACCAAAAACTCAGTGCTTCATTGTTAGAATTGATAAAACTAGAAAATTTCAGCATTTCCAGAAGTTGGTAGAGGTAAAAACTTAGATTTAACATCAGGTATTCAATACATACAACATATCAAAAAATTAATACCACCCCACTTGATGTAGGGTAGTTTCCGTTCTGATGAAAGACTGACTACACTAAATGGTGAGGAAATGTATCGTACCTGTAATACGGGCAAAATCATGACAGCAGGACCCCACAGGAATTGTTCATCTATGTCATATGTCTCTGTCACCTTTGGATACCTGCAAATAATTTGTTTTTACCCACTTGCACATGAAAACTTTTAAATCAAATTACTCAAAGAACAACGGCCGAGCTACTGTAGTACCATTAACATGAGCTTTCCAAAACAAAGTGTACAAGTAGGGGAGCAGCGAATATCGAACAGCTAGTGCTTTCTTTGAAGATGCAACCACCTGTTCTCCTAAAGCGGCTGGGTCTTGATCCTAGAAGTATACAGTTGAATTCCTTGTTAAAAAAAAAATTGATCATATTTACAATTCCATCATCAGTGTTATGGTTCCTTGAAAACGGATAAAATGCACCTAGCTGCATCCACCGGTTGCACAATGAGGCGGTAGTGTTGCCATTGAAACCACATATATCGGCTCCCATCAGGGGAATACCAAAAATGCTAAAGCTAAGTAACTCTGAAAAATATAGTGCTGATGAGAGATACAAACAGAGGAACACTAGTACACTTACGAGGGATTGTATACTTCATGTCATACCACTTTGAAAACACATCTCCACTCCAATGACCAGTGTAGTGACCTTGTCCCGAAAAGGTCGATCTTGAAATTACCATCGGCCTCTTACCTCTTATTTCGGCCATGGCACTAAAAACAAAACTTAAATCCTCGTCTGTTTTGACCCAAAATTTGCAACTTACAAACTCGTAACTATACCCTCTGTGAATCCGTAAATGTTATGAACGTCGTAATGAAGCCCCCCGTAATGTTTGGCGGTCATACACATTGTTTTGTAGTTCAAAACGTTACCATCCACGCCCGGTAAATATAGCGGATTTTCATAGTTAGAATTCGGACAACCACTAAACGAGCCGGATATCATGTTCGATGGCTCGTTCATGTCGATCCAAGCACCGTCGAATTCTACTTCGTCGTGCAATGATTTCAGCATCAAAGTCCAATAGTCGACGGTGTTGGGATTAGTGAAATCTGGCCAGACCGTAGATACCAGATTCCATACCTGGCAAGATCAGTTTGGTTGGATTATACACATCGTTAGCATTGTTTTCAAAAGCCAACTTTACTAAATAATTTGCGGGCTGATTCAGTGTTATGATTAATTGCTACAAGTTTTTAAATTCTTTTTTTCTCTTTAATGACATTTTCGTTTATTTACTCAATATTATTTACCAAAAGGACTATTAAATTAATATTAACAGTCTCTTGTGACACCTAGATATTTCCTCCTGTGCTGGTCACTTTTGAAGTAGATATGTCTTATGCCACACCTTGGGAGTCTTTTTGTGAAAATTAGTAATGAGTTATCTTTTCGATGATTTGTTTTACATTTTAGAGAAAAACAAAAACGTGGTGTAAAATGAAAAAGATTAGAATTAATTAATAAGATAATATTTTGTCGGATAGAAACCACTGACAAAAAATTAATAGTCTGACTTTCAAAATTTTGTTTGAACTTGTGTCAGGCAAATTTTGAGGTTCTTCGTCTTTGACAAAGATTACAGGTGTAATCGAAACGTCAGACTATTAATTTTTTGTCAGTGTTTTCAAGAGACAGCGATCTATCCGACAAAATATTATCTTATTATATTATGGACGCTGAAAGCATTCACCCTCGTATAGAATTAATTAATTTTATGTGTTTTATGTATAATCTGGATAAACTTCCTGATTGAAATATAGGTTTTGACAACTATTTTCTTAGAAAGCCTTGCAACTTTTATATGTATAACAAGAAGTCTCTAGGATTCATAGAAACTTGTTTATTAAGAATTCTTTTGCTTACCGGTGGCATGTAGTCAATGAATGAAGTGAAGCACTTATCTGCAGCGCTTCTATCAAAAAATTACATGTTCTAGTATTTCTTCAGATTTTTTGTGTTGACAAAGTGACATATTCAAAAGTCTATATATTTATCTAAATATGACTATCCATCATTATAACAAACACTAGCCTTGTTAAAGGAGTTGAGAATGCAAATGTGATAAGTTATGATCTTGCTCAGTTTTTTGTAACCCACATAAGATAAGTAAGGAATTATGATTCGTGTTTGGACGTAGGGTGTAAGGCACCCAATTCCATTACAATTAGAGAAATTAAAGTTTACTAGGCTGAAAAAGGGTAAAGAAAAACCGTATAAACCTACCTACACTTTTCTACAGACTTTTATTTAGTATTTGAACTGGTTACTTACTTAGAACCTTTAGGAATTTAATATTCTACCAAATGTAATGTAAAACTACTCTTGAACCACAAACATTATTTTATTTTATGTCATGAACAAGCAACTCATACTGATTTAAAACCCTCACTTTTTAAAACCCCTTTGTAAACTAAAGGCACAAATAACAAAATAATTTATTTAAATCTTCATATTCCTATACCAATTCACATTCATTGTATAAATTTGTATTAGAGAATCTTGTACACGCTTTTATTTTGGTACTTAATTATTTTAGTTGAGATTTTTGATCATCTTTTGCTATAATATTCAATTTTCGTATAAAAGTATGAGTAGGAAATATGTTTGATAAAAAATACATATCATTTTCACAAAAACGAGCAGAGGACAATGTTGATGGCATTACAAAATTCTTAATCAAAGCAGCATATATTACTAATAAGCAATCCTACAATTGGTGGTTCAAATTAAACACCAGCTCACTACTAGGGGGAAAACAATGAAAATGAAGAGAAGAAATGATGCTATTTCTGAATGCAAAAATATGGATAAAAGCTTGAACGCCTTCGAATTTGGATGATTTAGAACACTCACCGAGAAGTACAGAAGAAGACGAAAACACTACAGAAAGGAAGAGGCAAAACTTGATGAAGCTATGAAAACAAATGTGTAAGAGAAGGTTAATGAGGCCAAAGTGAAAGAAGGAAGACCGGAAAATGGAGATAAAGTTAGAAAAAGAAGTGTTTGAAAAATATATAAGGCTGTAGAAAATATGGTATATAATTTTTTTTGTATCGTAACATGCACAATTGACTAAAGATGCAATAATCTTGGTTGCTTCCCTTACAGCACAAGTGCTATTAATCATAGTATTGTGTGGTGTAATGTGTTAAATTTATGACAAAATTACTTCACTTGTATTAATGGATCACTCTTAACATACACATATTTTATTAATAGGTAAATGGTAACAAAAGMTCAATAAGTCAAATTTCTCGGTAAATATAATACACACAGCACTATTAATTCCTCAACTATTTGTAAACATGAAAATTTTATTATAAATTTCATGAGAGGTAACAAAAAGGTTAAACAAATCTGAAAACGGAGTTACCTTGCCAGTGAAGGGCTGTCCAGACGAATTCTTCACAAAAATATCCATCGCCATCCCTTTGTCAAACGGAGGATAGCTTCCAGGCTTTTCACCTGCACTAACGCCCGGATCAATAAGTGGGATGTAATGCATGCCTTTAGCATGCAAATCTTTCACGAATTGTGGTAACCCCTTAAAATTCACTTTGTCATAAGTAAAGTCATTCCTGTTGTCCATGTAATCTAGATCATTCCATTGTGTATCCTAAAAATTAGCAAGGAATAGCAGAGTTGTGAAAGTATACACGACGTCTTACTATAGGAACTCCTGCATCAATATTTCTTTGCATTACAGCTTTTGTATCATTCAGTGTTTTATAACCAAATCTGAAAATGAAAATTTCCTATAAAAGCTACTTCTAAAATTGTAATTTCTACCTGCACAGGTGGAAACCTAAAGCCCAAAACGGTGGCATGAAGGGCCTTCCCACCAACTCTGTATATTGAGCTACAACATCTGAAGGTGTAGGTCCCAAGAAGAAATAAAAATCTAACACCCCTCCAATGGTCCTGAAGGTTATGGCCGGGGTGGGTTGCAAAATAATATCTAAAATACCAGAGTGAAAATTGTTTTGAAGGAAATAGTAAGAAAAAAGTTACCCATAGCATTGGTGTTAAGCAAGAAAACACCATGACTATTCCCCGAAGGTTCGATTAGCAAATAGAAAGGATGGCTACCATACAAGTTTGTCTAAAAAGAAATTGCATGATACCATATTTGAAAACTATTAATTGCAATAACATACATTTTCCCTTGGCACAGTGTCATGGTTAAAAAGAGTGAATTTCTGCCAATTTGTCGACAGACGAAGACTAGAACGATGTTCCCCAATACCATAGATGTTTGAGGAAGGTAATTTGGCACTCATTTGTAAAAATTGGTTGGAAAAGATCATATTCGTTAATGCAGTCGAGTCAAAACTAAAAATTGATAACTCATAAGAAATGAATCAATTAAAAGCTTGGCTTACTAATTAAACATGAAATCGAAAACGTAAACATCCAAATGAAACATACAACTCAAGTCACATGTAGCTACACAGGGTGAGTCGGTAGGGACCGACCAAAATTCTGTAAAATAAGTTCTAGTTCGAGTTTCATTTGTTTTCAAGTAATAGGGTGTCATAATTTTTATCCAGGGTTCTACTAGTATTCAGCTTTTCGCAAAACAGATATGTCAAGCTCAACATTGAAAAACATTTGATCATACAGTCTGTTGTTTTGTCAGTTTATTGTATTAGAAAGTGACTGTTTATTGTCAAATTTGTATGGTTCTTGTTTGAGTACTACAAAATGCCAAATACTTATTCAAATTTGGAATATGCAAATATGATGTTTGTTTAAGATTTTGTAATGGAAATGCCACAGCTGCTGCTGCTGCTGAATATCAACAATGGTTTCTACAACAGAGACAACTTAACAAAAACTTATTTATCAGAGTATATTCTGTGAGACCAGTTATCTTCCCAGTGCTAAAGTAACATCTGAACGAGGTGCTGGACAAATGTTAGAAGTTGAAAATATTTTGTAACTAGTAGAACATATAATGACCAACTCATGGAGAATTTTGCTCAATTGGGCTGTCCACAAAACAGAGCAATAAACACAGTAGACAGGCAGGGTGTATATCCATACCATTTACAGAAAGTACAGGCACTTACAACCAGGAGATTATGCTAGCCATGTTGAATATTCTTGATTGATAAATAATAATCATTGTGTTATATCATGTAAACTGTTTACAGATGAAGCACCCATGAAAGTATCAATAATACTCATAATTAACATGAACGAAAATCCTCATGTGACAGCTGAAAGTAATTTTCAGCATAAGTTTTCTGTAAATGAGTCGTATGGAATGCTAGATAGTTATTTAAGTAGCCCTCTCATTTTTTACAAAATGAATTACACAAATTTCTAAAAGATGTTCTTCTAAACATTAGAAGACAAGTGTACTATCAGCGTGATGGAGCTCCTGCACATTTCTCACATCAGGTCAGGCAACATTTGGATAAAAGATTTTCAGAATGGATTGGTCACGGTTGCCCTAATAATAACCCTGCAAAATCTCCAGACCTCACAGCACTAGATTCTTGTTTATGGTGCTGGTTTAAAAATGAAGTGTACACTCGGTTTCAAAATTAATGCAACGTTTGCATATAAAACAGATTTACAGACTTAACAAATATTGTTCAATTTTTGTATACTTGATGGTACTTATCCACAAGACTGTATTACAGTACATTTTTCGGGAAACTAATGGTATAATTAGCTTACTGTGGAAGATTACCGTTCCATTACTTTTACAACACACCGTATTAATTTGACGTATTAATATTACTGCAGGTAATATTAAAAAGACGTGGCATAGACGCAACAGAAAATGTTGGCCTTTTTGAACAATTATTACAAGAATGTTATAATTAAGAGAATGTTAATGATTTTGTATTTGTTATTATCCTAAAGCTAGAAAAACAAAAAGAAAATTGGACTTGAATATATAAGTTTTTTTACATTATTTTGGTGGGACCATTTCTTCTAACACACATTGTATAAGTGCTACAATTTTTATCAGTTGATTTGTATCTTGAACCGTTTTTTTTAGCCAAGCAAAGTCTCCATAAATCTATTTTGCTTTCTCACTGAACGTTTGTTTGTCTTATAGCATACATATGTACTAGAAAGGGAATAATAAAAAGAAAGAAATGTTATGTTCGGGCATGTGTCAAGACATAGTACCTTTTAATACGAATCACGACATCTGACATATTTAGTAGTATGTGTATATACAATGATATTATACTTTGTTTAAGATGGACTTGCACCAGAAAATTAATTCTTAGAGTTTTAGAATTTAATTGCTAAGTAACCATGAATGAAACTACACTGACCGGCAAAAAAAACCGGCCACCCCGATATGTTTGTGAAACGCACTTAAATATTCACCAGTTCAACTTAACAATGATGTTGGGTTGAAGAATCATTATTGTTGATATGAAACGCAAAGTTTGGGACAGACAAAAGACAAATAATACAAATTTAGGTAATTTAATTGATGACAATAACGGAAACACAACAATTACTTTTTTCTTATGCGTAAAAAAATAGTGATACTTTTTTTAAATCGAATTCCTGCCTACTGTCAGTACCGTGTATGTCCTCCTCGAGCCTGAATTACAGCATTTAACCTTCGGGGCATTGAGTTGATCAAATCTGTTAAGCACATTTGAGGAATTCCTTCAAATTCTTCTTGAAGGGCCAAGCGTAGCTCTTGAAGAGTCTCAGGCATGGCTGGACGTCCACGAATACGCCTCTGAAGCTGGTCCCAAAGGTGCTCTATAGGATTAAGGTCTGGGCTGCATGCTGGCCAATGAAGTCTACGAATGCCAACCTCATCCAGATATTCAGTTACCACTCGCGCAGTGTGTGGTCTGGCGTTGTCATGCATTAAAACAAAGCCATCTCCAACAAAATGCGAAAATGGGACAACAGCTTCTTGAAGAATATCTTCCACATATCTCTGAGCGTTCAAAGCACCATTTTCTACAAATAAGAGGTCGGTATGTGCCTCCGTAGAAATACCTGCCCACACCATTACAGAACCGCCGTTAAAGGATAGTCGTTCAGAGATCATGCAGTCAAAATATCGTTCACCTCGTCTTCTCCACACCCTTTCTCGACCATCAGGCGATCGCAGACAAAAACGTGACTCATCTGTAAAAAGAACTTCACTCCATTGCTGAAGGTTCCAATCTGCATGTAACTGTGCAAACTGCAGACGTGCCCTTCGGTGCCTAGGCAGCAGTTGTGGCCCAGTGGCAGGCCTTCGCGAATTTAAGCCACTTTCCACAAGCCTTCGCCTAATCGTTCTCTCACTTATTTGAATTCCTCGCACTGTTAGAAGACGATGTTGAAGCTGAACTGCTGTTGATCTGCGATCCCTCAGTGTGTTGAGCACAAGAAAACGATCATCAACGAGAGTTGTCACCCTTTTCCTTCCGGATCCTGCTCGCCTCTCGCATGTGCCAGTCTCCAAGTACCGATTCCATGCATCCTGAACTGTAGTACGGGGTATTTCCAGTGTACGAGACACATACCGCTGACTACGACCATCCTCAATCAAAGCAACAATCTTGGAAACGTCCGCAACAGTTAACGACATTGTTATCGCTTGAAAACTTGGATTAACTGTCAAACTCGATTCCAAAACAATTGCAGATAAGTCTACTTGCCTTTTAGTAAGAGCAAATGACAAGAAAATATTCCCTTTGATTTCCACAAACATGTCGATCTTATTAAAACGAAAATTTCGGTTGCTCAAATTAAAATTAGACATAGGTAGGAGTGTAACAAGCATTTGAAATTGTTAATAGCGAAGAAAAACCACATCAGTTCTCGATTTAAGATATAAATTGTGCAGATATAGGGATATATCGGGGTGGCCGGTTTTTTTTGCCGGTCAGTGTATTTAGATAATGAGGTTTGAATTTCTAGCAACAAATGTAATCCAAATATACCATTCACTTCTTCTTCTCAAAGACATTTTCTCACAAATATTTTATATTATATTATTTATTTATTTAATTATTATATTATAGATATTAAAAATTTTTAATAGGGATTTAAATGCTTCATTTACAAGTCCAAAATTAATTAAGAAGAAGACCACACTGAATATTTTTCAAATTAAATGGTATTGAAACTACATAATTTTGATTCCTGTATATGTACCTCTAAATGTTTGACATTAATGAAAGGAACTGAAAAAATTATTACTACTTTGTTGTATCTTTGATGATATTTAATTTACTTTCTGTTTCAATAAAATTGGACTATAAATAACGGAGTTATGATAGTTGGGGTTTTTAACACTACTGGTATATTACAAAATGTTATTTTTATACTTACATTACAGAATAGTCAGATCTTCGCTGTACTTTGAAACCAGTTTGTCCTGAATCAATCAAAAAATTATATGACAGGTTTACAGCAGCCCGGTCAGCAACAGGTACCTCTGGATACTTAGGTTCATACCTATTATGTAAAGGGTCAGTAAACTAAAATATTAAAAAATGAGCATTCCTTTCAGCTTCCTGTATCAATTTACCTTGACATGAAGTCGATTCTCAGTCTCGTACCTCACAGTCATCTTGATTGTTTCCACATCTTCCAGATACGCACTTTTGAACCTACGTTTCAAAAAACTGACTAATCCAAAAGGCGTCTCCGTAACGTTCACGTAAGTATAGCTTGCATAGTTCGGCGGGAAGAAGCAGTAAGGTACGTTCATTCCAATGTTTCCTGCGTCGAATTCGTTAGGTGCAGCCCAGCAGCATCCGCGTGACTCACAAGCTTTTGCGTTCGCCCCACTTTCAGGGTAACAGTCAAATTTCTGATCGTTAGAGAGTAGTTTGCATTGTCTGTAATCTGGACTGGGTGGAGGGAGTAGCTTTTCGTTATGATCCGAGTACTGACGTGCTATTAAAGATTTGAACCACTCATGTCGCATATTAAATTCCATGGTGTCTCTGAATATGAGACTCAACTGCAGAAGTGTATAGTAGACAAATATTACATAAATCACTATAAAGATATAAAATGTAAGTTGCCTGCAGCTGTAGCACACATTGCTCCATTGTAAATTTTCAAGTTTTTGCTAAAATCATGCATAAAATTAGCTTTCTGTTATAACTTATGTGGATTACTATTTACCTTGTATGTTACATTTGCTGCAGTTCTACATCCACTAATAAGCGAAGATTCATCCTTCACTCCAGATTTAATATCACGATTCCCAATTGGTTGTAATGAAATAGTCTGTGAATCACGCTTTAGCCTCTTAAAGTATTTTGTCTTTAGCGACATCAAAAGATTTTTGATGAAAGTCATGCTGAAACTGTCTTTTGCACAGCTTTATTTTTATGTACCTTATTATCTAATAAATACAGGTGAAAGTTCACATATAACAGATAATAGAAGCTCTTCCTTGTTCATCGCCGGTAATCACAAACACAGAACATCCTTTAATTATTAATAAACTTATCTTTTGTGTTGTGCTGTTATCAGCTTACGCCTACATTACTTGATTCGGATATCAACTAGCGTGCAGCTTTAATTTAATATATTTGCAACCACAGTAGTTGTTGGTTATCAGCCTGCTAGCAGGAGCAGGGATGATTGTTTATTTACAATTTTTTTTATATAGCAACAGTTAGTAGCACATGTAATTTGCAACACTGTAACCTTGCACCAAAGACCAAACAGCTGGTATGCTTAGTTGCCAAATTGATCGAAAGTTTTCATTTTCAGATAAATAAAATCTTTCTCTTCTAAGCAGATAGAGTTAAATGAATGTGGATAATGCCTTTGGTATTGCCAATAGCGCGTAAACTTTTTTTTTAACTAATTAATTAATCCGCACGCCAAAAATTGATTGACATAACTCATAATTACGGATTACACTTAAAAGGATAACGATTTTTAAATTGTTTGCTCTCTTTTTATCATCTCACAATCATCATTATTAAATGATCATGCAATAGGAGGACGTGACAGAAATATGTAGTATAAATTTTCAATATGTTCTGAGCTATATTTTTTAAATTAAGTACTGTTTCACAAGTTTCATTGCCTTTTAAGTATTTTTGAACTTATCATAATATTCGATTTGGCGAATTTTAAGGTCGCTCACACCTTAGACAAACAAATAAGTGTGCGGTAATGCATAGCTTCTTAATTGTTATTACATGGTAATTTTATACTTAGGACGATACAATGAATGGTTGGTATTTGTAGTTTTATAACTTGAAATGGAAATAAAAATGTAACTTTTACCCAGTAAAAAGAAATTGTGTCACATTGTGCTTAACTTATTTAAAAATTATACACTTAACATGGGTTGCCACCTATTGGCAATCCATAAAAGCTTGAATTCACCTGCAAAAACAGCGACGCTAGCGAATCGTTGGTTCGGCATCCTTTCCTCAATGTAATTATCTAATTATTAGTACTCGCAATCAACACTGTACTATTATATAAGATAATATTTTGTCGGATAGATCGCTGTCACTTGAAAACACTGACAAAAAGTTAATAGTCTGACGTTTCGATTACACCTGTAATCTTTGTCGGATAGATCGCTGTCACTTGAAAACACTGACAAAAAGTTAATAGTCTGACGTTTCGATTACACCTGTAATCTTTGTCAAAGACGAAGATTACAGGTGTAATCGAAACGTCAGACTATTAACTTTTTGTCAGTGTTTTCAAGTGACAGCGATCTATCCGACAAAATATTATCTTATATTTATGGACGCTGAAAGCATTCACCCTCGTACTGTACTATTATATCTGGCACTCTTCTACTACAATGTACTTGGGTATATACCATCCTTCAATTAACTAATTATAAGCATTTTTTCTCAAACTTAAATTCAAATATTTATATAGTTCAGTCAACGAATAGCCCAAAAAAGGGTTTGAAAAACCGTATGTTCAATATGGGGAAGAATGTTTGATGAAAAATACCTATTTCAAAATTTTCTTCCCGAGAATGTAGCTTGAAAACGATCGCGAATTTGAAATGGGTATATAAGATGAAACTTCTAGAGAATTTGAAGAGCATTCATTTTGGTATAAAATTTTTTTATTGGGATGCACCGTTTCCACCCTATAAGGGAAAACCCAAGAGACCCTCCACTCCTCCACCGGCTCACCTCCTAGACGTCAAGACTTATTAAGTATGTTCACGCCCTAAGTACCCTGAACAAGTTTTTGAAGCAATCACTTAGGTCCCTGCTGACGTACTTTACACCTCTTTTGTTGACTGAACTAATAGGCTACAGATATTTTCTTTGTAGAAATTGATTTTTTTCTTAATAATTTATGCCATTTTTTCTATATTGTTTAGGGAGGTACAAGTTTTCTAAACTAGTTACTGTATCAATTTTTTAGTGGTGTGATTTAACTAATTCTATTTTAAAAAATACATTTTGTTACTTTTACAGAAAATTGAGATTAATATTAATTTTTCCTTTTTCCAATCTTTAAATTTTAATTATAGTAGGTACATTCCACGTTTGATACTTCTGAGTTGCAATTATCGTAAGGCCCAGTTGCACAAACCTGGATCAAATTTGATCCGAGTTTAATCTGCGGTCGTTGCTATAGCAGGTAACGACCGCGAATTAATCATAAATTAACTTTGATCCACGTTTGTGCAACCGGGCCTAAGAGTGCCAATGATGCAGCCTATAATTGTGAGACACAAATTATGAACAACATAATGTACAACTAATGAATGAAAAAGTGTTTATCGCTGGCATGGTGAAATTATAGATTGATCCCTATTTTCGCATACTTATAGTATTTCGATTAAAAATTGATTTGTATTCATTTTCCCATCCACCTGAGAATTATATTTTATAATTACTATCTTTCTATTGAAAAATGAAGATTTAAAAAAAATTTTGCTTGTTTACTATGCTGTTGTAATATATTTTATTTTTAATTACCCGCCAGTATAAAGTCCATTGTTATAATAGCGGCAAAATGAAACACTGAATTGTTTTATTTACAATCAAAAAATTATTTCGATATTATATAAATGAAATTAATATTACACGATATTAATAATGAGTGAAAAATATTTACAGGAAAACAAACAGCTTCGGCATAATCACATTAAAAAATAAAACATTTTCCACCGGCAAGTATATTTTTTCATACAGACGCAACAAAGCCACCTTGATTTCATTTATTACGACTCCAGCCAAAAAATTTAAACAGCAGTCTTGTACAACTTAACTAAAATCGGAGCGATATATTTGATGATATCCTACACAAGAAACAAATACAGACACCGTCCTATTCACACGTACAATCAAAAACTGTCCTCGCTGTCCTCCGGCAACCCGTCAAACGACAACACCCTATGCACCGCCCTCCTCTCCTCCGTCTGGAACTCCTCAGCGGTGGGAGAGGCGGGCGATTCAACATCGGTGCTCCTGCCCAGCCCGGGATCGAAGGCCTCCTTGATCTGGTTGCTGGCACCTTTGGGATCCAGATCCGTGGCCCAACTGAAGTGCATCAGCGCCAAATCGGTGTTCCCCAACTTCTTATGCACCTTTCCTATCAAGTAATAAACTAGTGATTCTTTGGGTACAATTGCTTTGAGCTCCTCTAATTCTTCCAGCGCCTCCGCATGTCTCCCGACCGCGAAATATATGGACGCCCTGTGGAACTTGCACAGCGGGTTCTTGGGGTCGTTTTCGATCGCGACATTGAAAGTGTTCAGCGCCTTTTCCGTTTCCTTCAGGGCGTGCTGCACGAACCCTATGTGGCACAGTATCACGGAACTTCGCGGGTTTATCGATAACGCACGTGAATAGTTCATTTCCGACAGGTGGAAACGTTCCTGCTTTGAATATATAGTCCCTATGCCGAACCAGGCGTTGTAGTGACGGGGGTCCAATCGGATCGCGTTCCTGAAACAACTCATGGCCTTGTCCAGCTCTTCCGTCGTTATGTACTCGTGTCCTAAGAGGGTGTAAGCGTAGGGGAAGTTCGGATCAACTTGAATAGCACGATTGAAGAATTTTATGGCAGTATCGTGTTCTTTGTGTAAGGAGAAGCAGTTGCCGCTGACACACCAGGTTACGGGGCTGTTTTTGTCCAAATCGATTAGATCCTGTGCCAAGGCCGAAAGAGCGACTTCTTTCTGTAGGTGCCAGAGCGCCGTCGAATACACGTCCATGTACTTTATCCGGTACGGCTCTCGAGTGTGTACCTCGTTGAAATATTTGATGCAGTTTTCGTAGTCGGCAAGTTCGAAATGCGCCAGCCCCAGCATACTGTACACCCAGGGCGTTTCGAAGTGATGCGTTGGCAAATTTTTTAGTTCGTCGATGGCCTTTTTGCACTCAAACTGTGTCAGATGTAAATATGCCACACCGATATCCCTTAGGAGGCACATCAGTCCCTCGGCACTATGTTTCTGCATGTTTGTAGCTTGCTGCACGTAATTGTTAACCCCCAAACTATTCATTTTGGAATCTGAAGTAACAGTCTCTGTTTTCTCTTTTTCCAGTTTATTCCTCGCGTTCAATTCCGTATACGCATTGTTTTTGTTCAAATTGCACTTGGCCAGCCGCTGTTTGGTTTTCCTGGATGGGGACTTTGGCGTGGCAAATTTATTTCTATTAGGTGATTTGTTATTTTCTTTCACCGAATAACTATTACTGAACAATCGAGAGCTACGACGGACGCTTTGGCCCGTAGGCACGGGTGTACCAGGTGTAATGACATTTGTGACATTACTTGATTGACTGAAGACTGGTTTGTAGTTTTGTAAAACATCTTTCCTGCTAATTAGCTGGCCTACATGCGCTCTCATTCTTTTGGCTAAGGATTTTTGCTCGTTTGCTTCGGTTAGGGTGACCTGGGAAGCTATGCTTGTAGGGCCATGTGTTTCGCTACTGTCAAAGAGGTGTCCAAACGTTGGTCGTATCGGAGTACCCTGTTACAAAAATTAATCTTTTAGTCTCACATCAAAACAGTATGAAGCAATTATGTGGCAGAACTGAACTAAAAAATTTACTTGTTTTAACAATTAATTTTATAATTACAAAATACTATTTGTTAATAATTTTACAAGTAACTGTAAAATGGAAAGGGGATTTCAGAATTTAATGCATAATAATATCCTTTTGAAAACAAGTGAATTCTGACTCTATTCTCTATAATTTGCTCTATTTTTTCTACTTTGAATCAAATATCTGTTTTCAAATTATTAATTTTTCAATGAATTACATGCTTAGTTATTAGTTTAATTTCTCTTTCATATGAAGTCATATACCTGCAAACATACTATTTATCAATAAAAACAGAAATAGGATCAATCCGACTAGTTTACTACTTCTCTTTTGATCTATCTCGTCCCTCCTTAAGCTCTATTGGACAACTGCCTTTAACAATAAAGTAAAAAATATGAATTTAACATGAACTGAGCATAAAAGGCTAATTTTTATATGAATATTTTTTTTGAATTAATTTCAGATGGCACTGAAACCGAGAAAACTGGTGTTTTATTATTATCTGGCTGCAAGGAGCAATTCTTTATGCCATAGTTTCTCAACCTTTTTGATTATCAATTTTGATCTTGCGACCCCCTCACTACAATGAGCTATTAATTATTTTGTTAGGGTTAGGTTGTTATTGCCCGGTAAAGTCATATTTATTTAATTGTGTTAAACTTGACTGGAATTTAAAAAATAATACGTGGGTCTGACCGTCAATTAAGTATTTGTGCATTTGCTGAATCTGTAGGCATTGATAAAGAATGTATACGGCAAATTTTACATGACACTTTGAACATGCGAAAAGTGTGTGCAAAAATGGTACAAATAATTCTCATGACTGAACAACAAGCAGCTCGAAAAAATGTTTCCACTGACACTTTGAATGCCATTGAAAATGATCCAAATTTTTTGGAAAGGATAATAACATGTGATGAATCGTGGTTTTTTACTTATGATCCGGAAACGAAGCGCCAATCCATGCATTGGAAGAGCCCAACTTCACCGAAATCCAAAAAAGCAAGAATGAGCAAGTCAAAATTTAAAGCAATGATGATTTTTTTTTGATATTCATGGGATTGTGTACCTTCACTGAGTTCCTGAAGGTCAAACAATTAATCAACATTACTACCTTGAGGTACTTGATAAACTTCGTGAAAGAGTAAGAAAAAAACGACCCGAAATGTGGAAGGACAAATCAAGGGTTTTGCACCAAGACAATGCGCCAGTTCATTCCGCGTTATCTGTTAAGCGGTTCCTGACCAAGTACAGCATCCCAGTGTTAGAAAATCCACCTTACTCGCCAGATCTAGCACTTTTATCTTTTCCCTAAGGTGAAATCTCCATTGAAAGGTACGAGATTTGAATCCGTAGCAGCTGTTTAAGAAAAAGCGGCAAGACTCCTGAAAGTGTTGACAGAAGATGACTTCCAGCACTATTTCCAACAATTGAAAATTCGCAAGAGCGTTGCAGGGATAGAGAAGGGGTGTATATTGAAGATGATAATAAGTAATTATGCATAAAATGAAAATAAAATTTTTTTACAACATCAGTCCCGTTATTTTATAGCCACACCTTGTATATACTTTACTGCTTTCAATAAACAGATAATTTGTCTACTGCTCTTATTTTTTAACAGAAGGTGACTCCATTTTTATTTAAATGCGACCCCCATGTTGAGGAAAGCTGTATTAAGCACAATTTTAGAAAATGCATGTTAATAAATATTCTGCACAGAAAACATTTCAAATTAAATATCCATAGAAATCATACAAAAATTCACCTATTAAACATGGGTTACACCAGATTCGTTCTAAAATTTACCAGGTTAAAGTGTCGACGGTAAATGTCATAACATAATCTATAATAATGAACATTTGCAGTTTTTTTTTACACCAAATGGATTAGATGATAGAAGTCTACACCAGTTAATATTTGTAAACGACTAATATTGACTTCCAATTAAGTATAATTTTTGACAACTTCCGGATTTATTATTATCAATATATCAGCCATAAAACTGAGACTCCCACACAACCCACTTTTCATGGCCTGCGCTTTATATTATAAATACTGAAAGTACTAGTTTAAACTAAGAGAAATTTACTGCTTAGTTTTTTAAAACTGTATGTTTTTCAATATTGACAAGTGTAGTATAATGACCTTCACATGTTGCCCGTTGCGCATTGACTATGCACATACAATGGATGATGTACTATTGACGAGGGTAAGCGAAGTTCTAGTCTAAGTGTTATACAAGATGAAATACTGTCACATGTTAACCATATTCAAATGATGGCAGAGAGCTCCTATAAGAGTTTGTTATATGAATTTGTAGGAACTTCAATAATAGACCAGTTATAAACTTATTTAATAATCTCATTAGACCTAAACTTAAATACACTTCAGTGGTTTGGAATCCTTTTTCTGCTGTATCTAAAAATGCCATAAAGTGGGTTAAATAAAAGTTTATTTGAGATGTTACGGTGTACACCCTGATCAGAGCATAAGTTACGGTGTACTTTTGAATTTATTTTTACTTGATTCATTGGTGAAGCGACAAACTGTATGCGACATTATTTTTTTTAATATAAAATCTGTCATAACCTGATTATATGTAGCGAACTTCTTTCATTGATTAATTTTAGAATTCTTCATAAGTCTGTACAATGCAATCATACTTTTTATTTTGAACAGAGTTTGTAGTGCATACAACAAATATTGCAAGCAGCAAGATATTGACTTTTTCATTGTTTCTTTCTGCACCTTTGAGGGTTACTTATTGGACGAGGTTCCCCAGGAATAATTGGTTTCATATTTTTTATACTAGTGTCTTTTTATGTTATGTTATAATGGTACTAGATATCTTCTATTATTTGTACTGGGTACCGTTGGAGATTATGAATAAATAAATAAATTAGCACTGCCTATATCTACAACACATGCCACTTACCGAACTATCACTTCCAATCGTTAATCTTGTTGACTTGAATTTTGAAGAAGGCAGCAGCCCAAAGCCAGACAAACATAATGGCTGTGCTAACGGACTGTCCTCAGGTGTGCAAACCATCGAATTATTACAGGTGATCTGCTCATTTAATATTTGCTGCGGAGTCGTCACGTACACACTTCCGTCTTTGTTAGCAGGAGTTGCAGACAGAATAACGCTCTCTATATTCGCTATATTTGAGCCGTGGCACATTAGTAAATTATCCAGACCAGAAAGCTGGAAAATGAGGTTAGGATTTGGCTTTTCCCCGATATTACACAGGCATTCATAGCAAGACCACAGGAACGGGTTGAGTTTTAGAGCCTTCTTGAGAGCCTCGGTTGCTCTGGTTTTTCGCTCGGTCTTCAAGGCAATCTTGGCTAACAACATTAAGGCGAATGCAGCTTGGTCACCATATTCCGTTATGAAGTCATCGAAATTGTTGTTTGCTACATTGGGACTGTTTTCTGTAAGGACCGCTTCGGCTTCAGCAAACCTACAATAAAACGAATTAACGTAACTGAATAATAAGCGTCATCTCCAACTGACCTTTCTAACTCGTATGCACAATTTGCAAATAGATATCTACACTGTGCGGATGGATTTGGTGACTCCTTTAATATGTAATATGCTTGATTCACTTGGCCACTTCTGTAATACGTCGTTGCAAGCATAAACAGACTGTCATCGGATTTCACTACAACATTTATGAAATTAGCATACTTTTCACACTACGTAATATAAACAAACCTTCAGCGTGTAATCTCTCCGACAAGAAAATAGCGTCTGGATAATCGTAATTGTTCAAGCAATGCCAAATGGCCGCCTAAAAACAATTAATAACACTTTAATCAAGATGTTTTTATACAAGAGAGGTTAATGAATCGCATTAAACCCTACCTGGATAGGTTCTTGCACAATCATCTCCATACACCGACAATATGTTTCCAATATATTTGCATCACATTACGTTTAATCAATAAGGAAAACTTAACCAGGATACCCTTGGATTACAACAAATTCGGTTTAATTACAATACACTTTTAGTCATTTGACATTTCTGTCACAAACATATCGGCCATTTTCTTCCAGTTAGTGATTTCCCGACGAGTTGCCAAAATAAATAATCTGGATGAAATCAATACTAACTTCAACGCCTTTCATATCGAGCTGGCGCATACTAATAAGTTGAACAATTAAATACCTCAGAAAGGATGTGACTAAACGAAAAGTAGTGATATTATAAGTATTACTCTAAATTCTTTTGTTTAATATTAGCTCAATTAGTGTTAATTTTTCCTTTTAAGTTTGCAATTCTGAATTGATGTCAAAACTCAAATGTGTCAACGTGACATTGACAGCTGCTAAACGGTGCGTTAAGTAGTGGTTCGAAATTGCAAATAAATCGTTTTTTAGCTTCTTCATATTCAAGTAACACGCTGTAGGACCAACGAAGATGCCTCCCAAAGCTAAACCGGGCGCTCCTAGCAAGAAAACAGAACAAAAGAAGAAAGAAAAGGTCATAGAGGTATGGTGCACCAATACTGGCATGTAGCCTTTCCCTGAGTGACAGCTGCCCTTTTTAGGACAAAACATTCGGACTAAAAAACAAAAAAGGCGCCAAGCAGCAGAAGTTCATTCAACAAGTGGAAAAGCAAGTTAAGACTGGCGGTCACCATCCGGTACGGGAAGATGCCACGAAGAAGCTTGAAAGAGAGAAGAAGCTGAAAGAACAGAAAGAGCTTGCGATGCTGTTCAAACCGGTCCAGGCTCAGAAGGTTGAGAAAGGGGCTGATCCCAAGTCAATAGTGTGCGCCTTTTTCAAACAAGGACAGTGCACCAAAGGGGACAAGTGCAAGTTTTCTCATGATTTAACTATTGAAAGGAAGGCCGAGAAACGCTCGTTGTATGTTGATATGCGTGATGATGAGGAAGAAACCATGGAAAATTGGGATGAGGAGAAGCTGAAAGAGGTTATCGAAAAGAAACATGGTAAAGCAGGAAAGATGCCCACCACAGAAATTGTATGTACCATGAATAATTTGTTAAACTGTAGCTTTGTCGAGGAGGTTCTTAAAAAAGTGTGCCCATTTAGAGCATTTACAGATATTTACTAGCCATTTATTACATTTGCTTACTGCATTTACAAAATATTTACAATATTTACCAAGAGGTATTGAAGGTATCAAATATCTTAATAATTTACGGTATAAGAATAATCAAAATTGCAGTATTCAGTTTAATATTAAAAGTATCAGAATATCGAATTAATGTAAAAAAAAATAATAAATGCTAATAGCTATATAATATATGTACCAAAATGCCCCATATAAAGAATAAAAACACATTACATTCAGGCTAAATATTACTGCAGTTATTAGACAATCACTTTATATCTACTATATTTACAATGTTTACTTGACATTTACTCCATTTACCATACATTTACTGCATTTATCAAACATTTACTGACATTACCAAATATTTACTACGTTTACCCTAGCGTTTACCAGATATTTCAAACATTTACTGATATTTTCCATACATTTACAAATGGTTATAGACCACATTTACTAGTTGGTTACCCCATCGAACTTTGTCTTCTGCACATTTTAAGAAACTTCTATTTTAGATTTGCAAGCACTTTCTGGAGGCTGTGGAAAAATCAAAATATGGATGGTTTTGGCAGTGTCCGTCTGGTGAAAACTGTATTTACCGGCACGCGTTACCACCTGGATTCGTGCTCAAAAAGGACAAGAAAAAAGAAGACAAGAAGAATGAAATAACTTTGGAAGATCTGATAGAGAAAGAAAGAGCCTCGCTTGGTTCCAATTTAACAAAAATCACATTAGAATCCTTCATCGCATGGAAAAAGCGAAAACTCCAAGAGAAGAAAGATGCTGCCACAAAAGAAGAAGAAAAGAAAAGAAACGACTACAAGGCGGGGAGACAAGTTGGTCTGTCGGGAAGAGAAATGTTCAGCTTCAACCCAGAACTTGCCAAGGAAAGCGACGTCGAGGATGGGGATGAGGCATTTGATTCTTACGCTGTTGACGAAGATGATGAAGGTGTCGAATACAAGGAATTGCAGCTGGATCTTATAGGTTTAGAGGCTAGAGAGGTGGATGGAAGCGGTACGGTGGCACCTGAGGATAGGCTAATAAAAAGGGATGATAGTGCTAAAGAAGATGCTTCTGCAGTACCCATTAATGAAAACCTGTTCCTAGATGAAGACCTAGATGAGTTAGACGAAGAATTAAAAGGTATGGACCTTAACCAGTGAGAAAACGTGTCTTTTGGGATATTTTTAAGATGAATGTAAATATTAATTTCATACTTATTTGTTTTGAATAAAATTAAATAGACAATTTGTCATTTTTTTTTATTAAGTAGTTTGTGAATTTTGAGTTTAACAAAATTAAGTCATATACAGGGTGTTTCACATTATGTGGGCAACCTCCCAGAAACTGAAAACGTGTAAAAATAACACTATTTTACACTATAACTTTTTTTTGAAGTAATCAGTGACTCGGAACGTCTTAAGCTATTTAGTTGTGGGTACTGGCAATAAGGTATTCTTCTTAGTAAGAAAATTATACTGGATAGAAGCAAGAGCCGGATTTCATAAAATACTCGGATCTAGAAAAAGTGTAGCTTTTACCAATAAATAAAAAAATGAAGTTCACACTAAATTCAAATCAACCATACTTACATGAATAAAAAAGCAAATAATTCACTAAATGTTTTAATTTCATTAATTTAATATTTATTTTCATATTTTTTGTTCATTGATGCCTAATCTAACATATTTAAATTATTAAATCCCATTCTAGTTTGAGTGATACTTAAAACCTTTAATGTGGCTTTTCAAGTGACAAACAAAATTTTTTATTCTTTGAAGTGTTAAACGTGTTGCTTTCACTCTGCAAATTATACTGTATATTGACCAAGCCAAGTACAAGTACATAATCTGTAAGAATTGAGTACAAAGTACTCCAAATGTACCCTAAGTACTAAAATTAAGTACTTGTACTTGAGTACAGCCCAGTTCTGTTCATAACAAAAGATAATTTAGTAAACCAAATTTTATTTCCTAACCCATGGATTGTAATTGTTGCTTACTCTTACTAATTAAACAGATTTACTTGTACTTATATGGAATCCATAACAACAATGAGTATGCTTATCACAGTTTTATGGCAGGAATTGACCTAAATGAATAATGAACACAAAATATTTTTCAGTCTAAGATTACCCCATTACCACAAAGTGTATCACTGAGCATCTCTGAAATTTTCCCACATCTCTTCAAACGCTTTGCTGAAACTTTTCACTAACTGCGGCTGATTAAAGAAAACAAGGTTTTCCCAATTGTTCGTAATGCCTTGCAACGTCAAATTCAATGTTCCCGTCATCACTCTTCCATATGGAGTGTGCTCATCTATTAAGCAAAATTTGTGGTGCATTAAACTTCCATCTCTTTCCTGCGTTTTCACTGGAATACCTAAATCCAATATATTGCAGTATCTGCAGTTTTCTACTTACCACATTCCTTAAGCTGTTTCACTTTGGCTCCTGTGGCACCCGCCATCTCAGCGTCTGTAATATATCTTACTATCACGCCTTTTTTGTGGGCCTCACACAGAGCCTCACCGATTTGCCTCAAAGTAAGCAAATACATGCATAGGGAGATGCTGTGCTTGGCGCTCTCTATGAACTCAACGATCTTTAATATATATGTGTTCGAGCACCTATTTCCACACGATATGTTTTTGAAAATGTGTTGCCGGCATTCGATGTTTGCTGGTGTAACAAATAAGCAGCAGCTTGTATAGTTAGTAATTTCTTTTCTACATTTTGAGCTGTAGTATTCTAGTATCACTGGGATAAAAGTTAGAGATATTAGTGCAAGACACTTTCCTAACATTGTATTTGTATTGTTACGGTGTACTTTTTATTTTTTTACTTCTAGGTTATGTTTATGTATCCAATTGACAGATTTGTCATTCGTATGACATATGTCAATATACAATTGTGTCAAATTCACAGTCCGGCATTTTAAACAGGGATGCCAGATCTCATGATTTATCGTGAGAGCTCACGAATTTCGTCTTAATCCCTTGATTAATGTATTAAACCTTACGATATTTAACTATAAAGGAGACCGTCTTATATTTGTAATATCGTGTATCAAGTAGTAAAAGGTTTTTGTAAACAAGTGCACCAAAAACAAATTAACTTAAAGATTTATTTCGTTTGCTCGTTTATGAACGCACTAATAGATGGCAGATTCACTACTACGCGATTATTGCAGACATCTGTGTCACAGACCAGTTTTCTATAAAGACGCGCTAATTAAAATGAGATTTTACAATTATTATTCTATTTCGATTAAATTCATGTAAATACGGACTTCCCCGTTAATATTGCCTAGTTTGGGTCTATAAATAGGCCCTATAAGCGTCATTTTGTACGGTGCAGTTTGAAAACAAAATTTCATTTATTTTATGCTATTTATAGGTATGAATTTCCAGATGTGCGCTGGAGCGAGAAAAAACTTCTTAATGGTTTATTATAACAGTGTGATAAAATTTGAAGAAACTAATAATATAGGTACATTAGACTTTATTATTATTTTATGCACTCGAATTGAGAGCATATATACGAATGATTTATTAAAAATAGGCATTATTTTATCTCAACATGCAAGATTTATAATACTCAAAAATACTAAACAAACCCAAGTATCAGAAGTCATATATTTGTAGCAAATTGTTTATTTTGCATAATTGTGTGAACAATAAATTGGAATACAAAAAAAGTATCACAGAAAAGTGATATGCATGGTGTATATGTTTTAAAAATAGAACATGCATATAAATAATATTTATGTATTTTGTGTAAAAAAACATGCGCTTGGACTACAACATACAAAAATTAAGTGATACCCACAGCAAAATTGAACTTATTTTCGACATCTTTTTATGAATTTGTAAGCAGAGTGCGTATAATAAGTCTAAACAATAAACTCAAAGGTGCCCGAAATGAATACTTTGTTACATACTGCCATGATTAGAGTATTTGCATTTTCTTATTTGTGTTTACAATACTTAACCCAAACGATATAGTAAATAGTGAAAAACGAGATTTGGAACCATTTTTCAGGAACCATGTTATAAATCCAATGATATAATTGTAGATATTTACTTCCTTCTTATTACACTCTTGATTGTAATTTAAAAGGCTTTTAATTTTGGTACTTGCGTTATTTTTTAGAAAGCACAGTTTGGAAGAGTTCTAGATTATTTTAATAATCTTAAAATATTAAAAATAAAACACATGCTTTAATAAAATTTGCTCTCTGCAATTATAAACACATGAATAATATATTTAGGGCAGAAAGATAGTCTGAAATAAGGTACTCATATTTTATTTATTAAATAATTTTTTACAATATTGGAATATAGTAATTACTAAATTATTTATAAATGTTATACAAAATGTGATTGTAAAAAATACTGTCACAATTCTAGTTGTTAAAAATGCAAATGAAAAATGGACTACCGCTAATTTATGTAATTTCAAGTTTGATGATCAGGGTAATGTTTTACTTATTAATTGAAAATGCATGTCCATTCTAGGCTGTCTGCACCACAATCAACTAGGGACAGATCTGTTTACTATTACCTATTATTACAGTTTGTCAGTGTAGTTTAGAATACAGGTCATTTCGTTTAAGAAGCTAGCTGACTGTCATCATCATCACTGTCAACCAATGGTATTGCCATCTACATCTAGAAATGGGGGCCCTTATCACTATAAATTATGTTCACAAAATGCTCAAGAAATCCTAGGCTGCAACTTTTAGCACGAAAATATAAATATTTATTTTTAATTGCTGTTAAAAAATAAATCAGGGTACCCGAAATATGACAGTGAAAACAGCAAGTCCCTATCTTTTTTTGTTTGCCAACCAATGCCCTCCCAAAGAGGAACATACACTTGCTTGCGACCCAATTTGGAGGAAACATGGCTTCCAGAGCATGCATGGCCGCACTGTGCTTATACAGTCACTGTATACTTCTAGTTACTTATTAATTTATTTCCTTTTTCTTTTCTGAGACTAATTCATACTGTATCAATGTCTATGTCATTACCAATGACAAAATGGATCTTCGAATGCTTTTTTAAATTTGAACAATCACTGAATGACTTCGTACAAAAATTACATTTGTATGGCTTCTCACCAGTATGGATCCTTATATGGATTTTCAAGCCTGAAGTATTATTAAATGATTTGTCACATAAATTGCATTTGAATGGCTTCTCACCACTGTGAATCCTTAAATGTTCTATTAAACGTGAATTCTGAATAAATGATTTGCTACAAAAGCTGCATTGGTATGGCTTCTCACCAGTATGTAATCGTAAATGTCTTGTTAAACCAGATCTGTCAATAAAAAATTTACTACACATATCACATTGGTAAGGCTTCTCACCAGAATGAATCTTCAAATGTCTCATTAAATGTGATTTACAATTAAATGACTTGCTACAAGAACTGCATTTGTGTGGATTCTCACCGGTATGGAGCCTTAAGTGTTGTGCTAAATTTAATCTACAACCAAATGATTCGCTACAGAAATTGCATTTGTATGGCTTCTCACCAGAATGGGCCTTTGAATGCTGTGTTAAGTGTGAATTACGAGTAAATGATTTGCTACACAAATTGCACTTGTATAGCTTCTTGCCATCATGCGATCTCAAATGTCTTCTTAAATGAGAACTACAAACAAATGAACGACTACACAAATCACATTTGTAAGGTTTCTCACCAGAGTGGGTCCTTAAGTGTAGTGTTAAATGTGAATTACGACTAAACGACTTACTACATGTAGTACATTTGTATGGCTTCTCATCAGAGTGTGATTTTAAATGTTGCGATAAATACGAACTTTGATTAAATGACTTACTACAGAAAGAGCATTTGTATGGCTTTTCACCAGAATGGATCTTTAAATGCCTGATTAAATGTGAACCAGAAGTAAATAATTTGCCGCACAATTTGCACCTGTGTGGCTTCTCAGCAGAAATATTAAATGGGTTCTGAGATGTAAAAAAATTAACACTGCACATATTCAATTCTTCATGGGTCAGTAAATGACACGCTAACTCCTTCAAAGATGAAAATGACCTGCAACACCCACGACTGCTACACATGAAAATATTATCTTTATAAACAAATGGTAGTCTATTTAATACGACAAAGCAAGCCTTTCGTATTTCTAAGTGCCCATCTTGTATTGTACTCATTGGCTCAATAGAGATTTCTTCCACCTTGACATTATATTCTTCACTTCCTCGTTCATCTTTGAAAATTTCTCTTAAGTCAACATTATAATCCTCAATTTGCTCTTCAGCTTTGAAATTTTCTTGCAACATGAAATCACATTGTTCAATTTTTTGTTCAGCTTTGCTAATGTCTTCTAAACTGACATCATACGTTTCCATTTCCTCATATTCAATTTCTTCTTTAATTTTGCAATTATAATGCTCAGCTGTAGAACCGCAAGGTATTTGCACCAATGTATAATTTTCCTGATTTGTAGCTGAAGAAAAACTCCCTTTATGTTGTTTATCACTCAATTGTTCCTCCATATTCTGAAACCATGCAATATTTTTTATATAGACTCCTAGTTACAATATATGCTATATAAGCTGTTACTCCACTATTATATAAACTAGCCAATGATCGTATACTTATATTAGCTAAATACTCACTATTTTTATGGGAATGAGACTTTCTGTCAAAATAGCAGTTCCACTTTAGATGGTTTGTATACAAAATAATTAATATAGTATTTTACTCGTAAGTTTATGATTATGGGTAGTAATTGTGAAAGTAGAAGTAAAAAATGTATGAGTACTTACACAAACTTAACCTGATAATAATTAGGTAACCAATAAAAACTGTGAATACAATAATTTTTATATAAAAGTAATTTCTTTTTTTATTTAAGTACTAAATAAAACTCATACATGTTGTGGACAGGTGGAAAACATAATATTTGGGAAACCAAATTAAATTAATATATTTATAAAATAAAAAAAATAAAAATATATTTTGAGAACGAAAATTTAAACATATTATTAAACTAAAGAAGAGTAAGAAATTGAAAACAATTCTTTAAAACTACAAGTTGCTCAAAATTGCTATTAGATAAAACATGCCTCCTTTGACTATTAATAATTATATTAACATAAAATAGTCTCTCTGCAGCCGCAGAAGAGGTCAGTGGTGTATTATATCTCAAAAACATTTTTTTGTTATAGTTGGATAATCCTCAAGCGTATTTAAATTAGTCCTCAAATATTCTAATTCTGCTTTATTATTTTTTTTAATTAAATTTGCTGTGTCTGAAAAACTAGATCATTCAGATAGAAACACCCTCAGAAGTGTCATAATTTTCAAACTCAAAAAATGCATGTCGAATGTCAGAAGCAACCTTTTCAGCTACATCTTTAACATCAGAAGACCATAAAGTTATCTGCAGGTACGATTATTTTACATACTTCAGTTCTTAGAGAACCACTTTCGCAATGAACGAGGAACTAGTTACTCTAGTACCTGCCTGGAATTAGTACACTGGAACTAATTCTTGCCTGAAATACCCACCTCCAAAGTCGAGCGGCATTGACAACTTTGACGTTAAAATGTTGTTTACATGGAGAAAGAATGCAGACTCGTAAAATATTACTCATTTTCTCGAGTAGCATTTTACGAATACATTTCCATTTCCATGGAAGTACAAGTAATAAATATTTCAAGTTAAAAATACTTATGAGTAAAAATGACGAGTAGGTTTTTACCCATAACCAAAATACTAGTAGAAGTATTCGAGTAATAGGTAGACTGTGTTTAATATGTGAATATTATGTTGTGGTAACATAAATAATGGTCATATTGGCTAATTTATAAACTACCTGCTAAAGCTTAATATTGCAGAGTGTGAATGTAAGATATATGTTTTTCTACTGCAGTTAATAGTGGAGTGTTCAATTTTGTGAACAGGTTGTATCTGGTGATTATTATTATTTTAATGTTCACGGGTACAATAATAATTTACTAGCAAAATTCAGGCAACTAACAGAAACAGGAGAGAGCAGTAGTGATCGATTAGATCAATAAGTAATTAGGTAGTACGATTTGCATAAAAATGATCTCTCGTATAAGATTGTCAAATAAAATAAAATAAATAATTTAAAAAAAACATACATTTACATTGAAGTTATCTTTGACTTAAATCCATTACTCTAGAGCTTATTACGGCATTCATAGAAGGCTGTGAAAATTGTCAGCTAAAGAGAAAGGGAGAATCACATGAATTCTCATTGTCAAGTCGATCTCATCAATCTACAAACCCACCCAAATGGGTGGTTCAAGCTCACTTGAAACGAGCTAACTAAATAAAATTAAATTAACCAATGTAGATAACAGTTTTTAAGGCTACCATAACACACCGTTCACATGTTAAGCACAGATGTTCAGTTTCATACTACTCAAAAGCTATGATTATTTTGCAGACTTTCGATGCAGTTCATATATAAGCTAGTTACTTTGAATACTGATTATTCTGCTTTTTTTAATATCTAGAAAGTCTGATTTCCTTAAAAGTAGTGAGCTGTTTGATATACACAATAGCTAACTAGTTTACATAATAATGAAGCATCAACTTTAGCTGTAACAGACAAGTTTTAAATCAATTTTAAGACTTAATCTGAAGCCAATCGCAGGTGTGCTTTTTTCTACTTTTACAAATTAAATTCAGTTGTTGGGTAACTTTACCCCATAGCAAGATAACCCCTTAACTAAGTTAACACTTAACATATTCAGTTTATGTGTGGCAAGCCTTTAAGACATTTCCAAAATTCCCATTTACTTTAAATTCAAATAATATGCATTAAATGGTGCATTGTATTTAATCTTTGTAAATTAATAAATAAATCAATCCCTCCTTTACTCACCTCCTGGGTACCAATAAAAATGATCATCAACAAACAATCTAGGAATCAGTAACCTACAGTAACCCGTACAAACAGATAACAGAAACAGATTGGCAATTGACAATTAACAAAATATAGGTTAGGACTTTTCTCTGGGGGAATTTGTCGTGTTCGAGTTTCTCCTTACTGAGACAAAAAAACCTTATTTCAAACTTATGGATCAATTATTCAAATATTGCATGGTAAATAATGAATTTATAACATAACAGAATATGTATTACACATTAATGTTAATAATTTACAACAAACAAAATAAACAATAATGGTTTATACTAACTACAGGCAAATGCTAAATATTCATTTTAGAAAGAAAACTTTTGATAGAATTCTTGGTGTTATCTTGTTGGTGGATTGTATTTTGAACTATAACTTTGAAAAACTTCAATATTTATTTGGTGTAAACTAGAACATGTAAAATACGCATTCAAAAGCCTTTGTAAATATATGTACACCAATAAGTGCAGAGGTGACTGAATTGTAAATATTTTTCAAACCAGGATAAAATGTTAAAGTTTACCTTTATAATGGTTGCTATTGCTTTACTTGTTTATTTAATGTATCCGTTTAATAAAAAAATAAACAATTAGTTAGGTATCCTCATTTAATATTTGTTTTAGTTTTAATTCGAAAATCAAACATGGCTTAAATATAGTGAGTGGGTAATTTAATCCTACTCAATATATAATTTTTTTTGTGAAAATAAATTTATCAAAATTTTCCTTAATATTATAAATACCAATTCAAAAGTGTTCTATAATTTTTTCATTAATTATACTATCATGTCCAGAAAAAGGTGTTTTTTATAATAATGAAATAAGATTTACTTAAATGGTATATTTTATATATAATTCTTATAAAACATGTAAAGTTATACTTGTGCAAAAAGTGTAACACATAATTAGATACAACAATCAGGAACAAAGTATCTATTTCTAAAAAGCTATTTACAATATTATATTACAATGTGACAATTACAAAATACAATAAACCAATAAATTCCATGGGTTCCACAATATTATCCTAGATGAAATCCTTAATAATAAGAAATACCCAACCGAACCAAAATTAATCAAAGAAAATTATTTACACTGCAAACAAACTTTAGCATGTACAGACACCCAAAATAAAAGCTAAATCAAGTACAGGTTGCTTTAGTTATTAAGTACAATTATTACTAGACCTTATAAAACCTTTTTGAAAAAAACAGTCTCACAACTTAATTTATTAAAGTGCAAAATGAAGAGACAGTAATTTATTAAAGTTGATGAGGTCAACCTCAATGAAAAAAAAACTAAAGGTTTTTTCAATTTTTGAAAACAATTAATATAGTATGAAAGTTTACATTATTAGAATGTTAAAAATTCTAATCAAAAAGTATGCATAAATATGTTAAATATAATAAATTATATTATGACTGTTCAATCATGCAGTTTTCAACTAAATTTCAATGAGCTACAGCTCAGAACTTCACAAAACGCTAGAGATACAAAACTTGTATAAAATAGCTCATTAGTTTGCGTGGGGTTTTGGTCTCTCTTTTAATGTTACACAGAGTAATAATTGGTAGTTTTGATTGCTCCGAGCTGTTAAACATGATAATAAAGTTTATTGTATCAAGAGTAACGGAGGTCTTTTTCATGTACCTTATCATTCTACCAATTATGGTTGTTACAGCCCAATTACTAGAATTTTGCGACTTGGTAATGTGTATAATTTGTGTATGATTAATTTCTTTTGATCTACTAGTAAGGTTAAGACACAGCTCATGCACATTAACATCAGTTGAACTAAATGATGTGTTCATTAAATTGTATTATGTAAGCATTAAATTTATATACTATCCGTGAGTTTATAGAATGTAAATTTAATGCTGCAATAGTTATTAATATTAATATAATATAATAACATACTTGTAGTTGATATCTCAATCAGTTGATGTTCAATTGTTTTGCACACATCACAAAATTTTTCTCAAAAATTCACGAAACTCTCATTTAAACCATGTCTACGGCGCCATATAAAAAAACTGTTTCCGTAAACACCCTGTATATTTTGGTCAACTTTTATATAATATACGTAAAAGAATGCAAAACAACATAACAAAACCTTTATATATCTAGCATTTTCCATAAGTACATATCCAAACTTTTATATATTKCAAACTTAATTATGTCCTAAATGGAGGCTGAGATAAATTATTTTATACTTCTAAGTCCATCTTAAGAAAATAAAACGAAGAACGTAAATTATTTTCATTTATTTAAATCACTACATATTTTCTTCATATATTACACTTTTATGACTTCTCACCAGGATGGATTGTTAAATGTCGTGTTAAAATTGATTTCTGATTAAATTTTTTTCCACACAAATTGCATTCGTATGGCTTCTCCCCAGAATGGATCCTTAAATGTCGTATTAAAATGGATTTTTGATTAAATGATTTGCTACAAAGATTGCAGTTATATGGCTTCTCACCGGAATGAATCCTTAAATGTTGTGTTAAAGTTGATTTTTGAGTAAATGATTGGCCACACACAACGCAATCGTGTAGCTTCTGATCAGTGTGTGATTTTAAATGTTGTCTTAAAAATGAACTACGACGAAATGATTTGCCACACAGAATGCACTCGTGTGGCTTCTGATCAGTGTGTGATTTTAAATGTTGCGCTAAATATGAACTACGACAAAATGATTTGCTACATAAATGGCATTGGTGCGGCTTCTCGCCAGAATGAATCTTTAAATGTTGTACTAAATTTGAATTCTGATTAAATAATTTGCTGCAAAAATTGCATTTGTATGGCTTCTCATCACTGTGTGAATTTAAATGTTTGTTTAAATTTGTGCTATTACTAAATGATTTGGAACACAGATTGCACAAGTACGGCTTTTCACCACTATGGATCATTACATGCCTTGCAAGATGTGAACTACAACTAAAGGATGCACCACATGAGTTGCATTTGTATGGCTTCTCACAATTATGAATCCTTAAATGCAGTTTTAAATTAGAACTGTGACTAAATGATTTACGACACAAATTACATTCATACGGCTTCTCACCAGTGTGTGATTTTAAATGTTGTTTTAAATGTGAATTACGACTAAACAATTTGCTACACATAAAGCATTTGTATGGCTTCTCACCAGAGTGTGATTTTAGATGTTCTTTTAAATATGAACTTTGAGTAAACGACTTGCTACACAAGTTACATTTGTGTGGTTTCTCACCAGAATGGATCTTTAAATGTCTTGTTAAATGTGAACTAGAACTAAACAATTTACTACACAAGTTGCATTCGTGTATCTTCTTAGCGGATGTTTGTAATTTCTTTTGAGATTTAATATTACTATTCGATTTTTCATGAGCCAGCGAATGACTTTCTAATGCCCTGGTACACCCTTGGCTGTCGCACATAAAAATATTATCTTTACAAACAAATGATGGACTATTTAAATTGTCAACGCAATGATTTTTGATTTCAAAGTCCCCTTCTTGTGTTGTACCTATTGGCTCACTAATATTTTCTTCCTCCTTGACATTATATTCTTCAGTTTCTGGTTCACTTTTGATTATTTCTTTTAAGTCGACATCATAATTTTCAATTTGCTCTTCAGCTTTGATACTTTCTTGCTTCATGAAATCACACTTTTCAGCTTTGTTAATATCATCTAAACTGACATTATACTTTTCCATTTCCTCATACTCAATTTCTTCTTTAACTGTGCATTTATACTGCTCATCTATAACACAGCTAGATATTTGGGCCAGACTTTCGTCATTTGTAGCAACTGAAGGAAAGCTTCCTCTGTGTTGTTCATCATTCAGTTGTTTCTCCATATTCTGAAACCATGCAATAACTTGTTTATACATGCACATAGTTATAGGCTTGGCAAGTTCCTCAAGTCGACGACGATTGTCTAAGATTTAGAAGACGATATATTTGGAACAGAAAAGTGCAATCCAACATAATAATGACTCTTATTTATAATTCCAAACTAATTTCAGTCGGTTGATTTACATAATTTTCGTAAAAAGATTATTACAAATTGAGTAAGGGTGGTAAACTAGTGAAGAGCTACCATGTGAAGCTATGTAGTGGAAACTGTTGATGGCAACAATAATAAGTAGGTATATAATGGATAATGTTTAAGCACGTAACAAATTACTTTTTTTATATACAATTAAATTAATTTTTCGCAAGAGTATTTACATGTTACAATGCGCCGCTTTTATCCACTGTATGCTTCATTCCTCTACTCATGGATGACTAAGAAAAATGATTTTCTTTAGTATTAGAGCCACCACACAACAATTTTGATTTCACCGTTTTATTAGTGCTTATAACATTTTTTGTTAACTCAATTATATTATATATTACGTTCAGCTATGCTTTCAAGTACAACTGTCACTCAATTATTGCCATAGGCGGCCACTATTGGCATTACTTGAGATACTTGCAAGCCTATAATGTAAAACGTATTTATGTTTGTCTCAAGCTAGTTTGAGGTGCACTTTTTTCCATTTTTACAAATTTAGGTATTAGTAACTTCATCCTATAGCAAGATAACCGTCCGAATTACTCTAATACCCTTGTTTGTATATACACAAGGCTAACACATTCAGATTATGTGTGGTAATCGCTTTGAATAGGGCAGTCGTTCTTAACCTTTTAGTTATGAGGGACAAAATGATTAAATTTTTGTCTTGTCATTAATCACTAGCCATTTGGCAGTAATCTACAGTACATAGACTGTTCTATAAATGATTTACGAATAAAATTATTTGAAACCGAGAGTATAATATTTGTGAAAATTTTATGTGAAGTAAGGCATGTGATTGGTTTAGATTTTAATTACAGAAAGTTGATTTTAGCTTAATATAAAGGACAAACCTGCCCAAAGGCTAAGGTAATCACCCTAACTTTGAGGAATTCTTAGGCTCCTTAAACCTTAAACTAATCTAGGTACATATTTACATAAATTTAAATGATGTGTATTAAATGGTTTTCATGCCTTGTAAATTTATAAATAAATCAACCACTTGTCTACGCACCTCCTGTATTAAGTACAACAGAAAAATGTACGTCAACAAAGAAGTAACCTGTATAAAATATAAATATAAACTTAGACCAAGAACTCTTTCCTAGTCTAAGAATATAAATATGTAGATTGTAGATGGTAGATGGACAAAATCTAGGTTACAGTTAGGCAGTGTTGCCAACACTCAAAACTTTTTCCCGCTAAACACGGGCTTAAAATCCGGTAGATAAAACAAAAATCCGCTAAAATTTAAATTATTACAATAATTAAAACTAAAAAAACTTCTTACAAAGAAGCATATTTGTGCAGGGAACGAAAAGTTTAGGTACTAATACCCAAAACAGTAAACTTTTTACAATTTACAATTTAGTATTCTAAAATTCTAATGATAAAAAACAGCTTTTCATAAAAAAATATTTTGTAAATTATAGTACCTAGCTGATAGAGAAATTAAACACAATCTAGTACAAAAATAGTATACTGAAGGTAATATGTGTACAATATAAAAGATACTTGTTTAAAAACACGAAAAAGAATGTGTTAGTGTTAAATTAAGCTTAAAATCAATTGGAGTTCTGTTATTCTAAAAGTCTGTTGTGCCAATTTTTGACAAAAAATGTTGTTTGTACAAAATCTTTACAACACTCGTCTAGTCTTTTCAATCCATACCTAAGGGAAAGTATTGCGTTTACCATATTCGTAGACATTTTGATGTTTATTGCAACAGCAATATTATTCACAAGATATCATTAATGATGTAATGAAGAGACAGAAAAACCTTATTAAGAGCCGCAATATCGTTAGTATAAGATATTATCTAAAATGAATTTGCAAACTGCATGAATAATACAATCATTTCCAAAAACAAAATCAGCTAAGAATTCCGCTATCTGCAATTAGTCGTTTTGTCCGCAAAATCTACCGGAAAATCCGCTTAATTGGCATCACTGCAACTAGGTTAGGATTTTTCTGGGGGAATTTGTCTTGTCTCTAACCAGAGTTGCCAACACTTAAATTACTGTCCCCACCAGAAAATCACTAAATGTCAAACTGTCTCATAAAATATGAAATCTGCTTTTACCCTCCGCCTTAATAGGATAGATCTATAATAATAATTCAAAAAATACGACAAACATGTATATATTTACAAAAAAGTAAACATCCTCTGCAATTCAAAGATGTTTTATATAACTGAAAAATACAAAAGTATTCATTTGCATACAAAAACATACAAAAAACAAAATATTAATTCTAAACAAATACCTAACGAGGATATCAAAATACTAGACTTTAATAAAACAGTTTCCTGTATCAATAAAGCAATACTTTCTTTTTATAAAAAAATATATATATATAGCTAAATATAAAAAATATATAAAGAAATAAATACTCTTTTTATACTTTAACATGCATAAATTCAAAATCTTCATCAAAAATAACTTCTTTATAGGTATCGTTACTTTTTATTTTAGCAAAGATTGATTTTGGCACATCAAAATCATAGCAATAACTGTTGTAGTGTTGAAGGCTTGATCTTACAGTCAGTATTGCATTTAGCATCCCAAAATTACTCTGTTTCTCAGTTTAGATTTAATCAAAGACATCTGACTAAAAACCCGCTCCACATCTGCATTCAAGTGTGGCAAAATTAACATGATACAGTAAACTCAGCCAATTCTACAAAAGGGTTATTGCTTTATGTATCTTTAAAAGTGTATACCTCAATCCAGAACAATTTTTGGTGTCAGTTTTTTCCTTCCATGGATTGTAGATAATAGTTCTCCGCACTGATTTTCAATACTGGTTATGGTTTCCTCTGAAACTAATTTGAATTATTTATTGAAATTAACAAAGGAGTGATAGGCTTTTAACTACTTTTAATTTACTTTCAATCGATAGTATACTAATTTTGTCGGCATTGTTCATTTCAAACATTTTGTTAACCCTTTGTATATCAGCTAAGATAGGTCTTATATACATATACGATAAATAAATAATTAGCATCATCGATTTGAATGCACCATATTTTACACCTGCCATGACAGTGGCGTTACCACTACGCCTTTTAAATTTAATTCAATGTCCTTTTTATGCATGTTATAATAATAGCATCTGCATTATATTTGTCTTAAAGGTGACAAATATGAAAACTTTCAAAATTTTGTTTGAACTTGTGTCAGGCAAATTTTGAGATTCTTCGTCTTTGACAAAGATTACAGGTGTAATCGAAACGTCAGACTAATAACTTTTTGTCAGTGTTTGCAAGAGACAGCGATCTTTCCGAAAAAATATTATCTTAATGTTATAAATTAGTTGTTTTTTTTGAAAAATAGATTACAAAAAAACCTAAATTTTTGTCAACAGATATGTCAGTAGGTTCGTCTAATAATAGACTGTATGGGGTATCACCGATCTCATTAATAAGGTTATCTATAAAATAGTCATAAAAAACATTTTTAATTATAGCACTGCATTTCGTATGGTGCATTTGCAAATGTTCCGCTGCTTGTTCATGGAAAACTGCTTTACACAGTGGTATTAAATGGTCTGTTACCACAAACGCGTGTTTTGCGACAAATAACGCCTCCGTTCTCATAAAAGGAATTTGGGGTTGCACTTGAACTAGACATAACGGTGTTTTATGTCTTTTTGATAAATGGGAAAACAACTTTGTAAGCAGTTCAAGTCAATTTATCAATTAATACCAGAAATCGAGAAGAAACGTCAACAAATTAAAATAGTCTTACTGCGCTCGCAAAATTTCAAAGAGCTAATTTCAAATCAGTTTATTTACATTTACAAAGAACCCATATACATTTTCCAAGTAACGTACAATAATAGCCTAGCGGTATCCTAGGAGAAGGATTTATTTGTGTTTTGTTGATTGCCTGGATACCATTTTGCAGTTTTACATTGCCGTTTTGTGTGAATTTCTGTTGAATAGCTCGTTGGATCTCAGGGTTGGATAACGGAAAATCAGTGTATGATGTCACATTTTGTTCTAGCTTCTGTTTAAAAATATTTTCTTGTGATGTCTTGTTTTCATTTGGTTGTAAATGGGAAAGTATATCCCAGTTTGTATTTTTTACTCCTTGAGATATGTTACTGCTTACAGTGATAACTAGTAATAAGGAGCACTGAAAGCAAAAAATCTCAAAACGCAATCATTATTTTTCAGCAGCACTTACCAAAGCAATCAGTTTAGTTCGTATCATACTACCTTATCCGGCACACCAAGTTGACTGCATTGTTCAGACAATTAAAATCTTTTAAATTCGCTTGTTATCACAAACAGTAAAATTAAATTTTTATAGCAAATCAGACTGAAAACATTGTACAAGGCAGCTATAACTCATGCTGAGCAAGAATTAGAGGTACTTAAAAAGGCACTGCAGAAAATACATGAAATATGCAACATTAAAAATGAAAAGAGAATTTAGTTGGGCATAACATATTGAAATTTTATAACTTGTTTCAAATAATAAGCAGTGATGTTAAAATTACTTCACAATGAGTAATTAATTACAATTACAATTACTTTGGGAAAATTTAATTAATGACAATTAAAATTACAAAATTGTGTGTTCAAATAATCAATTACATCTGCCTATAAAAATTGTGCTATCAAAAGTACTTTGACGTTTTTGTAGACATCATAATATGGTCGTCATATGTGCCTTTCATTGCATGTCATTTGTGGTTGTATTATCATTCTGCATTAGCAGATAAATTGAATCTGCTGTGTTTCTTTTTTCTGCAAATTTTATTAATTGCAGGTGTAATTTGTTTCACCACATACACATGATATACAAGATTTTTGTTATTGTTGAACTAATTAATGTATGCTTAAAAGTTTCCTAAAAATATTTTACCTGTAGTACTTGGTGCTCAGAACCGATAACTTTAAACTACCAGTCTACAGGTTTGCAATTGTATTCTGTAGACTAAAAATATTAAAAATAGTTTTGTAGAAAGTAATTGTGAAAATATAATTGCTACTGTAACAAAACGAGTAAATCAATTACAAGTAATTAATTACTGATTTAATTACAATGAAAGTAATTCAGTTACATTTTAAAGTAATTGTAATTAATTACTTAACAATACTGACACTTAGTAATCTGATTAATTAATTCTTTTGATTTTGGAAAATTACTTCACTTCTATCTGGCAATAAAGAACCGGTACACAAAAGACATGGATTAAAATGCGCCTAACTTCAGCCCAAACTTTGCCTATGTATGTGGGGAAAACAGCCATTCCAGCAGGTTCGACTTACTATGCTAGGTATAATTTTTAGTCATATGTTTAGTCTTTAAGCTAAAGGACATTTTTTAAGAAAAGAGAAAACGACTTTTTATGCTGACTGAGAAATAGAAATTTATATTATGCACAAAGCAAACCTTTAAGCCTTAAAATTGTTTTCTATCTGTCCACTTTGTCTTGCCCCTGACAGCAAAACACCCCCATCAGAGACTTGCTTTTGCCCACTGTTTTTGAAATAACGCCTGCCTACTGAGATATTTACTCTTAAGCCTAGGGAACGAGAAACACTTTTTGAAAAATAACTCTTAGACCAGTGGATATAATTTCATCAAATTTTGGTTATTATTAGAACTGGAAGTCATTAAAATGATACACACTTTTTTTTTTAATGAATGTTTTGGAAGAGCTGGAAGGGGGCCAACCTCCCACATTTTAAACCTTAACTTTAAAACGGGTAAGTATTTTTCTTAAAAATATATGCTTTTTTAATCTTTGGGCCTTGTGAACAAAAAAAGGTACTGTTTGTTGATCCGACTAAAATTGATTTTTTCTGAGAAAATTGCAGATGAATGTTAGGGTTCACATTATAACTGCTTAATATCATTTTGTTTTTATCAAATTGGTTGTGATAAATAACAAAAATTGTGATTGACCACTTCTCATATCTGTAAAAATTTTAACATTTTAAAGTAAAATTTGTATTGTTACAATAGGCAATTTTCAAAATAAGAAGTTTTAATTATAGGAAATCATTAAATACATATCAATATTCCATTATTATTATTTCAGAATGTTTGCAACAAATAATGTGAGGTCAGAGAAAATGTCAAGGTATTATCAAAATGTCAATGTAACAGTGACAACTAACACAGTTTTATTATTTATCAAATGATTTATTTAAGCAGTAAAAATGTGAACTTTAACATTAAACTGCTATTTCTCGGAAAGGATCAATTTTATTGTTTATAAGGCCCAAAGATTTATAAAACATATTTTTGAAAAAAATTCTTACCCATAATGTATTATTTTACTTAGCTATTTGAAATCTTCGACTTCTTGTACTGAACATGTTGGTAAATAAAATGCAACATATTTTACATCAGTAAAAATACTTTATTTCTTTGTGCTATCACAACCTTTTGTCAAGGCATTTACATTGTGTGGAACTTTAAAGCTCTGTAAAAATATAAATTAATGCACGTGGCGACATAAAGTTCATGTCATGAACAGTAACGCAAGTGCTCTAATTCTACAAATCACATATAAGCATAGACATTTATTTGGCTACTGCTCCCGCTGTAACTTGGTAAACGTCAGGAACACCTGCAAAAGGTAAAAAAATTAATATCTGTAATTAAATTGTTTTATAATTTTTGAAAAAAGCGCAGAGTACTTGAAATTTTAGGTATTTGATGTTCAGCCATGGACATGTAACAATTTAAAAGGGTTGTGTATATGAGATAATTTTTTTTTGGTAGTAAAACACTATTAGTCAAATAGATATTGCTGCCTTGTAATAGTGTCATCCTGTAGTACAGAACATCACCTAGTTTTATAAGTTTTTCTGGGAAACCAAAAGTTGTCCCTTCGGCGACAGGCACTCAAGCCCTACGGGCTCTCGTGTCTGTTTCCGGGGCAATGCGTTGTCAAATTTCTGTGAAATTACTTTCAATTTATTCTCACTTTCTTGTGATATTACTGCCGAAAACGATTGGACCATTTTAATGTACTACTTAATGGCGAGCAGCATACAGGGTGTCCCGCAATATGTGGGCAACCTCCCAGAATCTGAAAACTAGTGTAAAAATAACACTATTTTACAGTATAAGTTTTTTTGAAATGACACCAGCCTACTGAGATATTCACTCTTAAACATGGGGGAAGAGAAACAGTTTTAAAAAAATATCTCTTAGACCAGTTGATATAATTTTATCAAATTTTTTTTTGGGGGATTAGTGAGGGGGTCAACCCCCACAGTTTACCCTTAAGTTTAAAAAAATCCTTGGGCCTTATAAACAAAAAATAATTCCCTTTTCTCTTGCTGCTAAAATTGATCCTTTCCAAGCAAATTGCAGTTGAATGATAAGGTTCTCATTTTCACTGATTAACTAAATAATTTGTTTTTACTAAATTGGCCATGACGTTAGTTGTCATTGTTACATTAACATTTTGATAATACCTTACGTTGGTTGTTGCAAAAATTCTGAAATAATAATAATGGAATATTCATATAAATGAGAATGTTAGCATGCATTTAATGACTTCCTATAATTGAACTTCTTATTTTGAAAGTTGCCTATTGTAACAATTATGAATTTTATTTTAAAATGTTTTGACAGTCATGAGAAGTGATCAATCACAAATTTTATTATTTATCACAGCCAAATTGTTAAAAACAAAATGTAAATCCAAACAATGAACTGCAATTTTCTCGGAAAGGGTCAGTTTTAGCCGCATAAACAAAGTGTACCTCTTTTTGTTTACAATACCCAAAGATTTAAAAAACACAAATTTTTGAAAAAAATACTTACTCGATTTAAAGTTAAGGATTAAAATGTGAGGGGTTGCACCCTCCCAGCTCACAAAGACATCTATTAAAAAAAATGTGTGCATCATTTTAACGGCTTCCACTTCAAATAATAGTAACCAAAATTTGATGAAATTATATCAACCGGTATAAGAGATATTTTATTGCAAAAAAGTTATACTGTGAAATAGTATGAATTTTACACCAGTTTTCAGATTTCGAGAGGTTGCCCACATAATGCGGGACACCCTGTATAGGACCTCTAATAAATGAACCTTCACTTTTACTTTTACATTTTCATGGTTGTCTGGTCCATTTTACAGTCTTTGTTTAGAAACACTGACAAATACATAGTGAGGGAAACTATTGTGTATAGAAGTATACAAAAGTATAAAAAATATGAAAAACCATATTAGAAATGAAATTAAGTACTTCAATACCCTTTGCAGAAATTGAAATTGGGGCATTAGTGGTTCGAAAAAATGGAGGCAGACAATTTCTGCTTTTAAGAAATGAATACAAAAAGTTTACTGTTTGTTCTTTTACACATTTTACAGTTTCAGCTTCTAAAATGCAAGTGCTACCTACTTTAGTATTAATAATAGGGATTTCCTATTTCAACATTTGCATGCCAACCACTCCTTTATTTGAAATTTTTGAAAAAATGGTTGATACAAAAACGATAGAGTTTAGTTCAGAGAATCTTATAATACTAATTACTGCACATTTATATTAAAGAAAAAACAGCATAAATATAATTTTCGTGAATTGGGAGATACTGTAGCACTCTCTAGTGAAGATTCTACGAACTTGAAAATAATTTCCAGCAACCGCTGTTAGCCTCTTTAATCAGTATCTGTAGGACTAGCATTTGTTTGTAGTGGAAGTGATGTTTTGTATACAGCAATTGGGTATTTCAGCGATTTTTGTTATTATACATTCCGAATGATCAAATTGAAATAAGATTGATGTGTTTTTTTTAAATTTCTTTCACTGTTCCCTAGAACTTGTGATATTAATTAATATAAATTAAGGAATTCCGCTGTGATGACATAAGGTTGTACCGTGTTGAAAAGAGAGGGATAAACAACAATCGGAGTAAGTAGCAACATCGTGTACAGCCGACCACTGACAGTACAGCGACAGCTGCGCTGAATTATCTGTAAACACGTTTTTTATCTGTTGTGTTTGTTTTCTTTTGTTTATCGTTCGTTGTTCTTGCGTTAATTAAGCATCATCAAATACAAACACAACAAATCCAAAACCGGCACAAGATGATAACGTTTACAAAACCACATGTGTTTACAATCAGCTCCTCTGACGCCCCACATCCAACCGTGATTTGACAGCCACAAAAGAATGCAAAGTAACATTGTTGCCAAGTTGCGTATTTCTTTTTTCAGTTAAGTCGTCATATCCTTTGGAGGGCGTTTTAAAATAGTTCAACTTTGACTTGAATATTCATACATACATTTTTTATACTAACCAACATAGGGAATTATTTGTTTATGTTACAATTAGTAATGAAATTATATCGAATTCCGTAATTTTTACTTTACTGAAATACCCAATTATCAGACTGCGTGACACTTTACCTGTTCTAAGCTAGATTGTCCTATGGAATAATCCTCTATGTTTATTTCCCTCTTGCCCTTCTCCATTATTCCAAACATCTTCGACCACAGCATCGACTTCCCTTTGATGTAATACGAAAGCAATTCTTGATACTTCTCCCTCAGCACGGCGCTGGGGAAATGCTCTTTTACGAACGCCTCGATTTGGGCCACCTCTTCCGCACAAATGTTATCGGCGTCACCTCCTGATTTCCTCACTTTTATCGTTAGGGTATAGCCGTCGGAAAATTTGTTTTTGAGGTGCTGCGTCGATCCTAAACATCTGAAGTTGCCATTGACCATGATCGCCAGCCTGGTACACAATGCTTCACATTCTTCCATGCTGTGTGACGTCAGGACGATACATTTGCCGCTGTCTCTCACTCGGCAGAGCGCGTTCCAAAGATAACGTTTTGTAGCTGGGTCCATACCTAAATATTAAAAATGCAGGAGATACAGGGTGTTTCTATAAATAAAGATCTTGTCAGAAAAACCAAAGTATTCAAAATATGATTGTGATCGTCAGAAATGAAGCGCGTTAAAATGAGAATATTTTACCACATCCAAGATGTAGTAAACCACGTTAAACACATCCCTACCATATCACTAATTAAAGTAATGATAAAATAGATATATTATTTCATTTTACTTTGTCAAGTTTGATAATAAAATGAGGTAGAACCAACAAAACATGGGTAAGAGAAGAATACAGAATTACTACACTGGGGAGCCCCACCTTGAATTATCACTTCTTCTTGGCCAAATGCAAACGTAATTTAATCTAACTTACAAGAAGGATAAAAGAAATAAAAATAATAGGAAGTGGACTATTTAAAGTAATTTATTAATAGTTTCCATAATTTAATAAAATAATTTCTAAAATTTGCGTGGTGCATAACTATAGTGCCACTTAAAAAAAACCTTAAGGTGGCTGTGATCAAACGTCAAAAACATGTTTATATTTTGTTATTAAATATTAACTGTAACTGTGTTGTAACAATTGTTTTAAAAATGCCTCGTGGAAGGTATCTGAGTGACATGAAAAAAGGTAAAATTTTGGCTTTTTGGGATGAAGGCTTTAGTCACCGAAAAGTTGCTCAAAGAATTAACTGGTCTCGTAAAGTTGTTGCCAATTATTTCCGAAACCCTGAACAGTATGGCACAAACAAGAAAGGTGGCCCTAGAAAAAATTTCTCCCAGAGGTGCAAGAACAATTATTGCCACAGCGAGTAACACTTTAAAAAGTCGAAAGAGAATTGCTCAAGAGTGCAGGCTTGATGTTCAAAATGGACTATAGGGAGGAATCTGGAAAAAAAGTGAACACATTGTATGCTGAAAACTACTAAAAAAATGTCCGAGATTTCTTCCTCACCATAAAACAGACCGTTTTGAATTTGCTCATGAGAATATGAATCAAAATTGGGAAAAAGTAATTCAAAACTTCAGAATTAAACCATGTTATCTTTTAAGAAATATCAGATTATCTTTTCTGATATAAAAATTTAATCTTGATGGTCCAGATGGTTTCAATTGGGTATTTACCATGTATTTATATTTTATTAAATTGAATATTAATAGGTAGCATCTAATCAACAAAACAGCTGAACCAGCTTATAAATTCGAAAAAATTGATCGTAGGGTGTATTTTTAATAATAAAAATGTGAATAGTTAAAGGGACCGCCAAAACGCGAACATATTGGCCACGACGTCAGGTGTCTTGTAAATGGCCGCTTGTTTACATCTAGGGTCAGCTCGTCACGCGTCAGCCTCAGCCCATCAATTTATCAGTTTGTTGTTTGCGTTCATTTTGTGACAAGCGAATTAAAATACGCCAAGAAAAAGTGAAATACTTATAAGTTATGACTTCTGAAGGCATGTTCATTGTTATGGAATTTGTGTACAGCGACGAGCGGTTCAACGCAGCGGAGATGAGGGACGTAAAAGCAACAGCATAAGTAAACGTTTTATCAAATTAACGTAGCATTGATAATTTAATCACAGTGGGTTGTTGGAAACATACTATTTGTAAACATAAAAATGTAAGAATCATAAATGTACTCTAAACTTGACATTTATTTTAGAGGTCAGAATAAATATAAATTGCCATTTATTTTCGGGGCTATTGTATGGATATTTTTGCCTCTTTGGATAGAGACGGCCACCTGTGGCCGAATAGGAAAGTGTGTAGTGTTTAAAAGCCTATGGTCCTTATTTTAAAATATGAGGATCTACTTTTATCCCTTATGACCCCCTGGATTCAAGGCTGTTCCAGGAAGTGCCAAAAGTGTCAAAAATGTTGACATGTTGAAGCTTTGAAAATAACATGAAAAGCTTTCTCACCTGTTGTGGGCTCATCTAAATATATAACTGGGGGATCCCCAATCAATGCGATGGCGGTGCTCAACTTTCTCTTGTTTCCCCCACTATATTCCTTCACTTTTTTATTGAGATGCCTGTAAAAATCGAATTCCCTTGCCAGATTTTCAGCTATTACTCTGCTGTCCGCCAGGGTAATCCCCCTCAACAGGCAAAACATTATCATGGTTTCCTTCCCAGTTAGATCATCTAAAACAGCATCAAACTGCGGACAGTATCCGATTTGCTTGTGCACTCTCTTCAGGTCAGTTTTCAAACTCATCCCGTTGACCCACGCGTCTCCGTACGTGATGTCTACGTCGCCTGTCATCATTTTGAATGTGGTGGTCTTACCCGCGCCGTTTATTCCGAGCAGGCCGAAGCATTCATAGCGTTTGATTCCGAGGGAAAGTCCGTTTACGGCTAGGAACTTTTTGTAATACTTCGTTAAGTCTTTGAGGACGACGGTGTACTCTGCCAGTGATGAGTTTCTTATCTTTTCTTTTTCGTTGGCTACGTCAACGKCTTCATCGGGAATTGGCATTGGTCTGGATGATGCGTTTGCGTTGATTTTGTACATTAGCTTGCTGAAGACGCCAAATTCAATTATTAAGAGTAGTACCAAGGCTATGGTTCCCACAATAAAGGAGAAAAATATGTTTCTTCCCACGCCAGGCTCATCCCAAGCAAAGTAGTCCATGTTTATATCTGAAATAATATTGTGGTCAAGTATATTTAGGATGTGAATTAGAAGACAGTTTATAAAAAATTGGCTACCACCAATCTAATGAATTTATGTAGCCAATTAACTATTCACCAAAATTTTATTTATTGTAGTATGAGAATCGTAAAAATGTGATAAAGTTTCATTATACTGGGTGTCGCAAAATTAAGGCTGTCCGAGTTCAGTGTGTCTAAAAGTAATAAAAAAAAGGTATCTCCCTCGCACAAATACTTGCATTTCAAAGTGCAAGCTTTTGTCACTTTTGTCTAAATATTTTATGAATTTTATTATATTTTATTCTAATGTTGAGAATGTGTACTGAAACAATAATGCAAAAAATATTTTTATAAAAAGTTACTTTATTTCGCTTTGCATTGTTGTCTAACTCTATTGCTTTTTAAAAAATGATTACAGATTTTTATGTCAAATTTAATCTGCTTGAGAGTATCTCCTACAAGGCTGTGAMCATAGGCGTAATTAACATAATATTTTAGGGGGKAGCTTAAGTTCCTCAAGTAGAAATAATAAAATTACTTACAATAGGTAATAAAACTGTAAATATTTAAGTTGACTTTCTCAGTGGAGACAGCTTTGGCGATTGCAGTTCAATGCATATAAATAAATTATTATATTTAAACCCTGAAAAATATTTTTAGGGAGGCGATTGATAAGTTTTGGGGGGCTCAGCCCCCCAAGACTCCCCTAGCTACGCCCATGGCTGTGACTAATCAATTCTAAAGAAAACATGTCTGTTTGAAGTTTGCCGTAAAATGACCCATTCGACCCCAAAAATTGGTATTGTGAAGATTCTATTTTGTCAATTGTGGACCCAGTTTTATTAATATTCTCACATTTAGTGAGTTTTGTATTTTTATACTTTGCTTCATGTTCTTTATTGTTATACTTTGTAATTCAAAAGCCCTGACGAAAAAACTAAACGGTTCCAAAAGCTTGGCACCCAAATAAAGAGAAAATAATACATATAACCTGCCTGTTGACCCAATGCGCAAGCCATCAAATTTAAATATATTATATACATCTTTACAGTTTTTTTTTTGTATCTATCGAGATATCGAGGACTAAACAAATGTAAGAAACAAGACGATATAATAATGTTGAAGTACCTACAGTTCAACTCAGAACAAAAAAAAATGTCCAAACCACAACTCTCTATCATTATAAAAGTTACCGAGTACCCTGCAATTATAACAATGGGGGACCAGCTTTTTATTTTATCATTTTATCACAAATCTTTAAATGAGTACAAAAAAAAGTTGTTGGAATTAAAATTGTGGAGAATTTAGAAATACATACATAACCCCAATCGTGGAAAAAAATCCAGCGAAACTGAAACTACCAAATATACGTTGAGAACATTACCAACCGCAACACAAACACCTTGTAAGACATATTAAAAGAAAAACTACAAATCACAGACGAACCAGAAGGACCTTGGAAGAAACTATTCAAGAACCACAACCAAAATACAAATCAGAGAAGGAGAAGAAATCATATCGACAACAACAGAAAAGAGTAAAAAACCAACAACGGTGGAGAGAATCATAGCAAAATGACACGTAACTGAAAAAAAAATAATGGTCAGAAATCGCAAAAGACAAGAAAACAATAAATAAGGAAGTCCTAAAGTTGTAAACAAGCTCAGGCAGCAGCTCATCAGAGGAAGAACAAGAACGATGCAGCTATCATCCAACACGGATGCTAATAAAAAGTATCTGCTGCTTGGATGCCCTAAAAACCTCCCCATTCCAGTCCCCAAACTCCTGTAACATGCGCTACGTGGGAGCCTACTAGCAACAAGCGTGTAACTCCTCCAACCCAGCGTAGACGTAGCCGGCCCGGCGGTATATCCGGGAGCGGCAGAAATGCCTACTGTACGCTGGTTCAATCAATCAATCAATGATCTAGGTAGCCATTTTTTTCTAAAAAATTTCCTCAAATATCTCAAACGAAACAATCCAAAATACAGATTACCAATATATGCACCTGAATTAGAAACACATAATTTTGAAGAATTAGATTTAAGTAGAAAAAGTCATAGTGTCACAAAAGTAAAAAAAAAGTTAATTTTTTTTGGTTGATTTCAGAGAACATATTTGGATTTACATATTTTAGATTTTCTCAAAAAAAACCGACTCATTCTAATTAAATTGAATAATAGCTCCTTTTTTTTTACATGTTTTACTGATCTTTTTAAAAACAATGACAATTTTTGATACTTCATACACAACTTCTTTAAGAAAATGCTTCTGCCTTATCTCCAACTTTGTTATGCCATATCATTAGCCATATTATAGTTTGATTTGTTAAAGAATATTTTTTTTTTGAAATTTCAACATTCTGTATATCAAAAAAAAAGGAAGCATTTCCAGACTCATGAAATTTATTACAATGATCTTTGAAACACCCTGTACATTTATAAGAAATAAGTAACTATTAAAATGTAGACAATATTTACCACAACATCCTTCAAAGGCTGCGCAAACAGCAATCCAGCATTGATCTATAGTACCATTTGTATTTTCTGCACAGAGTTTAACAACACTTTCACAGTTGTCATATGTTGCCCAAATGGTATAAAGATTGCGAATCCCAGAGCTTAGAGAGTAATGTGGCATACTCAAAAAGATCCAGTCCAACTTTTCAGCGACATACTCCAAATCCAAGCCTTCAGTTGACAGCACTTGTACAGTTAAAAAGGCTGCAACACCTAAATAAAAAATTAAATTTAAAACGGATTTGGTTGGCCAATCAATTTTTAATGGAAATATTAGGTATCTGAAACATGTCTCAGGTGGATTCTATAAAGAAGTTATCAAATTTTGTGCAACATTATGAGTACTTCAAATATGTACAAGAAAATTTTGAAACCCATTTTGAAATATATTTCCCTGTTTTTGCTCAATTTTACATACCTGTTATAATGTTAAACAATGTCATCCTAGTGTAACCGGTAGAAGGCACTTCAAAGAGATATGAGGCTAAAAATTCAATAGGCAGCATGCAGTATCCAAAAACGAGTAGCAGCACAAACACTCTCGCTGAAATGATCAATACTTTAACATTTTATTGCTACAATCTTTTAATAGCATTACCAATTTCTTCGAATGTCTGGAATCCACCTTCTTGGAAAGCGACTAGTGTTATAAGGAGGCAAATACTTGTAAAAATGAAAGTCAACAAATCACAAATGAACGATGTTAACCAGAACGTCGTCACGTCCACACCAGAAACAAACTGCAAATGTTTCGCTTTCGTTACACGCTCCCTGACGTAAAACAACACATAAAACGATGAAACAAAGGCCATTCCAAATCCTATATTAAACGCTAACTGAAAACCCATCGTGTTTCCTTGTGACAGTTGGTTAAACTAATGAAAAAATTTTGTTAGCAAGATTATTAACTAAAGCTGTATGTCTTACCCTGGTACTTATTGTGTATGGTAGGGGATAGTTGGTCATTTCCAAGGTGTAATTAACCAATGTCTTTACAATGCTACTGAGTCCCATCGCAAGTGCGAGAGGTGGGGAATGATACGGCTGGTTATTGAACCAAAGATTTACGGAGCTCTCATCAAAAGTACCACCAATGATGTACCGCTGTCTGACCGTAGATACCTCTTCTTCGGTCTAAACAAAAAATGAACATTTTATTTAGAATGTTTTAATTTGATTTCTACAAAGTTCACATGAATTAGTTGAAATTATTTTAAAAGAAAAACTAATTTTTTTAATGAACACCACCACATAAGGCGAAATGCCATTTTGTCTCCTTTTTGTACCATCTATCCTGTCCTGACCTTATGTGATAAACAAAATCCTCTACTGGGACCAAAAATTCATTTTCAAACAGCTCTACTTTTGAAAGGATTAGATAGTAGTGTAGCGATATAAATCATAATAATTTTTATTCTTATGACAGAAACAATCTCTACTTAACTGTCAGTTGTTATATAAACTGAGATAATTGGACTATAAATTTTTTTAAAGCCCAGCACTCAACATTATTCATTATATACAGGGTGTCTCTAAATTCGATGTCATAATTTCTAGTGCGTATTCCTGACGTGAAATCATGACGAAAAGTCTATATAAACATGTGTCCGAAAATGCTTCATTTTTGATATACAGAGTGTTGAAGTTAAAATCAAGATTTCGATTTATTTTATTTTTTCAGAACGGTTTTTTGAATCTTTACGAATTTTGGGAGAATGTTATAATAGATCACGGCTAATAATCTGGCATAAAACATTTTTTCATATCTGTAGCAGAGGCGACGTAGGGGGAGGGGCAGAGGGGTTTTCTCTTTGAAAAAAAGTTGTGTGTGAGATGTCAAAAAGCTCGTCACTATTTTCAGAAAGTGCAACAAATAAGATACAAATTAGGACCTCTTATTGCATTTCGCTAGAATAAACCGCTTTTGAAAAAATCGACAAAACCTGAATTCCTTCAGGTTGTCGTAAATAGACCAAAAATTAACTTATTTTATTTTCCAAAGAAATTAACGTTTATGGCAACAATTTTTTTGAATTAATTGAACTATATCATGATACGTGGTCAGACACAATGATTACCACCATATCTAAACAGTGGCGGTAATTTGTAGGGGGCAAGAGGTCTTTTTTATAAAAAGATTGTTTCTACATTTCTTAAACCGTTTCAATAATTATAAAGACCGGTAAAATATAAAAAAGAAAAATTAATTTAATTAATTAATTAAATTAAACTAATTATTTTTTAAAGCTAGATATGCAACTTGCATTTGGCGTTATTAAAAATCTTTAAAAAATGCAATTTCTTAATTTTACAATAATGGCTTGTCTTAGCAGTATAAAAAGTAAAATTTTCTTCTTTTAATATTTTCAACTGATCTTCATAATTTTTGAAACAATTTAAAAATGTGGAAACAATCTTTTAATAAAAAAGACTTCTTGCTCCCCCTCCCCAAATTGCCGTCACTGTTTAGATATGGAGGTAATCCTTATGTCTGATCATTTGCAATGATATAGTTCAATTAATTTCAAACAGTTGTTGCCATATAAGCGTTAATTTCTTTGGAAAATAAAAAAAAAAAGTTAATTTTTGGTCTATTTGCGCCAACCTGTAGGAATTCATATTTTCTCGATTTTCTCGAAAACGGTTCGTTCTAGCGAAATGCTCTTTCTGAAAATTGTAACGAGCTTTTTGACATTTCACACACAACTTTTTTTCAAAGAGAAAATCCCTCTGCCCCTCCCCCTGCGCCGCCTCTGTTAAAGATATGAAAAAATCTTTTATGCCGGATTATTAGCCGTGATCTATTATAACATTCTGCCAAAATTCGTAAAGTTTCAAAAAACTGTTCTCTAAAAAATAAAAAAAAAAATCGAAAATTTTTGTTTAACTTCAACACTCTGTATATCAAAAATGAAGCATTTTCGGACACATGTTTATATAGACTTTTCGTCATAAATTCACGTCAGGAACATGCAATAGAAATTATGACATCGAATTTAAAGACACCCTGTATAATATTTTTAGATGGTAATTGCATGTAATTTACTCAAATTTACAACAGTCTCATTATATGAGATTGTTTGAAATGCACAATTTCCAAATGCAACTTATTTTCCAAGATTAGATTTTTTATGGGTATGTAAGACTTTAGCATCGTTGTACAAACGTTGATCAAATTCGATTGGAATTTGAGCTATGGTCGTTGTTATAGCAACATCAATGAGTACTGGATTTATGATATTGCCAGGCAGCGACCGCAGGTTAGACTCGCATGAAATTTGATCGACATTTGTGCAACCGGCCCTTCATATACCAAACAGAAATAAACAACCAAAAAAAAGACATGAAGAATTAGACATGCTTCTATAAAAAAACTACTGTTAGTTTGTGCGCACTACTGCTTCTTCTGAAGAGTGTTATACAACAAAAAAATTGCGGTGTGTAGAATTATTTTGATACAAAATACAAATTTTAAAATTATATGTCTGATAATTTCAGACATTTTTTTACTTTAAAATTAAATGGTAAAAACTTGAAATGGGAATGGGTAAGTATACCCTTAATAAAGAATAATACACAGGGTCGCTAGAAAGTATGGAACCAGCAGGATACTTTAGGTTACATTTTTTTGCCTTTTGACCCCCCCTTCCCATTAAAAAAATGCAACTTGCGCCCATATCTCGGAAATGAGAGATAACACGAAGTTGAAAAAATTCCAGAAAATGCTTTTTAATTACCCATAGGCCCATGCACAATTTCAGAAAAATTGGTCGAACAACACCTGTAATATCCTGCTGGTTCCATACTTTGTAGCGACCCTATATGTTAATTGGAGCCAAATTACATCGGGGGTACCTTTTATCCTCTACCCTCTTAAAGTTTATGAAGTTTCGTGTTTTTGTGCTTTAATTTGAAAATATTAATAATATATCTCTTTTTGGCTACCTACCGTTTGTAACTACATAGTAAGAAATTAAATATTTATATACAATACACCAGGAATACCATTATTGTTGTCTTAACAATCACACTTGTAATTTAGGCAAAAAATATTAATTAATCAAACAAACTTACCCTATTGATCATGTAGTCCGACACGCTCTCAGAACTTATATCCTCATACACATGTCCGGATTCATTCAAAATGCTTTTGTATTGTTCCTTGTAGGGACCAGATCCACTGACGACAGTTATGGGATTTGCATATGGGTCTGAAGTCAGTTCCAACTCGGGTAAATCCCTGTTGACATCATAAGAACGAGTGACCACAATTGTAATAATCAGAAAAACTACTGGTAAAATTATTTGAATGACCATCAGTATCCAAGTACGCAGGGTTGATAGGAATTTTTTCATCACCATTGCAAGTATCTGGTTCCTTAGCAAAGCAAAGCCAGTTAGGAAATAGTCCTCTCCAATTTGTACTAAAACATAAATTTTTAAAATGGTGACAAGTCAGTCTGGTGTACGTACATTTTGTTACTGATGAAGCTTTGTTAAGTTCATTTGAAATATGATGCCCGTTACTTAAATCAGGATTCTGCAGATGATTCTTTTCTTCCAAGGCATTATTCATTTCTTCCTGGCCATGATCTGCTCCAACCCTTAAAAAAAACACATTGTAAACTGGGAAGAGTGCAAATTTTTTAAGCTTACTTCATGAACACCTCTTCCAATGTCGTCAGAGATATTCCATAACTTGTAATGCCCAGTTCATCAGATTTTTGCTCTAATTCATGTAACATTTCCTCGAATAACGGCGACTGGTTTTCGTTTAGCACATAAGTAAGTTCCGACCCAACACTGTTTTCGACCTGCACATCAAAGTTCCAGTTTCAGTAATCGTTAGTAATAAGCTGGGGGGGAATCTTACCTCAATGTCTGGGATGTGTTTTCTTAGTAGACTCGTCACTTCATCCACTTTGCAAGATTCAGATTTGTCCATGATAAGATGATATCCGGCGCCATACTTCTTTTTCAAGAAAAAGCTCGATCCGCAGCATTGCACTTGACCACCCGCCATTATCGCTATGCGGTCACCCAGTAAATCTGCTTCGTCCATGAAGTGTGTCGTTAGCAGCATGGTGCGGCCTGCAATTAATTATACCAAATTTTTAATAAAAATTCGGATTGAACAAAATTGAGCCATGATTATTTCTCTTTTGTACAGGGTGTTCCACGTTCGTTATAATATTAAAGTATCTCCGTAAATATTAATGCTAGAGGTTTGCGATTTCGACATTACTGTCTTCCTTTTTTATTGTGAGTCGCCATGTTTTATCGCCTTTTGTTCTAAAGTTATAGCCAACTTTTAAATAACCTTACATTTCTTCAATTCTCAATATATTGCTTAGGAATGTAGATTCTACAAATCAGCAAGACATTTTTGATAGATAATTTTATTTTAAATCCAGTGGCGTGCTTAGAATTTTTTTAAGGGGTTGCAGTTTTGAGATGCAACACAAACATACTTTTTTTTTAATGGACACTATTTACCATGAGATAGATGGAGTTTTATTCCTATTAGAAACTCATTATATTTAAATAATTCTATAAATCAATGGTCAATAATTCTACAATTCTTTATCATACAAATAGGGTTTTTTTGAAGACATTAAGAACCAGTATGGACAGAGAGCAATGATCATATTGAAATCCATCTGCAATAGTAACTCTAAATCGGTAACAATTAACAGAATAAATTTTCTATTCAGATGCAGGAATCTTTCCTAATCATATTACCAACGGATTAAGAAGTACTTTTAATTTAGTTAGTACTCATAATAATAGGTTAAATAACATTGTAGGAGATTTAAATGATAATCTTAAAACAAAAATACTTAATTTAGAAATTGATAGTAGTATATTGAACTTAAAATATTTAGAAAATTAGTTTATAAATCTCTATAACAAAGTTATTACCATCTCAATTAGTTTTAGAATTTAAAGAGAAACAGACAAGTAGGTATAGAAAAATTACTCTAAAGTAAAAAATAAAAATATTACTAAATTAAAATTATAACAACTGAATAAAATTCATGTAGAAGGTAAACGGTTTAAAAATTTTGACAGTAAAATAAGAGCTGAACAGGGTTTTTATTCTAATTAAACTGTACAAGGGAAATCCTAACCATAATAATTTGGCATTTCCGCAGCTAAGCTGTCATCTTCAGTAGGAGTTAAAGTAAGTGACCTCTTGAAATATCTAGCTGGATTTAGCAAAATGACATTTCAAGAAGCCACTTACTTTAACTTATACTGAAGATGGCAACTTATCATTAAATTAATTAATCAATTAATCAATAAAATAATTATTTAAAGAAAAAGTTTGCTATCATTTAGATTGAATTTTCCATACCACACTTACCTATTTTCTGTGTTTGCAACAAATCCCACAAAGCCCTCCTCGCTGATGGATCCATTCCAGCTGTTGGTTCATCAAGCATGACAACCTTGGAGTTACCACAAAGCGCTATACCAACGCAAAGCTTCCGTTTCATGCCACCAGACAGAGTAGCCGACTTGGCGTTTGCCTAAGACACGAATGTATAAAACCAATCCCAACTTTCCCTCCAACTCACCTTCGGCACAAGTTCAAGCAATTCAACATATTTCTGTATTTCCCTGTCGATGTCTTTTTTATCCACGCCTTTCAGTTTGCTGAAGAAGTACAAGTGCTCCTTCACGGTGAACTCCTCGAAAATGATGTTATGCTGGGGACAAAGTCCCAGGCTGTCTCTCACTTTGTCCATCTCCGTTCGGATATCGTATCCCCCTACCAACGCTGTGCCAGACGTGGGCGTTAAGATTCCTGTTAACATCGACATGGTTGTAGTTTTCCCAGCCCCGTTATGCCCCAACAATACCGTTATGTGGTTCTCGTACATGTTGAGGTACATATCTCGCACGGCCGTCTTTTTGTTTCCGAACACTTTGCGCAGGTTCATTATTTTGATTCCGGGGTGGAGGCTCGTCGGTTCCTTCTCAAACATCTCGTTGTTCCCGGGAGGTTTCTGTTCGAAGTGCTCTGTACCTGTCAGTTTCAATTTTAGACGTGCATTTGTAACCGGACAAACATACCTGAATATCTGGGAGTGCCACACCAAAAGGATGCTGTGAAGGGGAAGTACCAAACCTGGGGAATCCCGTATTCACCAGGAAAAATTTGCTCAACATAAAGTGCAACAAGGAGATACAGCAGACTGTCGAATATCAACATAAGGATGATGTAGCCTAATGTAAGAGTGTCATCTGGTGTGGCAGATTTGAATAGATTGTGCCACTGCAGTCCTAAAATACAATTTTTAGATGATTATACGCAGGTACTGATTTTGCAGACACAAAGTCTAGGAGCTTGATAATATTTAATGGATTACCAGAGTATATAAAGAGATGTGAAAGTTACAATATTTTTGTGAGGTTGCTGGTGACATATGTTTTACAAACTTATGAACAGATTGTGGTTTTCATTTTCGAATGTACCTATATACCTATAACCGTGCGCTTTTCTTTCATTTTTGTTGAAATAATGAGAGATAATTTTGCATTTCTTTTCTGTAAACATAATATGTATTCATATTGGCTACATGCTAAATAACGACATTATTATTATTATTATTAAATAATGATTATACCTTCTCCAGTCCCTTCATGCATCAGTATCAGCTGGAACCCAAACGCCATCGCGCTGTTAGAACCCAAGCTTGAGACTAGCTTCACTCCGAGGGTTATTGAATCATACTGATCTTGCAAGAACAGGTACGGTGCATATGACAGGAACCAAAGCATCCCAGCAACAGCTGCAGCAGTGTTTGCTAAAAGGATATATCTTATTACCATCTGTTTCGAGCAAAACCTAAATACACTTACCTTTTGAGAAAAACACGCTTATAGCGAAGCAAAACGTTATAGTTGCACAGATGTAAAAGAGAAGAAATATGAACATCACGAATGGATCAGATAGCGTGAAGACACTGAATGTAGTTCCGGGGTACCAAGAAACTTTTAGCAAGATGACCATAAGTATGATGGAAATCAGAAGGTAAGTGAATGTCTTTATGAACCATGCTGTCCAGTGTAACCAGTTTGGGAGACCCATGATTTTCATAGCTTCCTGCATAAATAGGTGTATTAAAAAATATGAATCTTGAAAAATATATAAATCAATCTCCCAAAATATAATAAATAAGTATAGTTGACTCATTCAGAGTTCAGATGAAATCTGGGGAAATGGACAATCCATTCTAAAATTATGGAGCTTTCATCGACAAACTCCAGTTTGCCCAATCAGTAATATCAGTTGTCCTTGTCAATTATACTATGATTGTTGTGTTATGCTTTGACACCTAGTGTTTTCTTGTTACCCTTGTAATAACGACTAAGAAGAAAACACACTAATTCTGATCATTTTACTGCACTAATAGTTGCAAATACGGAAAATATCCCCACTGTAGGAGTTTTACCTCCTTTGTATTATTCATGCTTTTAAATTCAATCTCTTGTATATTTTTTACAAACTTTTTATTTTTTGAATTATTTATTTACAATTGAACTTTTTGTTATGGAGATTATAAATCACTTGGTAACATCAACGTGGATGCGCAGGCACTGGGCCTGGATATGCTGCTGCAATCAATATGCATGCATGCTTGCATGTTTTAACTCCCAACATAGTCGCCGGCCTTGAAATGCTGTACCAGCTTTCAACATCTTTTGTCTTAATTGTCTTCTATCGGCAAAATACATATCCTTCCAATGGACCTCTTGTATATTCCAGTACTTGTCCTCACGGTGACTACTCGTACAAGGTTGTCTGGGCCTGGGTGGACAGCAACAATTCTGCCCATCTTCCAACACAATGTAGGAACGTTATCTTCTTTTAAAATAACCAATGTTCCAGGTACTATATGTTGCCTCTTTTGAAACATCCACTTGGTTTTCTGCTGCATATTATTGATATAATCATTTGACCATCGATGCCAGAAATGTTGTAACATTTTTTGAAGTTTTTGGTAAACAGATAATCTGTTTGAAGGCATTACTGATATATCATTTTCAGGAATGGCTACAAGAGGTTCACCAATCAAAAAATGACCAGGTGAAAGTGCTAGAAAATCATTGGGATCATTAGATATTGGTGTAATTGGTCTAGAATTCATTACAGCCTCTATTTGAGTAACAAGTGTTAAGAATTCTTCATATGTTAAAAGGGCATTACTCACTACACGTTTAATATAAAATTTTGCTGACTTTACACCTGCTTCCCAAAGTCCTCCAAAAGAAGGTGACTTGGCTGGAATATTATGCCAAATAATAGAATTTTGTAATAAGTAATTTTTTAGTTGATTGTCCATTTTCGAATGAATAATTGAATTTAGTGCCTTTTTTAGTTCCTTATCAGCACCAATAAAATTGGTCGCATTATCAGAATATATGTGTTTGCAAATGCCTCTTCTAGCAACAAATCGTTTTAACGTATTTAAGAATGATTCTTTTGATAAATCACCTGATATTTCAAAATGAACTGCCTTTGTCTTGAAACAAATAAAAATACATAGATAAGTTTTGACTTGTTTGCGTGTTCGTAATTTACCATCTTTAATGATAAATGGTCCAGCAAAATCTATTCCTACAACAGAGAAGGGTCTGCCTGGAGTTAATCGTTCTTTGGGTAATTGACCCATAAGTTGAGTTTCCACATGCGGTTTGGTTTTATAACATAATATACAATTTCTAATAATTCTTTTAACTGTACGTTTGCCATTAAGTATCCAGTATTTGTTTCGAAGATTAAACAAAACTGTTTGTGTACCTGCATGTAATAACTTTATATGTTCATATCTAATTAATAAATCACAAAAACTATGACGAGCTGGTAGTAGTATTGGATGTATTTTATCAAAATCGTAAAGTGACTCACTAATTCTACCACCAACGCGCAATATTTCATTTTCATCTAGAAATGGACTAAGACATAATAATGAACTTTTATTAGAAATCGGAAGGTTATTTTTTAAATTTCTAATTTCTTTTGCAAAGCTTAGTGCTTGAACGATTTTTATTAAGATTGTTAATGCTTCTTTTAGTTCATCTGTCTGTATATTATTCTTAAAAGTTGTATTTTCATGTTTCAACTTCTTTATAAATCTAATACAATAAGCAGTGACACGCAATAATTTATCAAATTTAGAAAACCTATTGAATAGATTGTTAAATTCAATGAAAGTGGTGAATGAAAATTGCTTGACTGCTTTTCTTTCTTGCAAATCCATAGTAAGATTAGGTTGTTCCGGCCAAAAGGATTGAGTTTGTTCTAACCATTTTGGACCATTCCACCATAACATATTAAGTTTCAATTTTTTCGGTTTTATTCCTCGGCTAATAATATCAGCGGGGTTGTCTTGTGAACTGACATGGTTCCACTGATAACCGTTTGTTATTTCCTGTATTTCTGATACACGATTAGCTACAAAAGTCTTAAACAAATTGCTTTCATTTCGTATCCAATTAAGCGTTATTGTCGAATCTGTCCATAAATAAATTTTAGAAATGGTCACCTTAAGGGCTCGAACAACTTTTTTCACTAACCTTGCTAGCAATAAAGCTCCACACAGTTCCAGTCTTGGCAAAGAAATAACCTTAAGGGGAGCGATACGTGATTTTGAACATAAAAGCTGCACACGGCATGAATTATCGCTACCAGTTGTTTTAATATATAATGCTGCACCATAAGCTTTAATTGAAGCATCACAAAATCCATGTAATTCAATAGTTACATAATTTGGAATAACTACTTGTCTAGGTATTTCAATTTCATTTAAAATATGTAAATCATTTCTGAATTGTATCCAAGCGCTAAAAATATCTTGTGGAACTGATTCATCCCACCCTATTTTTAATTCCCATAATTTTTGTAACAATATTTTGATTCTTACTGTTACTGGACTGATCATTCCCATAGGATCAAAAATTTTGGAACCCAGTGAAAGTATTGTACGTTTAGTAATCTTATTTTTTGAATCATCTTCATCAAGATTAACATCAAATCTGAAAATATCTAATTTTGAATTCCATAATAATCCCAATGTTTTCGTATCTTCATTTTCACATATATAATGATCTAAACTTTTTAATGAATCAAATTCATCAAGCAAAATAGATCTGTAATTGGAATTCCATTTTCTCAGCTCAAACTGAGCTGATTTTAAGATTTGTATAATTTGCATGCGTAGAATTTTGGCTTGCTCAATACTGTGTGTGCCGCTAATCAAATCGTCTACATAAAAATCAGATAAAATAATTTTAGCAGCATCAGGATATACATGTTGGTTCAAATATGCTACCTCATGAAGAGCCCTGATAGCTAAGAAACTAGCTGATGTCATGCCATAAGTTACCGTGTTCAACTTATAATGTTTGAGATCTTCATAAGGGTTATCACGCCATACAATTCTTTGGAGATTTCTTTGATTTTCAACTACAAAAACCTGTCTATACATTTTAGCTATATCAGCTATAAAAACTACATTGTGATAACGAAATCGCAAAATTATGTCGAAAAGATCGTCTTGTATAACAGGGCCAGTTTTAAGAACATCATTAAGTGATATGTTCTTATCACTTCTAGCAGATGCATCAAAAACTACACGCAATTTTGTAGTAGTACTTTCTTTTCGCATAACTCCGTGATGAGGTAGATAAATTTTGAGTATATTATGATCATTTTGTAATTCATTTTTATTAATTTCACTCATATGCTTTAAATCTAAATATTCTTGCATAAAATTAACATACAATTGTTTAAATTCTGGATTTTTGTTTAATTTTCGTTCTAAATTATAAAAACGTTTTATAGCAATATCTTGTGTATCACCTATGTTTTTTAAATTGTCGCGGGTAGGCAACGAAACATGAAATCGTCCATTTTCATCACGTATATAGTTTGCACAAAATTCCTGTTCACATTCTAACTCCTCTTTAGTGAATTTTTTAGTAGTACATTCAGATTCTTCATCCAGTTTCCAAAAATTTTCTAATTGATCATTTAAATTAATTGCATGAAGTGATGTTAATAAATTGCATTGAGTATTATTAATTTTTGTATTTGTAAAAGGTATTTTACCTGCAACTATCCACCCCAGTTTAGTTTTTTGGAATATTGGTGAGCTGTTTGATAATTTTATTTGACCCACACAAAGCAAATCCCAGAATACTTCTACCCCCAACAAAATATCTATAGGTCCAGAAATATGAAAGTATGGATCGGCTAAAAATATTTTAGTAGGGATATTTATATTTTTTAAATTAATATTAGTTTGAGGAATATTGTGTGTTATTTGCTTTATTACTAACAATGTTAAATTTGTTTTATAATTGGTATTTAATGATTGTATTGTGGCAGTTACCTTGTTTGTAATATTCAAAACACCTTGACTTATTCCACATACTGGTAAATTAATATTATCAACCTTTAATTCTAATTTTCGACATAAATCTTGGGATATAAAACTGGATTGAGACCCTGCATCAAGTAGGGCTCGACATTGTACAGGTTTCCCATTACTGTCGAATATGTTAATTAATGCAGTGGATAAAAGTGTTTCATTTGGTATTTCTTGTGCTGAGCATGTTAGTGAAGTATAATTTGGTGTACTGTTGTCAAATTGAACTTGTATTACTTCATTACTATGAGTGGAATTGGAATCTGGATTGTTTCGTATATTATCAATTATGTTTGCATTTGGTATTGAATTGGTAGTAACATTTGTATGGATGCTTTTATCTGTATAATTATCGACAAGTGAATTTGTATTTGTATTGTGATTTGTATTTAATTTAGTATTGGTATTTCTATCGCTATTTGAATTTGTGCTAGAATGATTCTCTTCTAAATGTAAAAGGGTGTTGTGTTTTTTATTACATTTCTTGCAAGTACTTAATCTACACTGTTTAACCATATGGCCAGGTCTCAAACAGTTTGAACATAAATTCATTCTTTTCACTTGACTTATTCGTTTTTCTATTGGCAGGCTTAGAAATTTTTGACATTGATTGTTAAAATGATTAGCGTGACAGAAACTGCAAATAATGTTTTGAGAATAATTTGTGATTCCAATATGAGAATAAGAACGAGAAGGTTCTTTCTTGTAATTTGTTCCCTGTGGCTTTAGAATATTAGTGTCTACCTTCTCCAGTATTTGGCAACGTCTTGCAAGAAAATGAGTAAACTTGTCCAATGTAGGAAACTCATTGCTTTCATTGGATGAAGCCCACTCTCTTCTTGAGCAAATATCTAATTTTTGAGTACAAATGAAGATTATAATTGTATCCCATGAGTCTACAGGCTGGCCTAATGATTTTAACGAACGAATATTTTTTTGAAGATCGTTAGAAAATTGACGCAGTGAAAAATGTGATTCCCGAGTTATAATTGGCAGTTCCAGGATGGATTGAATGTGTTTATCAACAATGAGTCGCTTATTTTCATATCTTTCACGTAGCAAGTCCCAAGCCACATCATAATTGTAATCAGTGACTTCAATGGACCTTATAACTTGGGCTGCTTCCCCCTTTAAGCAATTCTGTAAGTGATAAAATTTTTCTACTTTAGATAATTTAGTATTTGTATTCACCAATGCGTCAAATGTGTCAACAAAATTAAACCACAAGTCATAATCCCCCTTGAATACTGGTAAATCTAATGGTGGTAATTTTACATTGCATTTGGGACTGTTATTATGATTTGTTGCTAAAAGAGCATTTGCAGTGTTGGAATGATGAGAATCTAGTAAATATTTTGCCTCGCTAGTTGTAGAAAAATATAATTCTTCAAAAGATTCCCTTTCATGTTCGTCACTGTCAGTTAAAATTTCAATTTTAGTTTGAATTTGATTAAAATTTATCCAAGTTTCATCTAATTTTTGAAGTCGAATCTGTAATTGATTGAAATCTTTTGAAGTAGAAGCCTTAAATTTGATCAAAAATGTATGGAATCTAGTTAATTGGGACTTATATATGCCACGTTTTGTTATGAAAGTCTTTAATTGATTAGTGAACGAATTTTCTCTTTCTTCGTCTGACATTATAATAATTAATTTAACAGCAAAATGAATAGAAAGAAAATTAATAACAAACTTATCTTGTAATAATGCCTTCTCACAGTATCCTATCAATCTGTATCTCTAATGTATTGTAGTTTTCGTATGGTATTATAGTTTCTTCACTTTGCTCTTGTATCTTCTTGTATTTTGCTTGAATCCGGCTCGAATTAGGACCATAAATGTAGGAGTTTTACCTCCTTTGTATTATTCATGCTTTTAAATTCAATCTCTTGTATATTTTTTACAAACTTTTTATTTTTTGAATTATTTATTTACAATTGAACTTTTTGTTATGGAGATTATAAATCACTTGGTAACATCAACGTGGATGCGCAGGCACTGGGCCTGGATATGCTGCTGCAATCAATATGCATGCATGCTWGCATGTTTTAACTCCCAACACCCACTCTCCTTCAATTTCTAAAAACTTCCCAGAGTGGTGTCAAATCTGGTGAACCAGCAGGTTTTCCTGTGTGTACCTACAGGGTGTCCCAAAAGTACAAAAACAAATTAACTTATTTAAGTTCTATGACCCAAAGATATATTTCGTCTATACAGGGTGATTCAGTTTCAATTTTTTTAATTTTAAATGGCACACCCTACATATTATAGCATTTTTAAATTCCTTGTCAAAATTTTGGAATCCTTTATTAACCGTATATGTTGTGTACAGCAAACCGTTTGGGCATTATGGGGTGTTTTTTAAGAAAATTTGACGTTTACATCACGCTCAAAAATATTGAATATCTCGAAAAGTACAAGACATAGCAGGATGTGTTTTGCTAGGGCTTGAGTTAATTTTCGAATTTCAGAAAACTCAATCATGGATAACTACATTATTTTTATCTTTCGATTTTCTTAAGGCACATCTTTCATAATTTATTTTTCAGAATGGGACATTTTTTATTTAGTTTATATTTTTGTTATATCACAGTAGCCATGTCACAGAAAAACAATGAAAGAAAGATGCGAAACAATTTATTTCACTGTTCTATCAAACTTGTAATTTATCTCTATTTTGTATTTGGGCTGGTTGGTTTTTACATTGTAATTGATATTATATATAGTAAAGAATTTTACAAAAGTTGAAAGAACTGGCATGATCTACTGCATTGGAGAAAGTGAAGGAAATTGTTTGTTAGTGTCTAGGATTTACGCCCAGAAACATCCTACGAGGAAACACCGCAATTCTCATGCTTTTAAAAAGACTGAATTTAAGATTTAAGGAAAGTGGAAGTATTAATTAGCCCAAGACTGAAAGAGCATGTTCTGTGACAATGAAGAAAATTCGTTAGATGTTTTGATAGGTTTTAGAGAAATCGCTTCCTATTAACTAGTAAGACTAGTATTTTGAAAACTGCAAAGGAAAATGAATGACATACATATACTGAATCAAAAAGACTATATTCAGTGAATGGGTTATATTTTTAACCACTATTTTTTTTTAATTTTTTCCGTAAGGCTCTTATAAATCATAAATGAAACAGAACAAAAAAATTCCCAGTTACAGCTCGCCTTTTGTGTGCCTTAACAAAATTTAAAGATAATTTCTGCACTGCATGATAAAAAAAATACAATTAAAAAAATCAAGTTATCCATGATCAAATTTTTTGAAATTCATCAACTAATGCGCAACAAATCTGTAAATCATCATTATATTGAATGGAAGAACACACATCTCACTATCTTTTTTCTTGTTTGAAATTTTGATATTTTTGAGCTTGATGCAAATACCAAATTTTTGAAATAACATCAAGTAATGTCCAAACTGTTTGTTGTAGGCAATATAATATATTGTTAATAAAGTGATCCTCAATTTTGAAAAGGAATTCAAAAATGCAATAATATATAGAAGGTGCAAATGAGAGGAGTAAATTTATTATTTTGTAAACCGCCGATATTAGGGAAAAATCCTAAACACATTAATTTTTATGTTTTTAAACGGTCATTTTTTAAATGTGAGTGTGAAGACATTATCAATAAAAATTTTAAATCTTAACTATCTATTCAGCCATATTAATATGTCTAAGTAATTAATTTTTATATTTATCAAAAAATTGACATGATTTTTTAAATTACCATAAACATTATTATTCTTTAAATAATTTCATTATTATTTTTTTGACAAATACGAAAATCAACTTTGATATATTGATATGACTGAATAGATATGCAAAAGACCTTTTAAATGATGAAAAAAAAGCAACAGTGGGTATAATTGACAGGGACAACTGATATAGCTGATTGAGCAGAGCGGAGTGCATCTGTCACTTTACCGACTACATTCGAAATACTATCAAAGGCCTGCGTATCAGAAGTATCATAAATGTGATTTTAATTTTCTAACATTTAAAATTTTCGTACTGATAATGACTGTGGCACCATCATGGATTTAAGAAAAACTTGTCACCTTCAAAGAGCCCATATTTAACGATTTTACCCGGATTTATCTTAATTTTCCGAGACTTGCATCTTAACACGTTCAAAAGTCAAGATTAGAGAGAGGGGACTTTTAGAAGCATAATTATGTACATACAACTTACGCCGTTCATCAAACAAATAAAATTTAATAAACAAAATGCTTTCTTCAATCTCTCTGGTTCGCATAATCATGCTTGAATTTAATGTAATCGACAGATTACTGCAATTGTAGCAAAAACGATTTAACTTCAACTGAATGAAATACGTTTGCAAACAGTAACAAAAAATTCTCTGACTGATTTTCTTCGAAAAAAATGGATTTTACCTTTAGCTGCTTCTCCTTTTCCGTCGTAATAATTTTAACAGTGTTTATGCATGTGTAGACAAAACTAAGCATTATGATGATGCCCACGAAACTTTGAAGGGCTGTAAGCAAGGGGTCGTTCATCCATGTAGGATATGGGTAGCGCTGCATGGTAATTTCGGGCAATTCTACACTTTCATTCAAATGTCTTACAAAAGCATTTGACAGGGCTGTTTGCACTGCTAAAAATCCCTCGCCGAAATATCCTGCAAAGAAAATTTTGGAATATTAATAACTTTCATATTGATGAACGAAGATGTTTACCAGGTGTGGCAGTTTGTTCACAGTCTGGGCATCTTGGACCGGCTATTTGATAAACAGGGAACAGCAGAAACGTTCTCCATGTGTTAACTTGAAATTGGCTTAGCGCATCGTCTCGCAACTGGGAGGGAAACCTGTGAAGGAAACGATGTAAGCTTCTCCGTGATAATTTGAGGCAAATGTTTACCTTATTGCTGCATGCAAGTTTTCTGGTAGAGAATCATTAATGGCCAAAGAATTGTCAAACTGAACACCGGCTAACGTAACTGCTAATGTCAATTCGTTATCAAGCGCAAGTTCCATCGCCTGTGAAGTTTCATAACCCCGAGGAAACAAACCTAATTGTGTTGCAGTATCAGACATAATGGCATCCAGTTTACTGTTTCCAGAAGGAGAGTAAGCAAGTAACGATACATTTGCACTGAAAAAAATGAAGTCCTTCAGCAAACTAATAACTAATATATTATTATAGTGTTTATTTTGTTTACCTGCAAGTTCTATTCCCAAAACATTGTCTAGCATTAAATAAAAAGTTGGGATTAGAAAGAAAAAATATTGACAAGAAGCACAGCCCAGAATTAATCAAACCTAAGAAAATAATTGTGAGAGTTTTCAAAATTAGGATGGTTGATCCCTTGCATGTAGACTTCAACATACTGTCCTTCACACCAAAAAATGTAAAATCCTTCCAAATCAGGAGTTGGACAAAACTTCATTTAAAAAATTTCACACTCGCTTGTTATGAAGATGAAGGTTTATAAAAACAACATTGGCACAATAAACAGTGATAACAACAGCAGCATGCCTAAGCATAAGCTTGTAAGTGAGAAATAGATACATTTTCAAAAGACAGCGAGAAGAAAAAAATAAATAATTACCTAAACTGCAGATAAATTGTCAATATATCATAGAAAAATAAATCATACCTTACAGCATACTTAATAGAAACGTCACATTCCCTTTTACAAACTTTTTTACTTGTTTTAGAAATACCCGTTAGGATTTACATTCTCTGATATGAATACTAAATTCATTATACAGGCGTGGAGGGCAGTAAAACATTGATTTCTGACCAACACACTTACTTAAACACCATGTAATGCCTATTTGCTATCTGTCTAGTGCAGTGGGGATGCACTACTTGTCTAAATAAATGTAAATTTTTATACTGGAACAGCAGTAGACTCTTGAGATACAAGTAGAGTTCTTTTATAGAAAAGATGCCAATTTCTTTATAGAGCAATTGGGTCAGACAGTAACAATCTTTGTCATATATGATTTTTAAGATACGGTTTTGACCTCTGCTGCCCTAATGTAACAGCTGGAAACACTACCCCAACCAATTATACCATATTGCAACACTGATTCCACCAAAGTCTGTCATAGCTCTTAGTTTTCCTCATATCGTCTTTTACTGTTCACGGTGTCAATGTATCCATCAAAAACAATAGCGCACTTTTATTACCGTAGTGTTTTATTATATCACATATCTACTGCTGAAAAAGTAAAGAGAGGGTGGTGTCTATTGATTAAATTGTCCTATAATCTTCAAAAATTACTTCAACTATAAAAACCGCTGCAAATTGAATCAATACTTCCACATCCAATTGTCAAAATGACATTTATGTCTTTATTTCTTATACTATACGATTAGTAATCAGGTTTTGAGCATTTTTTCCCTCTACACATTTTTTATAAGACCAACAGTCCTCATGATATTAGCAAAAATATGTAATTTTTAAAATCGGTTTTTTGCAAATAACTCGAAAATTATTAACTCAGCAAGAACATTACAAGAGTGCTTTCTGATCAAAAATTTGATTTTCTATATAATACCAAAATTTAAAAAAATCGTACGAGCAGGCTCCAAAATAGGTTTTTTGGAAATTTTTCAAAAATGTAAAATTTTTGGATAAATTTTCTAAGACACTATATGTGAGAAATTATATTTCCTATCTGACGGTATTTTCTTTTTTTGAATATATTAAATATATTCGGAGATTAGGAAAAACCGTTTTCTTTAAGTGACGTTTTTTTTTTTCTTCTAAACAGTTTGCTGCATCGAAAATTTATAAGAACGAATAATACTCGCAATTATACTTCTAATCACATACTAAAACGAAAAAAAAAATAAAAATTTGCAAAAAGGGTAGTTACCCCCAATTTCGCCCCCTTCCCGATTTTCTACTTACCCCACAAACAATAGGTCGCTTTGGGTAGTTGAGATTTATACGTTTGCCAAATTTCAAGTTCATATATTAAGTCTTTCGAAACTTATTGTGTCCACAAACAAAACGACAGACACACAGACAAGAAATTTGTTTTTGCTCAAATTTTGTTTTTTGCGCTTTCGGCCATTTTAAAGCGAATGAGCAGATAAAAATTTTTTACAAATTTTTTTTCGATACAGTACTTCCCTTCTATCCGTTGTCTTATGTAATTATGTAAGCGCGAAAAATAACTAGAAAATAGTCGGACTTAAACTGTTTCTCCCCAACACTTTTAGTATGTTGTATTACATGTATAAAGGGACAACCATACCATTTTCAAAATTCTAGCAATAATGTCCTGCAATTGGCCTTTTTTGATTAATTCGATTGGGCTACCATTTGATTTTCATACTTACTTTGAAAAATTCATTGGGCTAGCCAGCGGATCAAATGGCTCGTAATACTTGGCCTGGTGCTCTTCTGGATCGACGATGCTCCTAATAAGTACCAGCAGTGCGCAAAATAGCACAGGCGCTATGATTTCTATGAACGTTTGCAAGGGATGTCGCCACTGCAGTAGCCAGTTCTTCCACATCAGCAAAAGAAACTTCTCCCATTTTTTACCCATTGTGGACTGTTACCTGCAAATGATGGTTTGTTTAGCTGTCAAACGTCACTAATTTTACATCAGTCACTTCAACACTGAAAAACACACAGCTTATACAGGAGTTATACATCATTTTAATGTACGCTTTAAGTAAATCCATATCAGAATCATTTTCCAGAGCCTAATCATCGATGCTCATTTCGCAAAAAGGATTGTAATGAAGTAACTATTATTTCCATCTCTAATTGGCTGATAGCAGTCTAGTGATAAAGAACGTAAATTAAATATAGAGCAACTTCATTTCGGTCTTCTTTCATTAACGAATATTGCATTTTAAATTTATACCCAGACATTTTTATGTCAGAACATGCTCAATACGTCAAGGTTTATGTTGTAATTTGTAGATAATAATAAGCTTAAAGCGCTACAAGTCTTGATATCTTAAAGATTTAGCGAACGTTTGGTATATGCGAAAACCACTATATGATTGACGTTTCTTTCAACTACAAAAATGTTAATTAAAAGTTGTGCGTTTAAGTTACTTAAACTCAAACACTCGGTTAGATCAGATTTTAATGTTAATGAGAAAGTAAGCCGATAGTCTCAAACTTGAAATAACACTGTAAGTAGTTGTATTAATAATTATAATCGTCTTAAAAAACTGGAATTCATGTTTTCTAAAAAGATAATAATAATAATAATATAAGCCATAATGGTATTGAGGCAACACTAAAACTAGCAAAAGAAAAACAATGTACTGTTTGTGCAAAATACTATAATAACTAACAAAGACCTGAAATGCAATCACATGAAGTACCTGAGTATCCTTTTCAATATGTGTCAATGGATAGATTTTTTGAACAACAAGAAAATAAGCAAAGACAATTTTTAATAACAGTTACCATTATTCTGATTTTTTCGAATTAGATGAGTTAGTCATCTAACTAACCAAAAAGCATCATTAAAGCTTGCAAAATTAACTTTAGTAGACATGGAATGTACGGACATTGGTACCAATTTTGACAACAAAGACTTCAGAGAATTTGCAAACAAATGGGAATCCCAACAAACTACATCATCTCCACACCACCAACAGGGTAATGGTAAAGCAGAATCAGCTGTGAAGATTGCAAAAAGAATGATAAAAAAGTCTGCTGAAAGTAGAGAAGATTTATGGTATAGCCTATTGCACTGGAGAAATATACCAGTACAAAGGCTATACTCAAGAAACACTAGAACAGGAATACCAACTACTATAGATAAATTACGACCCAAAGTAATACAGGATGTGGAACAAAATATAATACATGAGAAAAAAAAGTATTACTTTGATCGGAATAGGAAAACATACCCAGAATTATGCATAGGCCAGACAGCCTTAGTTCAAGCTCATCCTGATAAAAACAAGAATTGGACATTAGGAACAATGACGAAACAATTAAAAGACCGATCGTATGAAGTAAACGCAAATGGAGGCACATACAGAAGGAATATAATAAACATTCAACCGTTCAATCCAAATAATGAACAACAATGTGAAAGAAACAAGAACAAAAAAGAAAATAGAGAGTATAATAGAGGAGATGTTATAAGAACAGACGACAGACAAGGTAATAGGAGATACATCGAACCAAAACAAGTTACAATATGCTGCAGAAGACAATATACAAGGCACATAGAATTTGGATACCCCTTATTCACAGATGACAGAAAACAGTGAAGCATATCTAACGAAGACTACAGATGGCAACAAGAAAGAGGACTTGACAACATACCTAGCGAGGAAATGAAAACACAGGCATCTAGACACGGCGGGAAATAAAATTCCTGCTAAAKTCAAGGATTATGTATTTTACTAATTGTTAGTTAGTTTCATTTTTAGGCAGGAATGATGTTATATGTAACTACTTGTTCATAAATCTGGTAACAGKAAAGAGATAGGATCAACTAGAAGGCAGTGAAATAATGAGGATGTTCGGTTGTTGATGACAAGAGAAAGCTGTCAACAGATATATTTATATAAGATTTATCAAATGAAGTGTTTAGTTAAGCTATAGTTACGTTAGAACAGGAAAAGGGAATTGGTAGAACTGTATCACATCAAGCCAGGAAAATAAGAAATCACTTTCAGATTGATGAACAACCCATTAAGAATAGAGAAGAACATGAAAAAGCCAAAATGCAAAATGCTAAAATTAATTGAAAAACTAAAAAATCAGTGGATAAATAAACCACTTCATGGAAATTTCTATAGATGTATAGATAAACCTACAATAAGTAAAAAACATACGTTTCGATGGTTAAACAGCAGTCACACGAAAGGAGAAACAGAAGCGTTTATAATTGCAGCACAAGACCAAGCACTGCGCACAAAATACTACGATAGGAATATCTTGAAGAAGGACACGGGTGAATTATGTAGACTATGTAAGCAGCAGAATTCACATAATTTCAGGCTGTAGTATACTAGCAAACCGAGAATATATACAACGTCATGATCAAATTTGTAGATACATTCACTACGAAATTTGTAAGAACCTTGGCGTAGTGACAGACAAAAGGTACAAGCATGAACCAAAAGCAGTCATAAATGTTCACAATACTACATTAATATATAACCAACAAGTACAAACAGATAGGACAGTTTCTGCCAATAAGCCAGATATTATACTAAGGGACGACAAAAACAAGAAATGTGTAATAATAGAAATATCAGTGCCTAGTGATCACAACGTAGACAGGAGAATCCGAAAAATTGTTGAAGTACAGAGACTTATCAATACAAATATGTAGAATGTGGCACACATGGACTAGCATTATTCCAATAATTGTAGGTGGACTAGGTACATATTCGAAGCAATTTGACTCCTACATTCGACAGCTACCATGCAACATATCTCAAGAAAAGCTAAAGTCGATAGCTATCTATCTGTATCGTAAAAGCAATAAAGGATATATTATTATTATTATTATTACTACTATTATTATTATTATTACTATTATTATTATTATTATTATTATTATTATTATTATTATTATTATTATTATTATCTATGGTAGGGCGATTATACTGACAAGAACATTAGGAAACTAGTATAGCTAGTGGTTTGTGCTCTGAGGTGACTTGTTGCCACTTGGAGACAGCCAAAAGAACCAGTTAAAAAACTGTATTTTTTTAAAAACCAATAATTAATAATAATAATAATAGGACTTTAGTTAAACATGCTATTGGGCGAAGTCTAACGTAGCTATTCCACTCAAACCAAAAAAATTATAAACTTAGTTCAATATGAGAAATAAACAAACAAAAAACATAGACAACTCTAGTACAATGCTTTGACTATAATTACGAGTACAAGCTAATGACAACCTATACATCATTTGTTTTTTGTTACTTTCTACAGAGCATATTTTAGTAAGCGAATCATAGTCTTCATTATCACATTTCACAACATTATAAGTAAAAGACCGCGTGTATAGGGAGGTTCGGAAGCTAGGCATTGATAAATGGTGGACATATCTAAGAGATAAATCAGTGCAATCCCAGCTGAGACGACTATGAAACTTATCAAGCAAGTATTTTGGCGAAGAGGATCAAAAGACACGAAACAAGAAAGTTGCAAGGTGGTAATGAAAAAGTTGATCAATTTTTAACCATTTAAGTTGCTGTATACACTTACTGATATGAGCATACTCTTTTAGTCCAAATATGAATCTGCAGCAGTTATTCTGCACCTTCTGAAGCCTGTATTTATTAATGGCATCAAGACAAGGAAAGTATACAATAAAACAATAAACTAAGTGCGGGATTACCAGAGATTCGCATAATTTTTTTCTAACTTTAAAGTAGAGAATAAGATGATTAGAGTACAAGAGCTTTAAAGCACAATAACTTTTTTAATAACAAAAGACACGTGCTTTTTAAAACGAAGGTCATTATCTATACTTAAACCAAGACTTTTGATCCTTTCATATACAGACAGTTGATTATGGTCCACATGTACTTTAATATCATCCTTCACAAAACATTTTTGTGACGATTTTGACGCGATGTATACTAAAGAACACTTATTGCTGTTCAGCTTTAAGTTAATGTTACTAGAATATTCACTAATGTTGCCTAGGTCCTCATTCATTTCTGAGCATGCCCTTTCTATGTTCTGTGGGTTGAAATAGTGTAAAAGTATCGTCAGCGTATGTCACGCAAGTTGAAAAATTTGGGCTTCGAGAATAAATCAGTAATAAAGTCTTGAGGAGTTTTACATGAAGTTTATACTTATCTAATTCACATCGGCTACGTTTTGAATACAGATATTTCATTTCCAAGAAGCGGTTTTTGTTTCGCATATGTAGTAACTGACTGTTTAAATCTAGAACAGATTGAATTAAAAATTATTAAATTCATAAATTTTGGAATTTCCCTTGCATTTATTTAGAAACGAAATATCTGCATCAACTTTACATAACTTGTAACTAATTTTCCTGTATCTATTGAGCTCTTGTGACCGAGAAGTTACGGTTTTTTTTACACGGCTTGATTACAATAGAAAATCACACTCGGCTTTTATTTTATTTAAACCAAAATCAAACATTGGAGTAAAAGACGTGTGAGTTTATTTTACAAAAATAAAGGCTGTACTAGACAGTTACTGCTCGCAGTTTCAGTGAAATGCATTAGGATAAACCAGTCTGTAACAAATACGTCTTGGAACTTACGAGAAAATTTAAGACAGACTATTTGGTTCTTGTTGTTCTCATGCAAAATACTGTTCGAAAGATATCGCAAGGTTCTGAAGCCAGCATGTCTTCAGGATTCTCCACAAACTTTCCTTTTGATATGGACGATTTTGATAGACGAAGCCTAACAGCAATAACCCACGTTTTCTTTATAACACTTTCTTCTCAGACGAGTCTATATTTTTAATCGCCTTTAACTGCAGATATTGGTGCGATGTTAATCCTCACTTGATGTACCTACTACATATCCAGAAACCAAAACATCTTATAAAATTCTATACAGCCTTTAGAAAAAGAATTTTTGCGACCGTGTCATAATACAATTTTATTAGATCCTCCCTAAAAAATACGCAGAAATTCAGAAGTTTTATATAAAAAAACTTAATATGTGGGCTGGACACTGGATTACATCACATCATAGATCTTTCTTCCTTGAAGAAAATCTCAACCGTTAACTTTACTTCGATATGTCAGATAAACTAATCTATCCCAGTATCATTACAAGGCGAGGAGCTAAAAGAAAATGAACTAGTTTTTCAGCAGTACGGGGCAAATCCTTATTATCATGCTTCTGCCAGGAAATCCATTCATGACAATTTTCAGGAGCATTGGACTGGACACAGAAGACCCATAATTCAAGCCCAACGAAGTCTCCAGATTTTACAACCCTAGATTTATTTCTGTGGGAAAATTACGTCAAAGAAATGTATTTAAGTGTCAGTTGTTGACCCCAGACATCTTCAGAAATGTCAGGCAAGTATTTCAGTCGCGACTTGACGTTTATTTTACGTAGGCTGATGGGAACTATTTTGAAAATATGTAACTTCACAGACAGCCACATTAATTTAATTTTTGGAAGAAAATTTGATCCTTCTTTATATTTATCCGACGCATTTTCAAGAACGGCTTGATGGTGATAAAATAGGGTTGTTCTGAAAACTGCGAATGTTGAAAAAACAAGATCATTCTGATATAAAATCAACCTGTTTCAGGATTTTATTCAAATTCGTTTCCCATAGGAATTATTGTCGAGGGTGGCTCGTTTTCAACGAAATATCCAGATGTGTTAAAATATCCAAATGTCATTACTATGAGAATAGTCTTTATTTTCAACTAAAACAAACGTTGAAAACTGATTCACTTTTCTAAAATACAAAACCTGTTTAAAGGTATTTTAGTAAAAAAAAATCATTAAAAGTGATTTATCTTTACTAGAATCGATAAAATCGAACAAACACAGCTTATTATCCACTAATCTCTGGATATTTTCAGGATTGGCATCACCGTTTTATCGCAGTATCTACTATCTTATCGGGTATGTCTGGCATTAATATTTATCAGTAGTTAATGGCATGCCTAGTTGTATATCTATTGTTAACGTATAAACATGAACCTTGTATGATTAATCAATCTCAAACGAAAACGAATTCAGTTTTTCTAAAAAAAGATTATTTGGTCTATGAATTCTAAAGTATAAATATAGTAAATAGTCTGCTTTTATAAGTTTACCTCGTGTTAAATATTTGTGAACCGACTGCCAACTGGTGCCATAAATAAACAAGATAAACTATGGCGTATGATGATATGCTATTTTGGCTTTATCTGTTTTATCGATAATAGCCTTTCTCACACTAAAACTTATATAACAAAATTTCTTCTTCATTACTATTAACAATCACATTTAGGTTGATTGACTCTCAGTGTGTAGGATGTTTAAACAAAACCTGTAATCAGAAGCATTTGGATAAATAAAAATTACATGATTTTAGGCCTTTTAAGTACCAGAACTTTTTTAGAACGATGTGAACCTTTCGACTTTTGCATACCTCCACCTTTACCACAGAGCATTTCGTTATTTGTGTTTACATTTAACTACCACTAATAATGCGGTAAAGTTTTATTTATTTCTTGGAATGAGAAAGTAAGGCATGAGCACTTATTGCCTCAATGACAATAATGCTCTCTTTTTGTAAGAGAAAGAGAAAAACCTGATTTTATGCAAATGTCACAAAGAAAACTGTAGACCTCAAAACAATGGACACGATGCACAAAAAATATACTTGAAATAATTGTAAAACAAAAGTCTCTTTCATTAAGTAACTGTACCTTAGAGAACAAAAGTATTTTTGTAGGCAAGGTGTATTCTGGCCTTGCGAGGAAATCCTGTCATTTTTTCTCGGAGATGCAATTGTGCGTTTAATTAAACTGCATTGTTCTTTCCGATACTTTTGATTACAGGCTAACCGGAAACGCCAGATCAGTTTTTATTGAATACGTACCATCAAACTCATTTTCGTGTTTCGTGACGCAACATATGAATAACTACGATAGAATGTTAAGTGATTGCCTAAATAGAATTGTCCACCCTTATCAAACGAATATCAGCGGCATGAGACTCTAAATTTATCAGTGTCGGAAGTAATTAGTGACGTTTGTCGATATTTATAGTTATTCCTAGGGGGGAAATTATTGTTAAAACGGTATCAAAACCATTCGTGACCTTATATGCTGTCATTCGATTTAATTTAAGCGTAATAAAGCAACGATTACCTTTTGTTAGAATTCTTCGCTACAGGCAACTGGCATACAATATAATAAACATTCCGAAAAACTATATTACGCTCGAACACCGTGAACTTCTATCAGTAATAATGAGCTTTAATGAGCGTTGGAAATAGCATCCATTTTTACACACTCGTATCGCTCATATTACTTGTATTTCCAAGTATTTCTAGTTTTTACAGTTTTTTTTTAATGTTAACTTAAATTGCCCCATTTCATATAAGGTTAGATAAACGTCTTCGCTAATTATTAGTTCAACAACCAAATTTAAACATTACATGCATACACACATATACGCTGTCTACAGGAGGCCCTTTCGGCGTTATTTGATGTTTGTTTAAAAATTTGATCTTTGCAGCCTAATAAAACCAATAAATGTAAGCCATATCCGGTTTTCGCCAATCGTAAGAGCCTAAAATTTTTTATGTTGAATGGATAATGGAATGGAATAACGTTATTCTTGTGTCCTTTGATGTGTCTAATCTTTTCACTTCTATCCTTCTAAATGAACTTTTAACAATCATCAAAAAAATTATTAAAATGTATTATTCTGGATCAGATATGTTGACGATATTTTTTGTATTTGGACGGGAACTGACAAGTAGTTGGATGTATTCTTAAAGTTCTTAAATACAATAAATAAAAAGATTCAATTTACCCTAGAAAAAGAAAAGGACGAAGTTCTTCATTTTCTCGACTTATCGATGTCGGTAAAAATTGTAAAATTGACTTTGAAATTTATAGAAAACCAACACAGTCGGATGGTATAGCCCGGCTTGCTCAAATCAATCATTACAGATTAAGCATTCCGTGTTTTATACTTTAATAAACAGACTAACAAATATACCACTTAGAAAAGAAAGTTTCGAAAAAGAATTGATAACAATTAAACAAATAACAATGGATATGTAACAAAAATTGTGGACCAAAGCCTTAAAAAGCAATATAAAGTTAGAATACAAAGAATGCTGTACAATGCTAACATCTATGAAAAAGAACATATTTTCGTCGCAGTAAATTATGTCAAAGGAGTTAGTGTTTGCGTTAAAAATAGGCTTAATAGGTTCGGAATAAAAGCAATAGAGGTTAATAAGTGCAATTTAGGAGGTCTTCTAGTTAACAATAAGCCAAAATCCAATAAATTGAACAAAAACGGCATTTACCAAATAAAATGCATGTAATGTGTCATGATATACATATAAGCACAACAGGTTTTGCTGATCATTGCATAAAAAATAACCATTACTTAGATGAAAGCGACGTCAAAGTTTTACATTGCGAAAGGAAAGGTAAAACACTGAACCTTCTAGAACTTTTGGAAATTAAAAAAGCTCAGTATAAGAAAAAACATTTGGCAAATACACAAATATAAATTAAAGATAATATTTAATTTTAACCACTAAAAATATATTTTAAGTTGAATAAAAAAATAATATTTTGTGAATAAGCAATTAATAATTATTATACTAGGAATTGGAAGCGCAAATTAATTTGAACCGTTACTGCATAAATTGTACGGTACATGTTTAGGTATACTGTTTTTGCAATAGGTTTCTACCAGAATTTTTTTATAATAGCCTAAAAACAGTTAAAAAGGTGTCTTGTTCAGTTTTTCTTCAGAAATCGAGGAGAAAATTTATTTTATTTTTAATTTGTGCTTTGTACGTCCTATTTTGGCAATAACATCGAAACAAAAAATGACAGTACTCTCTTTCTTACATAATAGCTCACAAAACGAAGTGAAAAAATTATACCGTCCTATTAAATCTTTTTGATATAAACATTCTTCTCCTCAAAGCGATAGCTTGAGGGTTTTCAAGATACACCCGTTCCATGCTCTTAAATGAATCACCCTCTATTTGTGGCGATGACAAGTTTAAGTTGATTTTATATGACTATTGTAGTACGAACAGAATTTCGAACACAATATTAGCAGAGTGTTTTATTGCGTCACATGCAAGATATGATGCCAAAATACAGCGCAGTACAGCTAGATACTCCAAATGAGTGAATCCCAAAATACTGATCTAATATTTAAACTTTTATCGAGATAACTACTGATTGTCGTACTTCCTGTCCATAGTAGTACCGCCTTATAGATATACTTTTTAAACGGATTATTACTTGACCACAACTTTTAAATCTTAACTAAAGGAGTCCATATATTGGCCTCGCATTGTCATTGTACGTCACAATTACACGGCAAACTTTTATCTAAATTTTCTTTTCTTAACGCACAAAACCCCCTGAAGTGGCTACTGTACAAACTAATTGAACGAATCTCATCCATCAAAATGATACTGTTACATACTCCGCCTGATCAATTGGTACAAACAAATGACGTCTTACTTCAATATTTAAGACTATGCAAAACAACAGTATTCCAAAACCTACGGTATACCCAGAGAACTATATTTCTCTGGGTTTACCACTATATAAAATTTTTGTAACTTTTAAACTGAGATATGTCAAAATTAATTAAAGTAAAAAAGCCATTCACAGTACTTACTTTTCTATCGCGTAAGTTCCAAAATAACAAATGGTTTTTTTCACTATTACTTCATCACTACAACAATATTTCGAGCTTGTCCGGTACGTGCTTCAGCTAGCACGATAGCGAAAGGTATTACTGATTCATAACTTATCCGAGCACTTATCAACGCTCTGTTATCGAATAGACCTGTCAACAGGTTTGGTTAATTTCAATAGTTTTAATTAAACCCACTCAAACAAGTACAAACAGCTGCTTCGGAGATCTCGTCCAAGATTATACTGCAAGTTCAATACTGCTGAAAACTGTCCTGTCTAAAAGGTCAGCTTTACAATGAATCAAAAATATTTATCATTCTTATAGTTATAAAATTCTTACTAAATAACGGTAAGGCTTTCACCCAGAACATTTTGCAAGAAGGTTTTTGTAATTGTATCTGTCATGAAGTTGTCTACATAAGGTACATGCGCTAAACGATATCAGTTGTCCATGTCAATTATTCTAACTGCTGTATTGTGCTTTGATGGTGTTTTTTTTACTACTCAAATAGTTAATACAACTTAACGGCAGTCACATGGTTTCAGTGCCATTTATGAACAAAACGTGTCTGCCGAACATATGAGTGTATTAAATAACCATAAAGCTTGGTTCCCGAAGTTAAAATCGGTTTACACACTACCAGTCCAGAGAATTTCATTGTTTAATTTTTTATTTTTAACTTATTTCAGTCAAATAAAAATTGGCAGTTAAATATTAAACTACAATATTATCTTAAAATGCATGTCTATGTTGTGCTGTCTACACCTCAACCAATTGCAGATAGATCTATTTCGCCGTCATTACATCTCATCAGTGCAGTTTGGGTCTAGTGTAGACAGCACGGCATAGAACTGGTTTTGCTTATATACCAAAGCAATGGTATGATGAAAGTAAGAATTTAGGATGGCAATGCCATCTGTCAGCATTACACTGACATGATGGCAAAGCCACTATCTGCAGTTGGTTGAGGTGTAGACAGCACAGCATAGACATGCATTTTAATGTATGTTGGTTCTTGCCCGCTAGCAAAAAGTGCCGTGGGGGCCTGCTGTCAAATTGAAGTATGCAGTTGCATGCCAATTTGTCAGGCTACAGGTCACTTCCTTTAGAAAGTAGTACCCGTTAAGGCAGCTAGGTGGCTTTGTCATCATGTCAGTGTAATGCTGACAGATGGCATATCCATCCTAAATTCTTACTACAATATTATCTGTTAAGTTTTCGTTAATTCATGAATTCATTTTAAAATGAACAGTCAGTCAGACGAAGTACACTTACGACAATCCTATCGGGGTCAAAAAGGCCATTACTACGACAAGGAAAAACAGTGAAAGCAAACAATGCCGTTCTGCCAATTCTGGTTCAGCAAGTTTAGAAAAGGTAACACCACTCTTAGATGCTCTAAAAAAGTGAAAGACCTAGTGATCAAGTACAATTAACCCCACGATAATTATTGAAGAAATGTGTGAAATGACCTCTGAACTTTAGTGAACTGTTTAGTGAACATTTTAAAGGGATTGGTAAAGTCAATAGATAAGGGATATGTTTTCAGTGCACGAATTGTATGAAAATAACTAAGAACAGCGTTGAATTATTTGTTACTGTTTGCTTGCAAGGGACCAAAATTAGGATTCTCTTCATCGAGTTGTTAAAGGCGATGAAAAATGGGTCATTTACAAAAATAACAAAGCTCTTGTGAGTAGTGATCACCATGGAATAAATCAGTTCCAACGAAAGATGGATTGTCTATTGATTTTTAACCAGGAATATCTTTGATCATAAACAGCCAAAATGTTGCAACTGTAGTAAGAATTCAATCAAAAAATATGAAGCATCTTCGTCAAATTGGTAGAACATTTTGACTCGACGTTGACAAATAATGTATTCCTCTCTTAAATTTTCAGTAAATAATTTCTTTGTCCTTTTTAAAATGATTTTTAATAACTAATCGAATTTCGTTTTCAAAATCCAGCAATATGTTTTTAAAAACTGAATTATTGCGTTATTTTAAGTAACTTCTTCATATATAGACGTTATGACCATAATCTTTTGCCTTTTTTACCCATCATGTGTAAATGTACGCAGTGTCTATCATTTACTGACTTTTTGTGCACTATTTTCTTTCACTTAGTTCTATCCTTTACTGTCCCTATAGCTTCTTGACGTTTATCTTCCTCAACGTCTCCATGTCACTGTGGCCTTCCTCTTCGTTTTCTTCCTTGTACTTTTGCCTCCCATACTCGTTTTGCTGGCCTTTCCTTATTCATCCCCACTTGCTCGATCCACTTTAGTTTATTTTCTTCTAAAGTCCGTAAGGCTCTGCTTATAATCCTTTTCTGATTTTCTCATTTCTTATTCTGTCCTTTCTAGTTACCCCCCTTCACATCCATATAAATGGCCTTGTATACCGTCATTTTTGTCTTCTTACTTATTTAGCTTTTACTTACTAACGCCCACTTTTGGGCTGTCGATTCTTTCATTTATTTCTTCATCCATCTTCCATTGCGTTGTACTGTAGGTATTTAAAACTTTTAACCTGTTCTATATTTTCCACATTTAGTGTTATGTCTATCCTTTTGTCCTCCTTTTCTATAATCATTGCTTTTGTTTTGCTTGTATTTATTAACACATTACGTTTTGTTAATTCTTTCTTCCACCACGTTTTGTTGTAGCTTCTCTTCGTTTTCTGCACAAACCATTAGGTCGTCCCCAAATGCTCCAAATGCATTGTTATCAAATGCCTTCTCTAAGTCCAAAAATGCTAAACATATTCCTTTTTCTCTGCCTATCTGTTTAGGCGTAAATCTTTGGTCCTGTGTACTTTGTCCCCTTCTACCTTTATTATTGAGCTCCAAGAAACCATTAAAACACTTTGTTAAAGTTTACTTAGACTACTATTGGAGTGGATGCATATTCTCTCAAAGCTTGAACACGTTGTTGAGTCGATTATTTTGTTCCCAATTATGTATTGGTACAGTTATCCCAATTTTCTAGTTTTCCGCTACAGCTCCATGACGTATTAAAAATATGTTTGTTAGCACTCTTCTTCCTACTGGTTCTATAGTTCTTAACATTTAAGGTGCAATTTTTTATACTGACTGTGGTGTTCTTTTACTTCCTCCTCTTTATGTCGTTGTGATGTTCCTCTCGAACCCGTCTATATCTGATGGTTTCTCTGTTTTCTGTAAGATTTTTTCCACCTACTGGGTTAGGTAGTTCTTCGAAATATTTTTTTTACGTCTGTAAATTATTTCATTGCCTTTTATCAGTATTTTTTCTCGCTTGTTGTTTATCTGACCTGCCATGTATTTTCTCGCATTATTTAGTACATTATAATAGCTTTTGGTTTATTTTTCTGTTTTTCTCAGTCCTTGTTTACCAATCTTCCCTTCTGGCTTCTTATACCAATTACCTCTTTGTAGGTTATGCAATTCTATTGTATCCATACTTCTTTCTTCTTTGCTACTTGGTTATTTATCTCCTCAAACCACTAATGTATTTGTTCGTTCCTTTTATCTAGATTTTTCCACTAACTTCCCTCACTGTTTCCCCAAATTTCATCCAGATTAGTTCTATATCATCTTCATTTTGTTCTGTTTATTATTTTGATTATTTTCCACATTTATACTTCTTTGCGATTTTATTTTCTAATCGCTTCTGTCTTTCTTTATTTATTTGCTGGTCTCCCTGCGTTTCTTCCGATCACTATCAGTATTGGGTACTAATACACTAATTAATCTTAACTAAATTGCTTTAATGCAGGTGTTCAATTAAGAAAACAAATGAGCAGTAAGAAAAAAGAAATAATCACACGATTCTAATATACCGGTATATGGGCAACATTGATTAGTTATAACTCATTTAAGGGATCAATAACCACTTACTAGGAAATGCTAGAAGCAAGGTTAACCTATATTACAAAATTTCTACAACGTAATTACTAGGAATGACAAAATATCGATAATATCTACTTATGGGTCCATAAAGATATCACATTTGTCTAGTCAGGATACAGTAAACCGAAATTACAACGATGACTAATTAAGGAATTTGAGATAAGCAAGAAGGTGAGAAGAGGGCTGAGTCATATGAAATCCAATTTTTCCAAGCCCTTAAAATATAATATACATTATCGTTGGTTGGATTCTTACATTTGCTGGTTTAGGTTAAGTTACTAGACAATTTCTTAACATTTGATATAATAATCTGCATAGGAATATTTAAAATATTGCTACTTCTTTTATAAATAGTAGTCATAATATGTATTATATATTATATTACGTTTGTTTAAATCAAATAAAACATAATCATAGTATACAGTTTAAATGAAAACGGACAATAATGTCTATATCTAAAAATTAAAGAAAAAYCTTAAAGAACCTGAAATTTTCTATTCAAAAACAATCACTTGACTGGATTTTATCATTCTATTAAATAGAACAGACCCGAAAAATTACAATAATTGCACGATGTATTTTGCTTTTAATTTACTTCGCCACTGGCAGATTTTAGGGCTAACATTCCCATTTTATATCATTTTTTTCAACAAAATCTTCAACGGCGCTTTTCTATACTAAGACACGATCATGAATATACAGGGTGATTCGAATAAGCACCGACACAGAGCAGGGCCATGTAGGGGAGTCCAAAACATTGTTATTTAACGCAACTTACCTATATATTAAGTTGCACCCCTAAAGAGTTATAGGCTTTCAAAGTGGGGTTTCAAATTTCGAAAAAAATCGATATATCACTTATATTTGCACTAAAAAGAAACAAACTTGGTACACGTTGTGAGTGTACCAAGAGCAGTGTTCTAAAGTAATTAGGGTTCAATTGGAGCGTTTGAAAGGGTTGATAAGGGATGATGCACCCTTAAAATGTGACGAAATTTTTTAACACGTTAGCGGACTTAAAGAACTATTATTTTATTTTATGGGGAATTTAATTCTAAAACTTTTTTTACTCTTGTTATTTTGCAGAAATTTTTATCGTTTTCAAGAAAATCCTGAATAACTAAAAACATGTATTGTAGCTGTTACTTAAAATTATCGATAATTCAAACGATGGCTATGAAATTAAACGCCAGACTTGACGATCAGGTAAAAAGTTGAAATAAGAATACTTTAATGGAACAAAATATTGGCAAATGTTTCTCTATGAGGGATTACGCGATTAGAAAATTTCCGATATTCTTCAAAACTTCTTCTGCAGTTTCCTTTGCAGAAAACTACTACTAATAGCATGTCAACTTGTTCGCCAAATGAAAACTGCCAGGCCATTTTCACAACACTAAATTAATTTAGTGTTGGATGATTGTCAAGTCTGACGTTTAATTTCATAGCCATCGTTTGAATTTTCGATAATTTTCAATCACAGCTTGCAATACATGTTTTTAGTTATTCAGGTTTTTCTCGAAAACGATAAGATTTTTTGAAAAATAACAATAGTAAACAAGTTTTAGAATTAATTTCGCCGTAAAATAAAATAACAATTTTTCAAGTCCTCCAACGTGTTAACGTGTCACATTTTAAGGGTGCATCCTCCCTTATCAACCCTTTAAAATATTCCAACTGAACTCTTAATTACATTCGAAAACTGCTCTTGGTACACTCACAACGTTATACCAAATTTGGTTTTTCTAAGTTCAAGTATAAGTGAGATATTTATTTTTTTTTCGAAATTTGAAACCCCACTTTGAAGGCCTTTATGTTCTCAGGGGTGCTACTTAGTATATATGTAAGTTGCATTAAATCACAATATTTTGGACTCCCTACATGTCCCTGCTCTGTGTATACTTATATAAAATATTCGCCCTAGAAGTTTAGATCGTATAAATTCGCATTTTGAAAACTAACTTTGTTTGCGATATCGTGAAATGCTTTACAATTATTTTTGTTTTAAATTTATGGGTGCAGAGTAAAGTTGTATTCAGAAATCATCAGCATTTTTTATTCATAAACAGACAACGCAAGAATTAAAAAAAAGCCAGCAAAAACCGACTGTTCTGAGACTGTGCAATCCCGTATAAAATATATGTCATTGCGCAAGCAGAGTGCTAATGTACTGAAACATCTATAGCTGAGTCAGACTCCATTTATCCTGGATCAGTAGCAAAACCTGGTATTATACGACAAATTTATCTCTGCCAACAGACGCGGACAAATGATATTAATCCCATTTAATCCGATAACATCAGATATTTAGCGTTCATCAATTGTTTATCATGGCGCGCAAATTCTCGAAAGTGCGCTGTTACCCATGTCGTTTAAATCGTACTGTAGGTAAGAATCTAAAAGCAATGTTATGATTTCGAATTTTAGCTTTGTCGAATAATTTAAATCGTGTTAAAAAACACCAGTGTTCTTAACGTAAAAACGAGCAAAAAACGTGGACCTTTATGTTTGTAATAAATTATTCAGCCAATGGATCAATTGGTAGCGTAAGTGCATTATAATTAGCTGGCATTTGCAGTTGGCTGTTCCTAGAAATAATAAAAAATAGTGCATGTGTTGTACACAGTGCCGTTCAATAATGACCACACTGGTTTACATCAGATTGTGTAAATATATTAAAAAAAACCGCTGCAAATTGAATCAATACTTCCACATCCAATTGTCAAAATGACATTCTTATACTATACGATTGGTAATCAGGTTTTGAGCAATTTTCTCTCTACACATTTTTCCTAAGACAAACAGTCCTCGTGATATTAGCAAAAATATATAAATTTTTAAAATCGGTTTTTTCCAAATAACCCGAAAATTATTAACTTAAAAATAAATTACAAGAGCGCTTTCTGATCAGAAATTTGATTTTCTATATAATACCAAAATTTTTAAAAATCGTACGAGCAGGGTCCAAAATAGTTTTTTTTTGGAAATATTTCGAAAATGTCAAAAGTTTGGATAAATTTTCTAAGACACTTTTTGTGAGAAATTTTATTTCCTATCTGATGGCAATTTCATTTATTGAATATATTAAATATATTCGGAGATATTAAGAAAAACCGTTTTCTTTAAGTGACGCTTTTTTGCTAATATCTTCTAAACAGTTTGCTGTACCGAAAATCTATAAGAACTAATAATACTCGCAGTTATACTACTAATCACATACTAAAACGAAAAAAATATGAAAAATAAACATTTGCAAAAAGAGTAGATACTAAAATGCTAAATTATGAGAGTCCTTGCAATATATCACAGCACCTTCTCTGATGTTTTTTACTCCATCAATGCAGATATTAACATCCGCAGGCTTGACTTGCTGTGTTATAGATTATGCTATATCTTCATTAGAATTTTTACCTCGTGATTTAATAAAAAAGTGCGGGCGAGATATCTTTTGCTGGTTTAAGCAAAACATCACTATATGACGGAGCTTTTTTCGCAGCAGGTAAAAACTCTGCGTTGACCCTGAACTTAGGGAATAACTACCCTTTTTGCAAATTTTTATTTCTTTTTCGTTTTAGTATGTGATTAGTAGCATAACTACGAGTATTATTCGTTCTTATAAATTGTCGGTGCAGCAAACTGTTTAGAAGATATTAGCAAAATAGCGTCACACAAAGAAAACGGTTTTTCTAAATATATCCGAATATATTTAATATATTCAAAAAATGAAAATACCACCAGATAGGAAATAAAATTTCTCACAAAAAGTGTCTTAGAAAATTTATCAAAAATTTTGACATTTTCGAAATATTCCCAAAAAACCTATTTTGGACCCCGCTCGTGCGATTTTTTTTTAAATTTTGGTATTATATATAAAATCAGAAAGCACTCTTGTCATTTTTTTGTTAAGTTAATAATTTTCGATTTATTCGGAAAAAACCGATTTTAAAATTTATATATTTTTGCTAATATCACGAGGACTTTGTCTTAGAAAAAATGTGTAGAGAGACAAAATGCTCAAAATCTGATTACTAATCGTATAGCATAAGAAATAAAAACGTAAATATCATTTTGACAATTGGATGTGGAAGTATTGATTCAATTTGCAGCGGTTTTTTTCATGGGAGGTAAAAAAATAGTTGTTTGCTCATAAATCTTTAAATTAAAAAAATTCAAATACACTTTTGTTTAGAATTAGGTGAAACGTAGAAAGTAGTGCAGGAGACTCCAAGACACATGAGAAGATCACGCCACAAATCTTTGCGGCCTCTAAGACTTTAAAAGGAACAAATGTCTTATTTTAGACTCGGCACACACGAGAGTGAGGAGGCTTTGACTACATTTGACGCGTTTGGTGTCAGAACTGTTAGATTATACGTTTTTCTCTGATAAACATATCAAGAGCTGCACAAGGTTGAAATTATCCTAGAGCAATCAAGCGAGAGTTAAAAGTACTAAAATAATTAGTCCAGAAACATCTGAGATCGCACGGAGAATTTGATACCGATGGGATATATCATGCACTTCTTAATTTAAAAGTAAGAAACTCCACGGGATCTGAAGGAATTCATAACCAGTACCTTATCAGTGTGGTCCTTACTCTCGAATATTCTTTTTACTGGTAAACTACCACCAGAATTAAAAAGATCTAAAATAAAAAAGCCATACTAAAACCTGGCAGCTACAGGTCACTCTTGGGCTTTTGCTACAAACTTTTGGGAAAACTTCTACATAATAGACTTCATAGACTACATGCTATAACTCCAATCGAACAGGCAGCTTTTAGACAAGGTAAAAGTTGCATGAATCAAGTATTGACTCTGGAAACGTTCACGGAATCCGAGCTACCAGGACTGGCAGATAATATAAGCATTTTTCTTTGAAATTCCCTTTGGCGTAATATACTGAGAGTTGTATATAAATGTATGCATAATATGTGTACAGAAGGCTATATACACAGAGAAAGTAAGATAAGCATTTATAGCAGTTTCGTATTATTAAAACTAGACATGCTTAGTAAATAATGTTTCACACAAAGCAACCAAATTGTGTATCTTCAAGACATACATACAAACATACAATACACAATAGCATAGCATAAAACAAACAAAGGTGGAATATTTATTCATTTTAAACAAATTCCGTATGTTCTTCCGAATATAACTTATCGAAAACATACTCATGTTTATTTTTATTTAGTAATTGCATGTGAATATTTACTTATGCCTGCATTATCACTAAATTAGAGCACGTGTGTACAGAACGTCAAGCAAAATTTATATATCAGCTTCACTTGTTAAAATATTGTCTTTCAACAATAATTTGTTTTGCAGTTTTTCCTCGTTATCAGTAAAAATTGTCTCTAAAAAACAGCGTGCGGTGGGAATTATTACACTGAATCGCATATTTATTTAGTATTATTAAACGTTAGCCTGCAGATTTAGGCAGTTAAATTATATGTTAATATTAATTCATCAAGCTGGATTGCATCTCTTTCATTGGCCGTGTTCTGTATGTCGAATGGAAGGCTAAACATCGAAATCTATGGTTCTTCTGGCCCACTTCTATGTATTATCTACCATAAAATCGCATCAAATTCTAACCCATACTGAAGCTGTTTAAATGTTTGGGAAACATAGAATGATTGCGACGAAAGGTGGTAATGTTGATAAACTATACATACAGGGTAGCTACAAAGTATGGATCCAGCAGGACATTTCAAGTTCTGTTCGTCGATTTTTCTGAAATTGTGCATGGGCCTGTGGGTAATTAAAATGCATTTTCTGGAATTTTTTCAATTCCGTGTCGGCTATCGTTTTCGAGATAGGGGGGCAAGTTGCATTTTTTTAATGGGAAGGGGGGTCAAAAGCAGATCATTGAAAATTATATTTTTTCCTGATTTGAAAAATATATCGCAATTGTACAATTTATTGCTTCTGAGTTGAGAAAAGTGTAAATACATAGTTGAGCCTGACAAAGAACGAAAAGGATGAAAACAATTTTCTTTATCGCTAAAGTGGACAAAAAAGGCAGGTATTGCCATTTGGCTGGTGATAATTTTAGTCTAGCTCGTACTTGCTGCCAGTATTGCAGCCTTGAGTAAAAGTTTTCTAATGTTCTTTGTAGCATATTTGAAGGTCAGTTCTGAATTTCTGCCCTGATTCGTCCTTTTAAATCTTCTGCATTATGTGACCGATCAGCATAAATACGATTTTTCAGATACCCCCGAAGGAAACAATCGAGCGGTGTCAGATTAGGAAAACGTGCTAGGCATCCTGTCGCTCCGCATCTACCAATCCATCTATCTGGAAATATCGCATTCAAATATCCACGAACATTGACTACAAAATGGGACGGTGCACCATATCTTGCTGAAACCATATCTGTTCAGAAGGACGCGCAGCATTTTCACGATTAGGGAACAAGCGCGTAAGTTCTGATATAATATAATATGCTCACCGATAATACCACACCAGACATTCCCTTTCTGATAGTGTTGCGTGTGGACTTGTTCCATCCAATGTGGATTTATGTCCGACCAATATCTGCAATTATGTCTATTCACTTACCATTGAGGAAAAAAGTCGCTTCATCAGAAAACATAATCCTATTTGAAATGTTTCTATCTCCATCTATCATGTTCATAGCAGGTTCGCAAAATTCTATACTACGATAGAAATCATCTTCGCTCAGTTCTTGTAACAAGTGAATTTTGTATGGATGAAACTTCCCCTTTTTCAAAATTTTCTGATCAGATCTGCTTATGGTGAGTTAGAGCACGCTGTTGTACGGAATACCTGAAATTCTCTTGCACATCTAAAAGGACATTCAAGCTACTTTCCTCACTCGTAGCAACTTTTGGACGTCCTGGTTTTTGACGATTTTTAACACCGCCGGTTTCGTCAAAACGTTGCAATGTTTTAATAACTGTTGATCTGGCAATTGGTTCACGATCTTCATGAATTGCATTGTAGAGCGCAACTATTTCCGAATAACTTCGCCTTCTATCTCCATAACCAATCATCATCAAAATTTCGATGTGATCATATTCAGTTAACTGAGGCATTGCGATTAGAAATAACAAAGTGGATGAAAATTATCACGTCACTAGGAAAATGGAGACAAATAGTTTTTGTTCTTACTTAGCGATAACGAATATGGATTTTATTACAAAGTTTATTGCAAGACCCAAGTTTGTTAGCGCACTTTTCTCAACTCAGAAGCAATAAATTGTACAAGTGTGATACGTTATTGAATCGTCTGAACTTTCTTATTCTTATGTAAAAATGATAAATAGCACGATTGATTCTTATTTATTATTTGCAAAATTGATTTCAGTGTGCCCCTAGGGAGATTTAGGAGTTGTAGCTTTTCGGTGGTCTCTTTTAGCCTAAATTCGTTTTTATTAGTGGCGCTGAAATACTGTTTAGCAACAAAATTCCTCATAAGAAATAAAAATAAGACTGTCTATCATACTCCTTGCCTGAAAGTCTAGAAATACAAACAAGTTTAATAGTAATAATATAAAATATGTCTGAATAAGCGTATAGACAAAAAATTGTCTCAGCTATATCATATTGCTAAAGTGCCGAAAAACCTATTCATAGCTTCGCCATAAAAACAAATAACTAAATAACATCGCCTATTAGCAGTTTTGACGAAGTCTACGAATAAACAGATTGCTAGTGTTGTGTGTTTTAACTTCTTGTTATATCTCTGAGACTTTTGTATACCGTCTTCAGTATACTAGAATGAACACTAAATAACATTTCTAACTTCATTCAACATACATTTGCGTGGGTTAAATATATAAAAATCTTCCTACTTAGCTCATCATTTCTTGGTAAATATTCTGTGTTATGTATCAAATAAACAAGAGCTATCTATATTTTAAAATATGCGCTGTGTGCTAATAAAAACGATTTATTTTGTCCTTATCACGTTGGTATTTAAATGCATTATGCAAGCCTATTCCAACCGAATATGAAATAGAACTTTTGTTATCTCTAATGGAGCTACGAGTTATTTTATTAAAGCGTTGACTGAATATTAATATACAGGCAATAATGGTATAACAGAAAAGATGCGAATTGKACGTTGTAGTTTATAACCTGTCCTGTTAATTGCATTAATTGTCGGAGTATTTGTAGGTCACTCTTCTTTGTTTTTTTTAAATTCAGTTCTATTATTGATTGCTAYGCTTTTAAGGTACTTACGCGTTATCCCTATAATTTAGTCACAACACCCTCGATGTCACTACAAACACTATAGTTCTTATATGTATACTATCTAAAAAATGGCAWTTTCAGCAGCAGTAGTTTTCAAATGTTTTCGGCACTATTTGGCAAAACGCACGTCGCAGTGAGGTTATAACTTATACAAACAGAAGTTTGGACGGTATAATTTTAGGTGACACAGCCGGATATAATAACGATAATTAAAATTTGACTAATCCACGCATCACGCGTCCTACCCTAGCAGTATTTTAGTCACTATTGACTGCACATCAACAGACTAAAGTTGCGTATTCGCATTTTGCGCTCTGCCCGTGAGAATATCGCGTTGTGTAATAGGCAACCAGTTGCGCAGACGCCATTCAATTCATCGAATCATCGATGTAAAATTAAATCATAGATTCTCTGTCTCAAGGGTCAATGTTAAAATCAAGGTAACGTACACTCGCGTGACTAACGAATGAAAACTGCCAAACTATATAGGTTTTACAGCGGATAAAATTTTGAAAATGTAATAGTTCAAGCAAGTTCAAGTAAATTTATTTTATTATGATGCCACAAATCATAAAAATTAATGATAAAACGTTCTTTACTCTGATAAAAGAGCTTTCTTCTAAAAACATCAAAGAAGGCAGTTAAGGGTTGCAATGGAACATTATTTTACTGTCTTGTTCGGTGTTAAAGTGTGAAAAAAAAGCAAAATCATCCATGGCCATTTAGAAATGGGTGCATTTATTGCAAGATGGGTCTTTAAAGTCATGGAGTTATCCAGCATTAAAAATATTTGCTATATTCAGACCTTTAAATAATAACTTTGTGTTCTGCATGAACGATATCATTTAGATTATAAACAATTAAGCAAACAGTATACCTACCACTAAACAAATATGAAGCCTCTTAATAGTAATTACAAATAAAGGTACTCCAGTTTTCTATATAGCTACTTTCTTTCCACTATTTGCATAAAGTGCCCGAACTCGCAGATTCTAGTGGTTGACAAAATATTTGCTAATTCAAATAAGCAGTAAAAGCACCCAATCGTTTTTAATATAAGAAGTGAAGGAGTTTGTTAAACTATTTGTATTACACATGTTAATATTATCAGTTAAGTTGAACCTCTTCTTAAGAAATATAATTATAAGGACAACTTGTATTATGTAGTAGATAATAATTTCGATGTATTTACTTTCTGTAAAGCATCCATTCCTTATATGACTAGAATTTAATAAAAACAAACATTCAGATCCATTTTGTGATGTTTTTGAAATGGCAACATTAAGTTGAGTTGCCAACTTGTGCACAATGTCACCAACTAAGTTTCTTTGAAATAGGAATTGTCAATAAATTTGGAAATGTACTTTCATAATTATTCCGTGCATTATGAATGGGGCAAATAAATTTTTAAGTAAAATAATAGCTGTAAGAAATATTTTGCACATGTTTTTCTGTTATTTGAAAGATTATAAATTACGTTTTTATATGCATTTATTTAGCAGCTATCATGTTTCTAACAATTTTACAACATCATTATCACTAGCTACAGACAAAGGAGTGTTGCCTTCATTATCTTGTATTTTTGCATTACCACCGTGCTGAAGCAACACCTTTATGCAATCCAAATGTCCACAGCTCGCAGCATAATGTAAAGGTGTTTGATTTTCGGAATCAGTTACGTTCACATTTGCACCATGTGCAAGAAGAGTTTCCAATATTTCTTTTGATCCCCGATCTGCTGCCCAGTGCAAAACTGTCATGCCATCATCGTCTGCAGAATTCAGCACGCTTTTTGTACTAGTACTCAGAATTGCTTTTACTTTTTCGGTATTTCCTTCTTTGACATAGTCAAATAATGACTTATCTGCACTGGATAGTTCTAAATCGTCGTTTCTAAAAGCCGAGACTCTAATCCACCCCTCAGTAGAAGTTTTATTTTCTTCAGAAAAACCAGGTTCTATCTTATCGACCAGTTTTATGTAGGCTTGTTTCGCATCTTGCTGTGACATTTCTCCCAATTTGTTCCACGCCTCCCATTTGGTTTTTGCTTTCATATCATACCAACTGGGTTTGGAAGTATTGCATGCACCTTCGGTCGCTTGTTTATAATACCCATACAGTGACAGGAGAGTATCATTATCAAGCTTGGATGCACGACTTTGAATGCAGCTGGCTGCTTTACTAAATTTTGCTGACAATGCATCTTCCTCGTCGTTTAAACATAACTCATCTAAATCATCTAATTCTGCCATTTTGGCTGACTACAATACATAAAAAATTTTAGTTTGTTCCCGCCGGCTGTACTTTCAAAATACTGCCTTCTAACTTGTGGGTTACAGCGTTAGAAGCTTTATCAAAACTGTCACGTGAACTGTAAACTACGAAACCGTAATTTCTAGACAGACCAGTTTCCCTGTCAAACACGACAGTTGCAGTGCTAACTTGCCCGTACTTACTAAAGTAGTGTTTCAGTTCGTTGTGACCTACAGTCCAAGGAATGTTTCCGACATACAACTTATACAAGTTACGGACAGCCTGCGCTGCAGCCATTACACCACCTTTAAAATCGTGAAATTTCAAATAAATGTATAGTATGAGGACCAGTTAAATCATATAAATCCAATCCCACACTCTTCCCCAAGTTAGAGGTGTTAATAATCTGACACTTGAGGTTCCACTTCGCCAAAAGATGCTCAATAGACCAGTCAGAACTGCGTTCTTGATAAGCACACAAAAACACAGCTGAAGGGTTATTATCCAAGATGTATGAGACAGAAATCAGAACGTCTTCATATGCCGACGATTCGTAAAAACAATCAGAACCCAAAATATAATCTATAGGTTCAATTAAACTGAGACGGTTCAAGAAAAGTCCCCAAGTGAAACCGACTACGCGGATATTGCGGTCCACCTCCAAGTTATTCAACTGGCAGCTCCTTTTTATGTGCGCCAAAGACTTTGGCAGCATAAACGAATCACTTAGTGTCACCTTTGCACCGCACTTAGCAGCGACGATTCCTGGAAGCGCAGTACCTGATCCAAGTTCAAAAACGTTCTTCCCTACTAGCTTCTGCTTGTTCTCCCACAAATACCATGCGAGGACCGGAGCAGACGCCCACGTGTAGAACGAGTAGCTCGCCTGAAGGAGCTGAAAAGAACAAATACAAGCTTAGCTTGACAATAAGAACAAAAACAATCCTACGATTAGTAAACCTAGACAATTTAACACAATAAAAAAATTAGACCCTTTCACCTTGACTACCGATAAACAAGCTGTTTTACTATAGCAGTAAAATCAAATAAAAATACCTCTGGTATAATAATTTCTAGCGTTTCTTCTGCACTAATGCCACCGTTCTCAGTTTTGGATGTGAACACGAACTTTTTTAACTGTTCCGTGGTTTCGTTAGACATCAGGTGAAATCTGATTACAGTCACAATATTTTACATACCTAACGGTGTTTTGTTTCACAATGGTTTAATAACCAACCCAGTTTAGGCAGTAATTAAAAATAAAACAATTGAAGCACATGCACATGTCCCTTGCCTTTGTTGGTTACCTTGCAGCATTGCCAGATCTTCGTCAATTCATACTGGAAAACGAACCGGAAAACAGAATGCCTAGGCGCTTTTACAATCAATCTTCTACATAGTTCACTTACTACCTTTAAGATCCGACTTTTGTTTAAATAATAAAGAAAAATCTATTTTACCTATATCATTAATACATAAATGTAGCTTCGTTTCGTTGAGTGCAGTCCTGTGTATCATTTATAATATTCCGTTTTTATGATTCGCTACACATAATGTAACTATTACTGCAATTTTTTTAAGTAGAATGGAATTCTTATTCAAAACAAAATTAAGAATACCAATTTCATTTATATTATGAGATCTCAAAGCAACTATTATAAATATGATTTAAATGTTTCCCCACGTCTGTTTGTTGCATTTTTTGTCAGACGAATAAATACGATTCTCTGACATTTCGTCTGTTAAAAGATAATGTGCTAATTTCCAATTTTAAGGCAACCTGAATTTATCTTACGCCTAAAATATGTGCACATCATTTATATGAGTTTTTTCAGCTTGTTGCGTTACTTTACAGATATAGGGCGATCGTAGACTTGGCTAACTTGCATCAATGAACATAGACTGAATTGACAAATGACATATTAAAAGTGACAATGACAGTTCTATTTCACCAATAACCTCAATTTGGTTTGATTAACTTTTGCATTATTATTATGTAAATTGTTAACAGATAGTAATTTAAATTTTTAACAATGGTTTGTTACGAGCTCTGTATGTTGTTAAGGACTATGCCTAAGGTACAATGCGAACATGAAATCGGTTCATGGTAATTTTATATTGATGTTACAGCCGCAAGTGAAGACAACTTTAAAGCGTGTGGCGCAAAACATATTTGATAAAGGAGGAATTGTACGTAAGCTGGAAAACTTAGGGCACAGAGATACACCATACAGAATGAGTAGTCACGGACAGGTTCATAGACAAGCTTCGTAAGTGAACTATAAAGGTGAGTAGCATGCTTCAATACTTTATAATATTTGATTGTAGGTATTTCATTATTGAAATGAACATGCCTCCGTCAAAAGTGCTCGACCTTAAAGATGAGCTTAGTAGAGACGTGGATATAATTAGACAACAGGTTTATAAAGTACAAGTACCAGATCACGAAGAATGCACGCTACACCAAGAAATGCAGCCACCTCCATATCGCAAGGATGTCCAAGAACTAGTCGAGCAAGCTAGAAAATTGGACAAACCGAAGTTTGAATATAACACAGGATTGGATTACTATCCATTCCAAAAATAAATGATGTACAACAACTAGTTTAATTAACATTATATTTCAAGAGTCGTGTTTTATTTAAGTACAGAAAACCAAAAGTGATTGTCTAAAAAAAATAATACTGTTTGGTATTCACATAGCTAGGCAGTTAGGGACGTTTCTTAACGCGTCTGTTCTTGCGGTAGCCTTTTCCAAACCAACCGGCTTGAACCTTCTTCGGTTCGGATTCTTGCAGGCCATTTATTTCCGAGCCATCACTGGGTGTTTCTTCGTCCGTCGTGTAATCGCAACATATACAGATGTTCGGCTTTTCGACGCGTTCAATTTTGCTGTAGCGAAACTCCTTTTTCGAAAAAACAGCATCAGTCTTGGGATAAAATAAACAAATATCTGAACTGTAATGTTTATGGCAAAACCAACAAACCGGTTCCGGTTCTTCCTGTTTGATCGGAGATGAAGCTTCTTTCGCGGAAATTATATTGTGCAAGCCGGGATACATAAAACTTGTTTGATACGGGTAATACAACACGCTTGAGTAACTTAAATTGCAGTATGCCAATAGGGACGGGTAGTTTTGGAAAGTAAAGGGATTAGGCTGGACTGGCGTGTTTTGTAATATCGAATCTATGGAGAAGCTACACGGTTTCTTCACCTCTGGAAGACTATTTGAGGTATTCTGATGGTCGATACGACTATTGCTTGCTATATCACAGATAGAGAGTTGTGATGTACTAACATTCGAGATTTCCTCTCTTTTAACACAGTCTTTCGATTCCTCCATTTTCTTCAAGAACGGCTGGGAAGTAGTGTGCAATTCTAAATCACATAAATCACTCGCGTGGAAATATATAGGGTCTCTTAACCTATCGTAAGCTGGCACTTGTATGTCTAACAGTTTCATCACCATTTCCATGACCCTGTCGCACTTCCCGTGAATTTTCACATTGGCACATTCATCTTTCGGCGTCCACTGTAAGTTCACTATATACAGGTTGGGACGTTTCTTCGCAGGTTTGTCCATTTGCCACAGCCACGGATAACGCTTCAGCACCTTCAAGCTGGAACCCAAACATAAGATGGTTGTTGCTAAATTGGCGTTTTTGCAAGCGCCTGCCCAGTTTAAAGGCCAATGTAGACTGCCTCTTTCGCCGAAATGTACAATCGTATCTAGTAATGGTCCATTGCAAACATAGCACTTTCGCATGGTCTTGTGGGAGTAACGAGCCGTGTTTTCAGTTACGTCGAAAAGTCGCCAATATTCTTTATGGGGTTTGCAAGTTTTGCACACTTCTATGTACATATTGCCATGTAACTCTGACATAGCCGTTCTTGGCAAACCTGACCTAAGATGTAAACCGTCACAATTTTGAGACACTACGTACTTCAGCACTTTTAATCGATACAGTTCGGCTAGAGCCATGTGCGTGTAAGTAGGTTCTGCCAGACTTAAGTCGTGATTTCTGAAAAGAAAAATTTGTGTTACATATGTACTCTATGAAGTTCATATTTAAAAATAAGAAATCAGTACATCTCATAAAAGAGGATATAACCATATTGGGTATATAAAGACCTCCACCAGCAATGATACCGCAAATTTTCTAAACAGACCTTATCAAATATTAGAAATGAAAAAAAAAGGTTGTGTGATTGTAGGAGACCTAAACCTGCACATAACAAAGGGCCTAAGTATAGGAAAGGAATATAAAAACATTGGGTTTGAAATCCAAAATATCATCAATAAAGAAAATGCCACCCAGGTGACTGAAAAACAGCAACAATACTAGATCATATTACAGCATATAAATATCTGACAACATAGAACATATGCTTTCAGAGTACAAAATACTAAATATTGTTGTGACCAAATTTATTGGAAAAAGTAACCTAGAAGCATGAAACTTTATTCTTATCATTTAGGTTAAAAATAATTCAAACATATTCCAGCATTTTTGTAAATTCCACCCTTTAGGGGCTGAAATAGGGGATGAAGGTTTGCATTAAAGACTGTCATTTTCAAAGCCAGAAGCATCAAACTTTAAATCTGGACTTTTTATTCTAACATGTTTTAGCACTTTTTGTAAATTCCACCCTTAAGGGCACGAAACTTTATTTTTAGGATCTTGATTAGGAATAAATAAACTCATGTTCTATCATTTTTGAAAATAACAACCCATGAAGGATGAGGATTTATAAGGAAGTTGTCATTTTTAAAGTTTGAAGAAGCACAAAACAATATTTGGTCTGTTAATTAGAAAACAATAAGTATACGTTTCAGCGCTTTTAAAAGATCCACCTTTGCAGAGGTGAAATAAAGGATATTTTTTGAACCTGAATTATTTATGAAGTAATTAATATGAATTATGTATTTAGGCTGCTGTTTAGCAATTACATAATATACACTTATTTAACTACAAAGAGGGATGCAAATTTGTATGTGATTTGCGTTATTTTCAACACAATAACATTAAGTATACACATAGTTTTATATTTAAGCATTTAGTGAGAAAGTAACATACATATCTACCGTTTTTCTGTTTTTGGAAATACCTACCTTGAGGGGGTGAAAAGGGGACTTGTATGGGATTTTCATTGTCTTCAAAGTAATATTTAAATATTTAGGCTCCTAGTTAAATGCTGAAATATACATAACTTTTGGCTAGAAATTACACCTTTGATATCTAGCATTTGTTTCAAAATAGTTTTATTACAGTTTTTGATATTTAGTCTCCTTTAAGCGAGCAATGCCATGGGCAAAAGCTAGTGATAATAGAAAGCTTTTGGACAATCACTTAAACATAACGTCACTTTTCTTTTATGCATGTTAAAATGAGTCTCTTAGGACTTCGATTTCTAATAGTAACCATGATGCAACTAACAATCATGACAACCTTTTACTAACTATAGCAATTACCAGAGTTTGAATATTTAGAAATCATTATCATAATTAGAAATTAATCCGTCAACTAAAATTATGAATACCAGTCGAATTACTTACCCAATGTCTTTGCCTTGCTGCAATCGCGTCCAAATACCATCGCTGCCTCTATAATCTGGTATCCTAGCTGCCGTACTTATACCTGCACCTGTGTAAACAACCAAGTGCTGTGACTGAGCTATAGCTCTAGCTAAAATTTCACACTTCTGCTCCAAAACTTCTGGTGGGTCTTCAAATTCTTTGAGTCTTCTCTTTGCTTCATCTCTTTTGCGCCATCTCAATTGCACTTCTTCCACTGCCTCGGAACATTCTTTGAGGACTTGCGTTTCTTCCACTGTCCGTTCGGTTTCCTTCTTTTGCAATATTGACGATACCTACAACAAAATACAGTGCAATAACCATAAACTCATGTATGTAGCTAACTATGTACTTTTTTTAAAGAGGCGTTTCGCTCTGTTTTAACACAAAAGTTTGTCGACTGTGATTTCCTTCTGCGTGTTATCCTACATCGTTTAACATCATTTTCTACAGTAGCATTCTCATCTTCTATCTCTGCAAGATCGTAATTTTTGCACAACCCATCTTCCATACTGGCCGGAATGTTCAAATGTTGATTGACGATATCTCTTTTTTTTAAGGCATTGGTAATGAGTTAAAATAAATCCAAAGAAAATTTAGCTCCAAGCCTTATCACCATAGCGGATTTTATTCCATTTTAGGCTATTTTATATCACCGCAAATTGCTTACAATGAGGAAGCACTTTGTGATGTACTTTACAACAATCGCATTGTTTACTCGTAAAAATAATAATAATGTGAAGAAGCTACCTCTCGCAAAGTGCAATGACAGCTTGGCATTTCACAATGTGATTGACTTTGACAATTGATAGAAGCAAAGTGACAATGACGTTGCCAAATTATACACTGCTGCCGGTTCTTCTAGATAGTTTTGAATCTTTGTAGTATATATTCTTGTTTGCACTGTAATGTATGTAAAATACAACAGACATTTAAAAACAAAATAGAACCACCCTTTTATTACTACAAGGATGCCCCAAATTAACAAAAGCGTTAAATAATGCCCTGCATTCAAAAACAAGTAGGCAACACCGAAATGTTGATAACGCAGAAGGTTCACATTTTTCTCGTTAGGGGGTGGCAGTGTTCATTGTAGTGATTTCATCTAGCGAATAACAAATAGTGTAGTTTCTGTATAGGATATTATTGTTTTAAGTGATGTGTCTGTTAATGAAGTGCAATTTTTGTGATTTTGATAACTGATGTGCTGGTCTATAACGTGGGTGGCTGTAAGGTAGGATAAGTTAAGCTGAATAGGAGCTTTCATCACAACAACCTGTTGTCAGTTTGAGGTTATCTACATAAATGTTTCATCGATTTTAATACCTACTTACTTTATATTTTCCAAAAGAAAGGAAATACTAACATTAAAAAAAATGCACGACGTTCTACACATGACAAGCTCACATATTTAGATGTTTCGTATGGAATTCTTTTGAACTTCTTAGGTAGAAAGGTCTGAATAAAACATGCATGATTGTTTATTCGTTCGTGTTGAAACTGTTTTTATAAATTATTAACAATTTGTGTAGGTTTCGCCGAGTGATATTGTAGCAATGTGTTGATCACAGATTTATGGTTAATGCTGTACATTCACCTTTGCTTTTGTGACTTGTTTTGTGCTAAAAAGAGGTAAGTATATAGCTGTAAAAGGTAAGAAATATTTATTGTTTTTATTCTTAATATGATGATTCGTATTAGTCATTCGTCAATGAACATCTTATGATTTATGTTTATATACTTTTTATTGCGGTCGGTTGTTCGAGTAGGTACTCATTGTTTCGAGTAATAAATACTTAACATTCTCATAACAGACCTAATAATCCGGTTATACGTATATATGATAAATTTCCCATGTGTTAAGCCTGAATTTTTCATAAAGACTTGACGTATAAGACACATACATTCACATTTTATGACTCCATCATAATCAGATCTATCTATATGTGCCAATTTACTGATTTAGTTAAAAGATAGAATTCATTTAGATCTCATTGTGTTCTTGTGTCGCAACATCCGAAGTCTGTAGTGGTGTTTTTCGACAAGCACAATAATGAAACCTCGTTCGCTTTGCGCTTGGGAAATTGTTTTTAGCTTGCGACGCTATTTTCTTCAAAGATCATTACATTATTGTTTGTGTTTTCTCGTATACTAGCTTTTTCATGTGGTTAACATGCACGTGATGGAATGAACCCGGAAGAATACGTTATCAGTTAATTTTATTACATTTACGAGGCATGCATGATATATAGTAACTACTTGTGATTTTATTGCAAACATAAAAGCGCATTAAACCTCTTGGCTTGATGCTTTGCTAGGTTGCTGGGACACGCGTATAACATAGCGCACGTTATGGAACCCTGAGATATTTGTTTTTGTTTAAAAAAATGTAGATCATTATTAACTTTCTTAATAAATCAGACTTGGACATGAGAATAAATTCGTATAGAATTGGAACTGACCTGTTTATAAAGCTTTCCTGTGCATTATATTTGTTTATCGATGTAATCTTTTTATAAAAGTCTTGTTTCGTTGTCCCTACAACTATTACCCATTTACTGCATAACAACCCAGTGCTAACCCTAAAGTTGAAGATTTTATTATAAACAAGGAAACCTATGATCTTATAGATATGGATGCCCGTCACTATTTTCATAAAATGTTCCAAGATTCAAACACATGAAAATGTTCCCGCATGGAGAATAATTTTATAATTATTCAAAATCACTACCACAAATGTTTTCGAAAAATTCACTGTCACTGTCCGAATCAGAATTTAAATCAATGATCAAACTATTCACACTTGGAGACAGATATGAGTTTTTAATGTCGATAACATGTTTTCAAAGTTAACCCACTTTTCAGTACTAATTTTGTCAAATTCATTCCTAATAACGTCCATCACACTAGCACTTAAATTAGGAGAATTATTGTGTCCTTTCTTCGCGATTTCATCTATCCTATCAGGAATATTAAGATTTTTAATTTTATTCAACAAGTCTTTTTTGGTGGCCTTGTTAGGGACTTCGATATGATATCTCGTCATATAATCGATAATGTCCTGTTTCTAGTAGCTTGACACGGTTTTTTATTAAATTGTTTTGAATGATATTTTAAGTCTCAAACAGTGAAGCATCCATGTCCTGATGATAGTCAGCAGAACAATTTTTTGTATTCCTTGCTGCAGCAATTTATTGTACCATCAGTAAGACATTTTTGCTCAACTTCATGCGAATCCAACCATGTTTCGTCGAGATAAACTATGTTGCACCCTTCATTTCGATGTTGCTTTATCTGCATTCGGATCTCAATTTTTTCAAACGTGGTGATTCCATAATGGACATTCTCTTGTCCAGCGTTTTGTAATTAAAACCAATACTTTTTAAGTATAGCCTAAATTTTTCGTCACAACTTTCAATATCATATCCTGAATCATTGAATTTTTGTTTTAATAAGGCTACCGTAGGCACCATATTTTCCTTATACATATCGTATATAACCTTCTTTATTTCTGTACCCAAACTTTCACTGAATTTCGTGAATTTTATTTGTCCACTTTTTTCTGTCGTGTCTTTTTTTCATGGACGAAACATGTTAAAGAAAGAAGTTCACTTCGAATTACCACAAAAATGTCACAAGCATAACTCTCATGTAAGACGATCGAGTGTCAAATAAATTGTGTTTCTAATTGGGTATTTGCCATATATTTATATTTTATTAAAATGCATATTAATAGGTAGCATCTAATCCACAAAACAGCTGCGACAGCTTATAAATTCGAAAAAAATGGATCGTAAGGTGTATTTTTAATATTCAAAATGTGAATATTTAAAGGGACCGCCAAAACGCGAACATATTGGCCGTGACGTCAGGTGTCTTGTAAATGGCCGCTTGTTTACATTTGGGGTCAGCATGTCAATTTATCAGTTTGTTGTTTGCGTTCATTTTCTGACAAGAGAATTAAAATACGCCGAGAAAAAGTGAAATACTTATGAGTTATGACTTCTGAAGGAATGTTCATTGTTATAGAATTTGTGTACAGCGACGAGCGGTTCAACGCGGCAGAGATGAGGAACGTAAAAGCAACAAAGCAACAGCATAAGTGAACTTTTTTTCAAATTAAGGGAGCATTGATAATTTGATCACAGTGGGTTGCTGGAAACATACTATTTGTAAACATAAAAATGTAAGAATCAAAAATGTACCCTAAACTTGACATTTATTTTAGAGGTCAGAATAAATAAAAATTACCATTTATTTTCGGGGCTCTTGCGGCTCGTTTCCGGTCTGGCTAACAATCGAATATATGAGGAACAACGTCGTTCTTTATTATAACATTTCCCTCTATCAACTTAAACGCATATAATTTTTCATATGCTCTTCAAGCTATAACAAAATGGAAACTGAATGGTAAGCACTTATAACCCCAAAAAGAATAATAAAACTTACAGTAAGAATTAAGATGATCTTCACAACAGAAAAATAAACTGTGCGGTTTCGGCATATTACGTCTAGGGGCCTTAAACAACTTTTTCATACGTTGATAATCTCGAGGAACGGTTACAAAAATTTTGTTAGCTGTACTGACTGAAGTAATTTTATAACCATGTACAAAATAACACTTGTTTTGTTTGTTTGTTTACATAATAGATGCTTGTAAAACTACACAAATCACTTTTTGGTGCGACCTCTTACGCCGTCCTTTCAATAAACACCACACAAAAGCTTTTCCAATACTAGAATGATACTACACCATTAAACAGCACGCTCCTCGGTAATGTTTACATGACACTTGACGTCACGAGTTGAATAACCTTGGATAGAAGCGTTTTGGCGGTGACTCCTAAGTTTCAAATTTCAGACCTGAAATTCTCTACCTACAAATATTTTTTTTGTTTTTTAATATGGCATACGATATATATGCACGTCAAGATTCACGCTACGTAATTTAAAAAAGAAGTGATAATACGCAATCTACCTGCTACCTGCTATGCATTTTATTTATAAAAGAGCTAAAGGGAAAAGAGCCACGATAATCCGTATTAAAGTATTAAGTTTACTTGGACATTATTTCGAGAGTCAGCTATCCTCAATTTTAGAGACAAGGGATTATTTTTGCAGTGACGGTCGAACTTGGATACGCCTATTCATTTTATTGAGATTTAAGCGTTTTTAATAAAGTCTGGCTAAATCCTGATAAACAAGTACCTGTATAGGTAAGAAAGCAAACATGTCAACGGGAATGCTATGCATATTCATATCTAAAGCTCCTCTAAATGGTGACACATTTTCGATTTCTAAATAGGATATGATAAATGTTTGCGGGAGCAGAAAAGAAGTGTAAATTTATGGTCACGGCTCGGGTCCATTGTAAACCCATTTTGAAGCGATTGATTCCTGCACAGAAGGATCCTCCATGTAACCTTATTCCAATGGGAAAAGTATAGAACGACCACCCCAATCGCTAGATTTGACTCCTTTAGATTTGGTAAGAATTGCAATATTTTCGGTCATATTTTATATTTAATACATTCGTGGTCAGATAAATGATGTGCTTGTAATTAATAATTTATGCTGTTGTTGATATTTGCAATCATGTGATCTATTTTTGCGTTTTCCCAGTGTTTGAGTTAGTTCATGAGATAATTAATTCCTTCAAGGTTTCGTGGGGGATTTCCTTCTCATCCAGCAATCATTCCATGAAGCCTACTGTGTTATTACTAGCATTATGCAATCATCATCCCGACAGCTCACATCGGTCATGTCGCATAAAATCAACCACCGTAATCCGATTCGTCTACGGCGCTGTTTATTCTAATTTTAATTTTTTAATGGGCTTTTACAAGTTTGTTAATCCAGTTGCGTGAGCGCCCTGCGCACTGAACGCTTCGCCCGTGCAGTATCGTTTTTGACGTAAGTCCAATACGCGCGCGATATTCCTAGTCCGAATAGAATGAACGCTTCGCGTACACCGAATTCTCAACGGGCTTTGTTTATGCCACGAGATGTTTGTGATTTGAAAGTGAAGTTGGATTTGGGATTCCTGTGACCCGGAACATTCGGATAAGCCTGCTGGATACAGATCGTAAGTTGGCTTGAAAAGTTTCCAGCGCTAGTTTTGCCTGTGACGCGGTGCCATGCAAATTGAGCATTGTAAAAAAACTAATGAGTATTCTTCTACGTACTTGGTATACCCAAATGTCTATCGTGATTCACTACTTCAACCATTTAAAGGCTTCCATCAAGGTTACTTAACGTTGGTGGTCCTATCTTTAAGGTTACATGCACAGAGCGCGCTTCGTTCCTCCAAAGCCTCCTGTAATTCGATGAATAGTACCAAAAATGCGCGTGTCCACCCCACCATTGTTCCTTCCCCCATTGTTTTTGTTGGACAAATATAAACTTGACTCTTTTAACTTTCGTCTATTAATAAACGAACGGGAGATGTCTGTGGTCAATAACCGCCAATCTGGAACGATTTATCCTGGAATTGTAGAATTGACGGGCAACGCCTTGATGCCTGAATGTGGGATCCAGGCGGCCGTTCCCGAATTAGACGAGCCGTTTAAAACCATCAGCCTTCAATTTTCACATGTGGCGTGGAGAAAATATCCGTTACTCAACGGCCCTGCCACTTATAACAGCTGAAGAGTTGAGGAACACGTGGTGTTTTTTGTGAAACTCGAGCCTGTCGAAGCGTTTTGCGAAGCCGATGCAGTGGCATTCGGATTTTAAAAATATTGTCAAGGCTGCCGTTTCGCTTGTAACGTTGTATTTCGGGAGATCCAGGCTGATTTTGTTATGTGGACTGAGGTCACTCTATAGAGTGTTTATATACAATGTTGACACGAAAAAATGTTACACCAAGTTTTGAGGTATACTTTGCGACAGAAATACTTACCGGCATCTTTCTTAGTACTGGTCAGTAGTCAAAAACGTGGTTCCTCTAGACGAAATTTAAGTATTTTACCGCCGGATAGCCCTAGCCTTGCTATGTACAATATCTTATTCATCCTCCTAACGAGTCGGGAATTAACATCTTTTTTAAATAGATACTGTCCGAACTTATTGCAGATGGGCGGATGGATTTTCGAAAACAGCACTCTTTAAATTACTTCTTGTCTATAGAAAAAGCCAAAATGTGCGTTGATATGTTAAAATCAAAATGTTAAGGAACATATTAGATACAAGGATAAATAAAATAATATTTTAACATCAAGGGTAGAAGAACGAATTAATTTTTTATTTAAATTTTAATTATGACAGATCGATCTAAAACAACATTAATTGAACAATTTACATTTCGCAAAGCACAATTTTCCCGCCAATAACTGAACAGAAGTAGAACTTGCGTTAGAGCTATAAGAATTTTCTATTCCACAGAATATTTTCTTCGATACCTCAATCCTTTTTACTAGTGAGTTTTCGAATTTACCAGAATTTGCTAATATGGCGGCTGTAGACCGACAGTAACAAAGTACTTCTGGTGAGGGACGTTTTTAGGGTGCAGAGCAGAGTAGTTTCTCAATATATTCAAAACAGTCATTCTTCTTTCCTTGCCGGTAATCCAAAACGACGTATTTTTCTTAGTTTTGGTGACTATCAGTGAGATGATTATGACCGACCCTAGCTCAGAAAATTTAGATATTTTTATGTTTGTAACTATTCATCAGTTTCTCCAGCAATGTTTAGTTTGCTATATCTAAACATTTACATGATTTTATTTGACATCGCATTCGTTACTCTATAGACATATTAGTTTGAAATACAATTTTCATTAACAAGCAGCGTGGAATTTAATATAGAGTAGAGAGATCCTAAGCTCACAGTGCTTTGATTTCTTTAAATTTTCCGAAAAGTATGCCAGTTTTCCATTTTTGGAAGCACATATATTTCTTTTTCGGCTATCTGCATTAAACGTCTAACTTTAGTGACAGTTGTTGATTAGTAAAGTGGCACATTTACTGCCTAAGCAGTAAAAATATGCGTTTACTTTGTGCACAATAAAAAATACATTATGGTGACTTGGAAATAGGTAATACTCAATTACAACTTAATAATTTATTATTTATTGTAAATATTACAATTGTTAAGAACATCTGGATTTCTTCTTTGATATTCGTTTTTTTTTGTTTGTTTCGTTTAACTTATATCTAACAATAATTGTATTTATGACAGATCTTGAAACTGCAACTTTAATTATCACCATTTGTAAAAAATTTTTCACATAACTTGGATTTACTGGCCACCGATTTTTCAATGTATCCTTGGGTTACACTAGTAGACCTATAAGAAACATAGACTAGTATGAAAATAAGTATTCTTTAATGATTAATTTTACCGCCAACTCCCATGCCTTTTAAGGATAATGATGTCTATTCCAGAGTTCACCAACAACATTGTTGATGTCCTTCTGAAGCAGTGGGCAGTGTATTCTTTAGAATTTAACAATTTTAAATACTCGGTTTTTTTCAACCCAACGTATTATTTTTAGCTTTTTCCACATGAATATTTGAAAAATAATGTCGAAGATTCCTACAGAAGGAAGTGTCCTTTCGACAAATTTTTAATAAAATAATCTTCGACTACAAACGATCTGGGTTTCTTTGTTTTTGTAAATAAAATACAGTTTTATCGCCTTGTATGATAAATAACTATAAATAGAGGAAAAAAACAGTTAAACTTTTGTTTGCAGGGAAGAGAGAAGTTTTTAATGGATAACGCTGACCCTTTTAGCGGAGTAGATCCCCTTTCAAAATATTTAGATGTAGCGACCCTTTAAGATATATCATTTGAAGGTTTATTTCACAAGAATGTAACGTTGAATGTATCGTAAAATAACCCACTACCTCAAGCTGGGCTATGTCGTCAATGACCTTATTTATTATCTTTTTTTTATTTCATACAGTTTCAGTGTCTTAACCTTTCAAAAGGGTATGAAGACAAAATAAATGATGATTATAAAAGAACCGATTAAAGTTTAAAAAAGTTTAAACGCCAATTCTAGTAGCTAAAGATATAAATAGAATCGCCTGTTGTTTACAAAACAGCACTACTCAATAATTACTACACCGATATGTCAGGAAGTAGTCTTATTCGAAAGCCGGTGATCGACATTTTCATATAAGCTATTTGATATTTGCAAATTAAGTGGTGTAAAAACTAAAATTGGTAAAGTATTTACCAAAAGTAATCTGAAATGTAGACTATACAATTAGCAATTGTTTTAGCAAGATATATTAAGTGTATTTTTTTTGCAAAATACTTTAGAGGGTCTAGTCCAACTGCTTATTTACCCTATAAGAATTTATTTATCTCTAAGCATTGAATAGTTTTGGAGTTGTTCTGTTTTGTAAAAATACGTTTTCTCGGAGAGATCCCATCCATCCTCTCTCCAGGACCCCAGCCTATAACTAAGTATTTTCAATTTTAGGCTCTAGTATGGACACATTTATTTTGTAGCTGAAAAATATAGATTTTGTTGAAGAAAGTAAGAAACATTGAATTTAATAAGCAACCTGCCTCACTGTAGTTATTGATCTACATACTACCCCGTATAAAATTCTTTTAGACATTTCGAAAAAAAAAAAACAATTTTTTCTCTGTTTTTTGAACTTTATTTCGAGAAAAGCTATTTCATTATTGCTTACTGCAGTCATTTGGTTTTTATTTAGGGACAATATTGCATTAGCTAGATATTAACTAATGTTGTCGATATCAATTTGATTTGATGAGTAAAAATAATTTCCCTCCTTTTCTGTAGATATTATTAAAACTATACACCTGCTGCAAATATGAATGTATGTACCTGGATGTGATAAATGTAATCGAACATACTGCCATATTTAAAGGATTTGTAATAGTGGTAATATCAAGAAATTATAACATATTTTATAACTTTGTACGTCATGTATTCTAATCGATTGGAGAGAAAAAGTCAATAAAAATACTAGAGGGGTCTCTTAGTTTTACTTATCAATATTTGTAATTAGCAGTTGATTAAGTGGCTGTAATTAATATAAAATTCCACCCAGTCGAACCTCCCTGATAACCTTTATGTAAGTCATAACATTATATCAGGTCAAAATATGTATGTAAGGAAAATTATTAAGTATGTAGTATTTCCAATAATCTTAAAAGCGCTGAAGAATGTTGATGAACATGTTGTAAGCTTCTAAGGTAGTTTTGCCAAACCTTTATTTCGGTGTTATTTATCGCTACATAATCCAGAGCATTATCTTATTATCAAACTGTGTCAATTACTGATCGTCGGTTTCGTGTAATGCCTTCGGATACCTATATTCAAGGCAACCATTGTCGAGTTATAATACAGATACGATTGTCAAAGGCGGCCACGGTTTTTCTCGAGTGGCGTCCCAAAAAAAACAAGGACGAACAACAGCAATAACGGTCATGAGTTGTGAACGAATCGATAAGGAACTCCTTTTCATTTAATCAAATTAGCGCTAATGTGTTACTAGCCTTTATGTGTAAAAGGGTTAGTGTGACTAGGAACAATTGGCACTGTTTGTGGCTTGAATGAAGGAATTTACGTCGTTTGTGGATTAGTCACGAGCATTGTAGGTTTTTTACCTTTATAAGGACCGACGGAATTTTGTTGAAAATGGAAATGTTAGAAATGAGTAATTGGTTTAAGGGGGAACGCAAATGTCAACGAGGGTCATAGTTGAAAGCCGTTTTGCTCTCGAAAGTTTAGATAAGACTTGAAAAAGATTTATTTAGCATATCATATAGAAATGGTACTATGACGACTTAGCAATACATTATTTTGGAAACTGAATAAGTGTGCATGTTTGTGAAAAGTTTATTAGAGTGGCAGTTCCGAATACAAATTTCATAGAGATATTTAAGCTAGTTTTTGCATCTTTTTCAAAGCTACTGAAATTGTATCCTGGAAGTGTAACAAATTAGGTTCTAGGTAGAAAAAGGATTAATATTAGGGCAGTGTCTGAAAAAAATTTGCGAGGCTCTTTGTGGCACTACATCAGTTTAAAAACTATGTATTTATTAAATATTCTTGATTATGCGACATATTAAGTACTTAATCAGTTTCTTTTTAATTGTTACATCGAATAAATAGACTCGAACAACCTCGAACTATGGTAATAAATGAACTGTGGATGTTGAAATTACTGAATTTTTTCTTCTGAATACCTTTTCGTTCATAACAGCATGCATTTCTTTTATCTCCATGATACATTATAGAATTGCCAGCATTTTTTTGCATAAAATAAGATTTGTTTCGTCGTAAGTCGAAGTAGTTTTTGAAAATTTTATCATTTACACGATTTGATCATTTTTTTAGGAGAAAACTGCAAAATTATTCGGTGACCTTTTCCACAGTTCTTACATGTGCAAGTTTTCATTTGAAAAGTTATATAGAGTCGATAAAGAGGATAGAATTTATAACAGTTAGGAGTGGATTTCTTTTTCATGTTGAAATTTATGCTACGCCCTTAATTCATCTAGAACTCTGGAAATTGTCAATAGGAAATAGGCGAAAATAGTAGTTAATAGATATTTTTAAATAGAGTATCATGAACTTACTGCCATTGAAATTGTTAGGATCGTTTTCGATAAGCTACAGCGTGGTTACATTTTTGTATTGTTACGACGCAATTAGGAAGCCCATTTTTTCCAAGAACTATTAAGATTTCTACGAGAATATGTTAGACTTCATCAAATTTTTTATATATATGTTTTTTTTCGATGTTTAGCATGGGGAAATAGGGAAAGATTTGCAGATTTGAAAAAGTTCACTGCTTACTAAATATTTTGAAAAAACCCACACATTTTGGCCATATCTTCTCATTCCTTTAACGTCGCTATTTTTAAATTCACTTAAAAACCAGAAATGTCATTCAATTTTGCAAGCAAGCGGTCATTTCAGCGATATCACACAAGCTACCTTTTTTTAAATATATATTCTTATGAAAATTATTAATACATTCTACCGTACTGTTAATTTCATGCGACTACGGTCGACTTTTATAAAAGCGTTGAAAAAGAAAAAAAATATTTTCATTCAACGATAAGAGATCTCGCATTTGCGCCTTATCCATAACAGATACATGTATGTATTTATTCTGGATAGAGTATTGAAGAAAATCGTAGAAAACTCCAATCAGATCTCTATTGTCTTAAGCCAGTCTTTAACACTTGCATCAACACGATGGATAGACGCAAAACCACCAGGTCATGCTGTACGGGGGCATCTGTTGACACAAGAAGGGTTGATAGATGAATCCCATTTATTAAGAAAAAACTTGCATTTCCCATGACCTGTGCGAAGGCGATTCAGAGTGACCCAAGACCTTCTTGGGAGGTCAGTTCCTGCTACCACTTCCGTAGGATTGTCTATAAGCTGCTGATTGAATATATCATTATTTCTTAAGTTGCCAAACAGAACACCAGCCATCTTCAATGGTATAAGGAGCACGAAGGAAATCTGTCCACAGAGGTTTTCTAGAAGTTAGCCGAGTTGTAGGTAGCTCTTGCAGATCTCGGGAAATCCGAAACTCATTAGGAGCTGATTGATATTTTTGCCAAGCTTTATATGTAGCAAATTGTCTGCGAATCTCCGGAGGAGCAATGTTTGAAAGAATCGGAAGTCAAGGTAATGGAGTTGACTTAATTGTTCCAGTGATTAGTCGCATTGCAGTATTTAACTGAGTGTCAATTTTTCCTGTGTGATGACTGTTTTTCCAAACAGGAGAGCAGTTCTCAGCAGTGCTATAAAGCAAGGCAGTTGCAGAAGTACGGTTTTAATTTTATCTGTAACGATTAGTATTCATACATGTTTAAAAACTAGAACAAGTTTTTAATAAATATAACCATCACATACACTTCACTTTAGAAAAGGAAACTGACAATACTTTACCTTTTTTAGACACATTGTTAATTAGAAATTATGAAATGTTATTATAATGGACTGGTACGTTAAAATAACATCTTCATGCAGGTATCTAAATTTTTATTCATATCATAACTTCAAAACAAAAATTAATTTAATTTTGGCTTTAAAAAACCGAATTACAAAAATTTCACATACCTCACTATTAAATAAAAACCTACGATAATTAAAGCAATTTTAATCAATAATTCATACCCAACTGGTTTAGTTCAAAAACTCTTATACAAAACATCTAATGCCAATAATTTATTAACTTCGTTGGATGCATCAATGTCTGATTTAAATGTAACGAGACATGAGAGCTCTGCTGTTGGAGTGACTGACGAAGTGGTTTCTACAAATAAATTTTCCAAATTTTGTACCATTCCTTATATTGAGGGTCTTAGTAATAAATTAAATAAATAATTAGTAAAGTTCTGTAATGTTCGAGTAAGTTATTATCCTCTGATTAGAGTTGGGGGTTTATTTTCAAAATTAAAATAAAAAACTGAAATTGGAGATCTGTTTATGTTATGCAGACTTGCTGACATTTGAATGATAGACTAAAAGAACGTAAAAGAGACGTTTTAAATGGAAAATCAACACCAGTAATTTTTAATCATTGTTTCGATTTGGATCATACATTCAATTTTGAAGATCCCACAATTTTAGACAAAGAAATAAATTTGAAAAAACGATTGTTTCTGGAAATGGTACATATTAATAAACAAACAAATAGCATAAATAAAAGAAGTGATATTGAGAACTTATCCCAAATTTACACCTATTCACTCCATTTTAAAAATTTTCGTGTTTGATAATCACCGTCGTTGTGCATGCTTTATGTCAACGAAATCGATCAATATACCTATTATTTGTATGTTTTGTCAATTAATTTTGGTTAATAATTGGTTTCTGTGATCCTGTTCAGCGCCCTTAATTAATCCATAACTAGAAGTAAGTGTTACATGTAGTTTGTATATAAATTAAATAAAAGATTTTAGGCCCTGACGAAGGAGGCAAACACCTCCGAAAGCTTGGCGCAAAGTTAAAAGGATTTGTAATTTATTGAGACCGAGGCCCTGATAAAATAGAATCTACGAGTATAATAATTAACAACGGTCAATATTTTAAGTTATAATTAGTTATAAAAAATGTTAAAAAATGCCAGCATATCAGCACATTGCACCGTTTCAAATTTTGAATGAAGATTTTCTAATCGAACATTATCGATTCTTATGATGGCTTCCTCAACGGTTTCATTAAGGTCTTCCACTCTTTAGTAACTTGTGGAGTACTCTTTGTTTTTAACCGTTTCCCATATATAAAAAATCAGAATGTATTGCAAACGGTTAGATATTGCTGCAAATATAACAGGTGTTCAATAATAAAAACAAATCACTTATGATTTGGTGCTTAATACTGCCAATATCATTTATAGAAATTCCATGTGACAGTCGATAAGTTTTTACATGCCCTTACATCGTCGAGAACAAATCTGTTCATTATGGCCATTGTTCCGGACAAAAGAATTTAGAATTCTATTGCCGAACGTAAACATTCAAACGATCCATCGTACTTCGTCTATGGTGGAGGAGTTAACGAAAAATTTTTGTTCCCTCGCATCAAATCCACTTGAAAATAGCGATATTTTTGTTTTGATACGGAGCATTTTTCTTGACGTATTCGCTCAGTTTGATTATTTCCAAACTGCAGTGACCGGTGCTTTGGATTATTCGTTAAAATATTATGTCAGAGTATAAGCGATTTGTCGATTTATCGAAAACTTCAAATTTACGTTTTGATAACTGATCGAAAGACAAAAAATAGCGTTTTGTGTACTTTTTCATTTCAAGTGATGCTAAAATTTGTTTAGAAACGAGAAATTCAAAACAGTATCCAAAGAGTGTTGCATGTGAGTAGAAAATTAGATGACTAAATAGATCTATCTGCAGCTGGTTGCAGTGGTGACAGCATAGCACAGACATTCGTTTTTTTGGTATATTTTTTCAAATTTTTTTAAATTTATTTTATAGTTCATATGCAAACTACAGTATAGATCCTCCACATCTTATATGAAAAATAAAAATTAACCTGATTATACCAAAATTGTGCTGAATGCCAAATCTCTTGAAGAAAGTCCGTTAATTGCGAATACCTAAATAGAGGCTATGGCCATGGGCGTACCGAAGGAGGGCAAGGGGGGGGGGGCAGCTGCCCCCCCCCTGGACCTGGGTTGCCATCTCTGGGCCCTTCCAATTTCCCATGCATTTAGCTGGTTAATTATTTGTGTACATCTAAAAATCGTCTTATTTACAAAATTGTAAATGCAGTAAAATTTATGGGCAAGTGTATTTCACATTTTTCATCCAGAACTCATATTTGACTATTGCAAATGACCTCTAATAAGTCTTTGTCAAATGGTTTCCAAGTTTAATCCATGCCATGTGCGTCTTGAAGCTGTAACTGCAACATTTTTGTTGCTACGAATCGTTGTCTGAGGGTGGATATAGCTTTAAAAAACTATCTTGGTCAGGATGAGTCATAACACGATTTCTGCTTAGTTCTCTTCTACATTTTCCTATAAAGATTGTTCAACTAACTACTGTTATATGGAATCACATAAGAATCTGTCACATATTCGGTGATAACTCTAACTTTTGAACCAAATTTCTAAGCTCACCTTGCATTTTAACAATTAATACAAAAAACTAAAAATCCATCCGAACTTACGTTTATGAAAGTCAATTTATTTAATATAAGTTTAAGGAATCCAGTAAAAGCATTATCAGCACGAATTAAAACCAGGTGTGTTGTTAAAAATGCAATTAAATATATTTCAATTTATTTAAATGAAACTTAATTTGGTTAAAATATTAAGTAGTCGGTTAATTATTGAGAGCAATGCACTGGCGATCTAAGAAGGTTAGCTTCACGCATAATGCTGAGGCATTTGTCATTCTGAGTTTTAATAATGTTAGTTATCCATCGAGTCTCCTTCTCTGGGAAGTAAATATTACTACAATAGTATCTTTAGCACCTATACATATGAACTCCTAGCTTAAATTTCTAAAGCTTCTGGCGTGAGAAGTTGAAACTGTACTAAAAGCGCATCGGTTAATGCATTAGTCTTTGATATGTGTTAATTCTGCATCAGAAATCGTGCTCCTATTAGTAGAACTTTTAGGGTGAAATTTTTGTTCCTTTGGTGCTTCGTATGATATCATTATACATTATGTGGATCACGGATCTTTATTCTCCCAAATAAAATGTATTAACTCATTTTTTGTTAAACGCGTGAGCGATGCAACTGAATGCGCCTCACCTAACTGAGTTCATCAATAACGAAATTAGTAATAAAGGGGCTTTGTATGTTCAGTGTACATACAAAACATATAAATAATTTGGGTGTTAATGTCACAGAGGATTTTCAAGTCGCCTTGCAGAAAATCCACGAAGATTACTCATGGAATAAATACTTCATTAATTACTTAAGTACCTATATCTCATAAACATTTATTATTTCCATTTATGTTGAATTATACTCTACAGGACGTTCCTGCTTTGCCCTTCCCTAGACCAAAAGCTGGGTACGCCCATGGATATGGCTGTCTAGACCGGGTGTTGTATTTCTTCCATAAAAATCTACTTGTGTCATGTTTCCCTCCATAGGGTACCGGGAACAGTACAGAAAGACGTCAAAACGTTAATAGCTGAAGTGAAGTTACACAATTTTTCAATTACGTTTTACCCGAGCCACAACCTTGCAATTACAATAAAAATTTTCCTTTTACGCATAATTCCACGCTAATGTATGAACATTGCCCATTCTAGAACGTACAGGGTCGGTAAGGACAAAGACCCGGCACTGTTTGTTTATTTCACCACGGGCGTGGGTGTTAACGAAAAGAAATAGTCGCGTTACATTTTGTAATGTTGTACTTTATAAATAATTCAGAGCTGGTTTTCGTGACGGGCGTGTATCATTGAACAAATACGCAGAAGAATGCGCCCGGGCAGAAAAATGTTCGGGACGCCCTGTGCGTTTGGCAATTAACCAGGTAACTCGAAAAGAGCTACCTACAAAACTCTTACCGGCTAATCTAATATTATCAGCACTTGACGTTAGTGTCAGTCCCAGTCGCAGCCAACAATGTCCGGGCCATTTACATTCCATTCCATCCGAGACGGTTTTATGGTTCTTTGCACTCGTTATCAGTCGAACAAAACATGGCGACCACTTGGCGAAAGCAGTGCGTTCACTTCTTGCGCAATTATATGTTTTGACACGTTTCCTCAGTAATTTAAAATTTAAATTGTTGTCGGTACCATTCATTTGTTTGGCCAATAGCAAATAAAAAATTATCCCATTTTTCCCAATAAATACGTTGGTCGCACCCAAAACTTTTGAAAACTAATAACACAGTCCTGGAAATTGAAGATTTTGAAGAATATGCAATAAGTTTTAGCCGATTTACTTCCACATCCAACGGATGAGATGTATTGTATCGCGAAAAAAATTTTCAAAAATTTTTATTTGCTTATTCGCTTTAAAATGGTCGAAGACGCAAAAAGACAAAATTTGAGCAAAAAATTTCTTGTCTGTGTGTCTGTGGTTTTGTTTGTATACACGATAACTTTCGAAAGACTTAATATATGAACTTGACATTTGGCAAACGTATAAATCTCAACTACCCAAAGCGACCTATTGTTTGTGGGGTAAGTAGGATTATTTGTTTATATTTTTTTCGTTTTAGTATGTGATTAGTAGTATAACTGCGAGCATCATTTGCTGTTATAAATTTTCGGTGCAGCAAACTGATATTAGCAAAAAAGCGTCACTTAAAGAAAACAGTTYTTCCTAAATATCTCCAAATATATTTAATATATTCAAAAAATGAAAATGCCATCAGATAGGAAATAAAATTTCCCAGAAAAAGTGTCTTAGAAAATTTATTCAAAATTTTGACATTTTCGAAATATTTGCAAAAAACCTATTTTAGTCCCTGCTCGTACGATTTTTTTAAATTTTGGTATCATATAGCAAATCAAATTTCTGATCAGAAAGCACTTTTCTAATTTTTTTGTTAAGTAAATAATTTTTGAGTTATTTGAAAAAAACCGATGTTAAAATTTATATATTTTTGCTAATATCACGAGGACTTTGTCTTAGAAAAAATGTGTTGAGAGACAAAATGCTCAAAATCTGATCACTAATCGTACAGTATAAGAAATAAAAACTTAAATGTCATTTTTACAGTTGGATGTGGAAGTATTGACTCAATTTGCAGCGGTTTTTTATGTTATTCCGTGATCTGATTTCAGAAATGACCCCCATTTTTCCATCACGTGAGGATGGATATCGATATTTTTGCTAAAATCATATTTCAATAGGAATCATCTAACAATTTTGCATGCATTATTTGACAACAATGGTTTTTATCCATTTGGATCTATATAAAATAATCTATTTTTGGTGAAGCAAATTCATTTTTCAGCATTCGATTATTTTTTATAGCTTATTAGGGTTGATTAATAAATACCCGTGCAAGTTTTTTCAAAATTATTAATTATTTTTTATTTGTCATCGTAATCCTCTTTTAGGGCGATACACCTTTCCTAACGTTTCTGCACTTTCTTAACCCCTCCAAAAAATACGATTTGTCAAATTGTGCAAAATTCGCTTCTGTCTCGGCGATAACCTTATTTGAGCTGAATTTTTTCCCGCGAGGCATGTTTTCATGTTGGGGAACAAAAAGAAGTCGGAAGGAGCCAGGTCGGGCGAGTACGGCGGTTGCAGCAGCAGTTGATGCAATTTGGCAGCGACAATTCCGGATGAATTTGCTGGAGCGTTATCTTGGTGAAACAGCACTTTTTTCTTAGCCAAATGTGGACTCGCTGGTTCATACACTGCTTGGACATTGTCAGCTGTATCCGCTTTGTTCTTTGAAGAATTGCTTTAAAATGATGTAGTTGCGTAACATGCTATAAGAGTAAAGTTACCTTGAAATTGAAAACCAAATTTACTACTTCAGTTATAAAAAACGTAAAATTTCTCTCTAAGATGATAGCAGACGTTGAAGTTTTTCATTGCTATTATAATTTTTGTAATTTGCAGTTGCTTATACAAAAAATTGCCCACACTTTTTGCAAGATATATTGACTATAGGTCTTAACCGGACATTAGTTTTATGGATTTTGGTTAAACCATACAGTTTAGATACCTTGCAATTGGAAACAGTTAAGAAATACTTCTTCATTCGAAGCATTTGAAGTTTTGATAAAATCATAAGCGATTTTGATTTTTTGAGGTAGGATTTCGGGTTATTTTTTGGTATGTTTCCTCATCTAATAATTATCTAACTTTAGTCCCATTATCTGCTCTATAAAGTATAACGGACTTAACTGTATTCATATCTTTAAAAGCGTTCATTTTGTCAGATGTCACATTAGGTTTGGTTGTATATGCATTTCTAATGGCGTGACATACATCCATCTTAATCTTATCCGCTTGATTTTTCGGAAGCAGTTTTATACAAGACTTCACAGATGACATTATCTCACTTTTGGAATTATTGTCCCTGGCGTTACAACAAAGTTCATGTCCTTTAATAAATTACGAGGCATGTTTTTTAAGTAAGTACCGTTTTGGAATTAAAAAAAGACGTGCAAAGATATCGCAATAATTTTATCTTACATGAAAGCCTGTACCTTAATCTACTTTTCTACATAATTTCCGTGAATATTGAGGCACTTGTCATAACGTGGCACCAGTTTTTCAATACCCTCCTCATAAAATTCTGCCGCCTGACTTGTTAACCACTGTATCACAAATGTTTCGACTTCGTTATCGTCTTGAAGACGTTGACCACCCAGGTGTTTCTTCAAGTGCAGGAACAAATGGTAGTCGCTGGGCGATCAGGGCTGTATGGAGGATGATCTAGAGTTTCCCATTTAAAAGATTTGATGAGATCTTTGGTCCGATTAGCCACATGTGGACGGGCATTGTCATGCAGCAAAACGATACCCTTACTCAACTTGCCACGTCTTTTGTTCTGGATTACACGACGCAGATTGTTCAGTGTCTTACAATAAGACGCTGCATTGATTGTCTCATTACGAGGCAGAAACTCAACTAGCAATACTCCTTTTCTGTCCCAAAAAACTGTGCACATGATTTTCCGGGCAGAAATTGTTTGCTTAAACTTCACTTTTTTGGGTGATGATGAATGTCGCCATTCCATGGATTGTTGTTTCGATTCTGGTGTGACGTAGGCCACCCATGTTTCGTCACCAGTAACAATTTGGTCTAAAAAATCTTCACCTTCATTGTGGTACCGCTCAAGGAAAGTCAATGCACTGCCTAAACGTTGGGTTTTGTGCAAATCCGTCAACATTTTCGGAACCCAACGTGAACACAATTTCCGGTAATTCAAGTTCTCGGTCACAATGCGATACAAAACACTACGAGAATATTGAGGAAAGCAGTCGCACAATGATGAAATTGTAAAGCGTCTGTTTTCTCTCACCTTTTCGTTCACTTTCTGCACCAAATCTTCATTAACGACAGAAGGACGCCCACTCCGTTCCTCATCATGCACATTTGTGCGGCCATCTTTAAATGCTCTCACCCATTTCCTTACCATTCCATCACTCATAATGTTTTGTCCGTAAACTTCACAGATCTCACGATGAATATCGATCGGTTTTACGCCTTTAGCACTAAGAAATCTTATAACAGCCCGTACTTCACAATCGGCGGGACTCACGATTGTCGGAGGCATCTTAAACACTCAGTAAACAACGTATACAATGAAGAATCAAACTGTAATGGCGTCAGTGCGTAGACAAGAGATGTAGGTAACCATGCGCGGAACGTCGACCGTAGCGCTGCGGCGGCGGAATCGCAAAACGGTACTTACTTAAAAAACATGCCTCGTATTTATAGCAGTATCTGAGACACTCTTTTTTGGACAGGTTTATCACAGTGTTGTTGTTGTTGTTAGTTTTAACTATGTTGTACGTAAGAATTTAGATGGCAATGCCATCTGTCAGTATTACACTGACATGATGACAAAGCTGCGATTATGGGATCTACTTCCTAAAGGAAGTGTATGATTATGGATGCTGAAAGCATTCACCCTTAATATTTGTTTTTATTGCCTGATCGTAAAAGACTCCTTTGAATGATGCATTCTGTTTGGTTTCTTGCAATTATGTCTTTGGCAATCTGTGGTAAAAAGTGGAATAATAACACTACATGAAACTGATAAACTCAAAACTAAATAGATACTGTACTGAAACAAACACAGTGCATTAAATAAACGTGCACTTGCACAAGTACAAATGGTGTATGTTGTACAACATGCTCGATAAGGTGTAATCTGCATAATGTTAAAAATTTTAATATCGTGGGAGAGGCAAACAAGCAGCGACAGGAAATGTTAGTAAACAATAATTGTGTGATAAGTTGTTTTTATTACAGGAACTTTTACATGTATAAGTCAATGATTTGACGAAAGAAACTGTTGGTGTACACAAGACTCATTCTAACTTTACTGAAAATAAAAAAAGCACGGCCCTCAGTGCTATTTAGACAGACTTTTTGTATGCCATGTCTTAAGTTTCTTAGCCGGAAACTACTTAATAGATAAATAAATACTTTATTTTATGGAATTTTTGTTTGTTTATGTTAGTTCTTCTTTTGTAGGTACTGGTTAATAATATAATTTACATAATAATAAACATTTTGAAAAAGACCAAAAACTAAGGTCGAAACGTCAATCAAAGCAGATTTGATTGGAACTAGAAGCTACAAAAGAAGAACTAATATAAACTAACGTACACAAATGAAGTATTTTAAATGATTTCATTAGTGAAATTGGGTAAACATTTTCGAGTACTGATTTTTTTAACTTCTTAATAAGCTTTAGGAATTATGAAGGTACCGTAAGGTACTAATATAGGTCTCTTTCTATTCAGCATTTATTTTAGTTTGATATCATTACAAACATTGATGGAATGCCAACCTTATGTCATTAACTTATCCAAGTGATATAACTTTAAATTTACGTCACAATTTGTCAATTTTACCTACATGTTTTTGGTATCCCTAAAGACGCAAACTACAGCCTTTGACGAGATTTCCCTTCTGTTTATACCATGTGTACATACGGCAAGCAGATTGAACTTTTTTTGTCTTGTCATTTGTTGTGCAGACTTCACTACAGAATACACAACGACCTCATTGAAGACAGCCAACTAAACTGTTTGAGATTATATGTTTAGGCGATATACTTCTAACCTTGAATTTAAGTGCTGTTGTATAGGAATAATAAGAATTTTTTAGTCTCTTCTAACCACCACCGTTCAGTTAAAAGCAAGAATAATACTTCTTGCATTTTAGCAGCATATTTTAACCTAGTATTGCGTTTTTTTTGTGAAATTCTACTATTTGGTTGTTGTATAATGTCTATTTTGGTTGTTGTTGTTGATGTACCACGTTTTCTATATTTTTTCGCACCTTCACTGTTTGTAATATTTGCTACTCTTCCATTACTAGGTGTTAATTGTTTGTTAATTCCTTTTTGGGCAAGTGATTATACAAGCGTTTAGTATATTTACCTATTATAGCGTTTAAATCAGTAGATGATGATATCAAGGGATTTGAGGATTATTTGAAAAGAAAGAAACGCACGTAGACTTAGTATTCTCACAAAGATTCAACTAACTATATATAGTACGAATGTTAGCAAGCAAAGAAATGACAGATAGGTTATCTTGCAGAAACCGGCAGATTTCGTAAATTCCAAGATTGGGCGCTTTTATTGTCTTATGTTTACAAGTTTTTATCAACAACGATGCGGATTGTTACTTACGTAACCGCAAAAATAATTAATTTTTTGTTTTGATTCAGCTTAAATACAAAATTAATTTCTATAGAAGATTCAGCAGTTGTGAATATATCGTATGAACAGTTCTCTAAATTATTCCATGTGTAGACTGTTGCCTGTGTATAACACTGTATAACGCTATAACACTGCATTACGATGCTGATGGCATATTTACATCATCATTTGTTGAGAGTAGAAGAGGTTCGCCAAAGAAGGCCATGGCCACTGGCGGAAACGTATGAATTTTAAATTGCTGTGTGTTTTATTGGTGAAAATATCGACTACTCTTATCTTTAAGGTTGTTATTTAGATGCATGCCAGCATGTCACTTAATGCTTAGATATCGTGTTTTTTTGATTAAAAAAGCCCTAACACATTTGCAATTAAAACTAAAGCACAACTAAGCGTTTTTATTTAAAAAATTGACTATACTTATACTAATGAAGATAAAGACATCGAAACTGCTACACAACTCGCATGCAATTATACACTGCTAATATACAACACCCCAGTTTAATTAATATAAACGAATATCTGCTGTGGAAGGAAAATGTCAGTGGGTAAAGGATATTTCGCAGTCAATTTCTAATCGAATAGAAAATTGTGATGCTGAAATGTGTCCCAACGTAAGAAAATTTTTATGTATTCTTACCACACTACTTACTAGTTAGTGAAGTCACGGTTCTTTTCGACTCTCAGGCGACCTAAAACTTGGCTTAGAGCTTCTGACACTTCTTCACCTTGTTATTTGATTAAAATTATTTCGACTTATAACAATAAAATACTATTTCTTTTTAATTATTTCATTTTAATCGAATTGGAGCCTGTGCTGACCAGGTGACCACCTCTGATTTGAAAGCTGGATCCGCCCCGACTAGCTTACTGCTATCAAATAGTACTTGTACACTAATGGGGTTGTAGCCCTCGATCACAAATCGTTATTGCAACACATTTGTAGGTTTTCCTAGACGCAATGAAGTGASATACTAGCAACAAAAAAATATTTCTAACGTTATATTGTCTTMTTTTCGCCCTCTAAAGTTTTCCGCCAAATTCAAATATTGCTAGCAACGTCACTTGACCCGGCTAGAGTGGGGGAGTGTGGTGGGATCGCATTTCGCTACGGTAAACCTACCGTGTTGCCAACTTGGCGGATAAAATTCTCGCCCAAGGGAAAAACATACGTTTTAGCAGTAAGCGAATATTTTAACGGAATAAGAAAGCCTTTAATTAATATTAACTGTTTCACTTTAGCGTATAAATGTGGGAAACTTAGATATGAAGTATCTACAATCGATTTATTTATGCTAGGTGACTCGATGATTACTGTATTCCTTACCTGGGAAATATTATATTTCCTGCTTTTTTACCTACCAATCCAAAATTTTACCAACGTCTCACTAGTGCTTGTGTGTTTCACGTTGCAGCTCAGATTGTCAAATGACGCAGATATTATTATCTTAAACCAAGTAAAAAGCAACGAAACGTATTTCTGGAAGGAACACGATGAGCTCGACAACGAAATTTTTAACGTTATATATGTGGGAAACTAATAATTATTTATGTAAAATAAATAATTCCCTTGTATATCAACAGATTACCCTGTCTTAAAAATTTTAGCGGATTCGATACGCCAATCTAGCGGAATTTCTATCAGCCCCAGTGGCAACACTGTACAGATAGACAGATGATCTGTTTGATTACATTTGCGTTTGGCTTGGTTTTTCGAGGATTTATATTTTTGCCTCTAGTTTCTTTAACACAACTGTTAGCTGTTAGTGCATCACACCACAATTTTCGTCTTGATTTTTCTTCGGGTACAATTAAAAATTTCTTCTCTAGAGCAACAATACTAGTATTTGTGCATGTTGGCACAAAACATTTCCTTCCAGCAGCCATTTCGTCCGCATTTTGAACGATATAATCGTGATCGATAAACAAAAGCAAACAACACGAGCATTACTAAGAGGTTATGAATGACGCTCGTCAGCAGTTGACAGCGAAAAACACGCATAGGCAACTGGAACGCTGAAAATTATTGTGCTCTGGCAACAACACACAGTTGCCGCCAATCACAAGCGGCAGGGTCAACCTACGTCACTCATTCAAATATTTGAACTTTACCATTTTTTTACGTTTATCTAAGCGCTTTGGAAAATAAATGAATACACAGGGGTCTACTATTTTTTATGTAGATTCATATTCTGCAATAAAAAAATATGGTCTACAACCCCATTAAAATGTAGCCTTTGATGGCCGCTGCGGGGGTTTTATACTCTAGAAGGTTTAGCGCATTTACGTCAGTTCTTTATTGGACCAGTTTCTAGCTATTTTTCTTCCCAGGAAAGTTCATAGAAGCCGTGAAAACAAGAATATCATACACGGCAATTCGTGCTTGTTAAACCTAAAAGATAGTTGCTCAAGCTTATGTTTCCGTCCAATTAAAGTTTAAATGTGTCTAGTTATGTTTTCACGAAGTGCTCCGTCCTTTTAAGTGGTTCCACTATGTAACAGGCTTGAAAGCTGTTAAATAAGTCATCATCAAATGATAACACACACAAATTAGTTATGCTCTAATAAATCCAAATGTGGCGTAAAGAAATTTGAATGAAGCGAATAAGTATGTTAGATTTACTGTCATATTTGTGTGACAATCACAGGCTTGGCTTTTACTATACCGGAAGATTACATAACGATAACGATACCAAATATGTGCATACCTTTGCGCTACTTTGATCCCTGTTTTTAACGATCAGCGACCTAAAGCCTGAAGAAGCGGTTGCGTGAAATTCCAACCCCGAAAACGTGAAATTCCGATCGAAAAACACGAAATTAAAGGTCTGAGTATCGTCTACCTGTGCATGGAAGTTAAAAGTGGGAGGGGCCTAGAAAGTTAATATTCCGCGGCTTGTGCCTCCAGGTGTGTTGCGCGTCATACCAAGACCTAGTGGGTCAGGCTGAACACGCGTACTTCAGTTGTGGATGTCTAGCTGAAAATTTTCATTGATCAGTTAGCTGCCCACGCATCTGGTGTGTTCGACTGTTTGGGATTTTTGTGCTCTTACCACGTCCGTGAAGTGTGAGGGTCTCGGAAATGTGTTTTTGACATTCTCAGCTGTTGGAAATAACTCAGCGCGCGGTTCCTTCGCTCCCAAGGGACATTCTTGTATTTATAGATCCCTGGCGTAAAGGATTCTTATAAAGTGACGAAGTTATTTCAATGTGTGCCCAGGTGGATTGGTATTACGAGTTGCCGAAACCGGAATAGTGAAAGTAGCCAGACTGTTACGTAAGTGTGGGATTCGGAATCCTCGTTTTGTTGATAAAATCAACAGGAAGTCGATGCGTTCTCGGAAATGGAAATTATTTAGTCTTCCAGTCGGGTTTTTGCGGTTTTTGGGATTGCTAGCATGCTGACTGACATGTACCTTATACAGGTAAGAGTTATTCGAAAATACCTATCTATTTGTTAAATTTAGAGAAGTTAGTGGTCTTTCTTACACACACACTTTAAAAGAACTGAAGATTTTGTGAGCCTAAATTGTCGTAAATCTTATTATATTGTCAAAATTGTGATAGGAAGTAATATTGGCGGTAGATAGGCATTTCCAATCATTTAGCACACAAAAAACGGTACGATAAATACTAGCTAAAGTGGTGGTAAATCAGCTTGACCAAAGGATGGGATCTGCGCCTAGAAAGCAGGGATTGACATGAACAGAGTCCACTGAAAATCAAAACGATAACATGGAGGCCGACGAACTTCAAGAAGCCGCAAAGAAAATGAAGAATGGCAAGGCAGCAGGACATGATCGAATAACTGCAGAAACAGTAAAAAAAACATGGGGCCTTAAGGCATGAAGATGATGTTGAAGATGATCAATGAAGCATGGGTATAGAGAATAATACCTAAAGACTGGAATTATTACCGTATTAGTATTAGTACCGTAGCAAAGATAAATGAAATAATACTGGAGATAAGACTTAGTGAAAAAAATTCAACGACAAATCATCGAATCACAAGGCGGATTTCCACGTGGACCCACTGTTTAGAATCATATATTTACGCTAAAACTAATAATTGAAAAAATTAGCACACAAAACATGGATGGGCGTTCGACTGTATAAAAGGGCAACAAATTTGGAAATGTTTGGTTAAAAAAGGAGTAGATGCAAAATTAATAAAAGCTATAAAAAGCATATATCTAACCACCAAAAACTGTGTAAGAACCAGAAATCAAAAGTCCAAGGAGTTTACCATATATGAAGGGTTAAAACAAGAAGGTCCAACTCTTTTCAACGTTGTAATAGACGAGATACTAGAGACTTACAAAGGTAGGAAAAAAGCTACATGTGGGAGATAGAAACATGCAAAGAGTGTCATTTGCGGAAGACGTAATTTTTGCGAAGTCTGAGCAAGATATGCAGAATAACATGGCGTGGTGGACAGAAGTTATAGGCAAATATAACATGATGATGAATATAAGAAATCAAGGTAATGCTTATAAGTAAAGAGCTAAAAATATGCAACGTACGTTCGGGTGGACATATAATAGAAACCGTGGAAGAATTGAAATACTTAGGAGTCCCAATAGATAGAAGTGGAAGTTATAACACCGAAATCACTACCAGATTAGAAGCGGCAACTAAACTATAATACACAATGAACAATAAGTTTATACGCAAGAAAGAAGTAACCAGAAAAACAAAGATATCTGTGTATAAGTCAATTGTTAGACCAATATTGCTGCATGGAAGTGAAACTTGGGTACTAAACACTACACTGAAAAGCGCAATACAAGCAGTGGAAATGAATTGTTTACGAAGAGTTACAAAACCAGCTGAAGTGGGATGAAGCAGTGCGAAAAGTGCTGAAAGGAAGGGGCATAACGTGGAGGAAAGCACAGCGAATGCCCAAGGACAGACTAAAGAGGGACAAACATAACCCTACACCATAAGATGGTAGAAAGAGTTTTGATCATATATAAATAAAGTAAAACTCGCATTAAAAGATGATATAAAGTGTTTTATTCGTTAATTTGCAAAAAAGTGCGCATCAGTACTTATCCATTGTGGGAAGTGTTGGATAAATCATTGTTATAAAAGTACATGGATCATAAATTGATATCGTAGAATACAAGTTGTGCATGCAATCACGTTATATAATTTCTCTAAACTGAACAGAATATCTTTATTACATTCAGTCAAAACTATAAGTAATTTTGCGAAGGTTTGCGTCTGCCGAAGTAGGTACATGAATAAACACCTATACCAACATTTGTAGAATCCTTATAAAGATTATGAGAATGTTTTTTTAATAGAGAAAGCGTTGGATTAACAATGAAAGTTATTGCATTTATCAAAGACTAAAAGGAAAACTTGGGATCCATAGTTCCTGACGAATTCAGCCGACACCACCCTTTAGGAGAATAATAAAATAGCCGAAAACGGCTGACTTACTAATTTCCAATAAGGGAGAAATTAGACAACGAATGTATGAGCTGCACAAAGCCAATTTGCCATTGATAATGAACTCTTTAAAACTGCATTAGCCAGCAAGATTTCTTTACGACGGCACTGTACCGAGTTTGAAGAACCGGGTAATATTTCTAGATTTCAAAAACGGGAAGTAAATGCTCATGACAAAATGACTCAGTACTTTCTTGTAGATCGACAAATAGCGATGATGGGTAAATTTTATACGCAGCAGGGGAAGGCGTTGAGTTTGTGAAAAGTGGAAGTGAAGTTGAGTGCTTGACTCTTTGCTCCTAAAATAAATAGACACTTTATCATGACAATTTTCGAAAAATTGTTACCACTATTGGAAGAACCGATAGCTATTTTTATGAAATTTTTCAAATTGGCTGCGAAAGATAATTACTTCACTAGAAACTCAAGAATTTAACATCGAGCAAAGCAAACCAATGTTTTTCAAAGCTCGACTACCGTTTATAACAGCATTGTACATTGGAGAACGTAAAAAGAAATCTTGTTGTGCAAAACCACACGCACGAAACTAATATGTTCGTGCTCTAATTGCAAAATATCTTAAGGACTCAAACATCACGAGATGTTTGAAGTAATAATAAACTAATTAGGACCCGATTAAATAAAACCATTGAACCCAGCCTTCCGTCATAGTTTTTCTCTGATGTCAGTGCTCATTTGGCTGGTGGTTCAATAATACTTTTGTAAGATCAAATTGTACCAGAGAAACTCCAAAAGATATTATTCAGTGATAAAAGATTAGTTTCTACATTTTTCTCCAGTTACCATGCTAACGTCTTTGCATAGTAAAATAACCTCGAATCTTTTAGATGTTATATCAGATTTAACGAAATAAGAATCATATTATAGGGATTTTCAACAATATTACCATAAATTTTTCAGAAATTGATTGACCAAAATAGGGTATTTTGTGGGCTATTATGGAGAAGAACATTGGTGAAAAAACTTGAGGCAGATAGCATTCTATGTTTGGGAATTTTTGCTGAAAGAATATTTATATTATTCTAAAAATGTGGTCAAAACTCCAGGTTGATCATTTTTTCTCGTTTTGAAGTTACAGTCGAAATATTCACACTACTCAAAATCGAGCAACAAACTTATTAATTTATTTAATAATGGTTCACTTTAATTTGCTTTTCGAAGTACTAATTTATTAAATTAATTATTTGAACTTTTCGCAAAATATATTTCATTCAAMTTAAAMAATGTACATATTTTTAATGGTTAAAATTAAATATCTTATTTATTATATTTAGTTTTACTATGTTAGGTTAAAATAAGGTAGGTCATGCGTTGTGATATTAAATTATTAATTGTAATTTGACAGTTGTTGATTGTTGCTTTTAAGAATAATTTATAAATTATTAAGAAGCAATGTCGTTTGCAAATGATATGTTGCTCAGTTTACTTTTGAAGTTTTGAGAGTGCTGTTATAGTTTCGAGAGTATATGTTATTCGATATTCCATCACTTCATAGCGTGTTCAAGCGATTGACCATTCAAAATACTTTTTTTAAGTTTGAATGAAATATAAATAAGTATACAAACTTTACTTTACTGCAATTACATAAAATTAATTAAAAGACAAAGTCAGAAAATTTATATCGTCATATTTAATCGAGAAAAAAGCACTTTTCTGTGTATGCGTGTACCTTTTTGTCAATAATTTCAAAACGTACTTTACTGAACGAAATAGGTGCTATAGAATTAGGTCATATGAGTGATATCAAGTAGCAGCCTGGGTAAAAAAGGAGCTATTACAAGTAGTTGTTTAATTAATTTTAATTGGTTTTCTTTTAAAAAATAGCTTCATCTTTAGTGACAACCAAAAATATTACATAAAAGTGGCATTATGAAACTTTGACGATGGCAAATTGTGTAAAAACAGTTATACAAGAAGTTACCGGCAAATTTTGGTTTACAATTGGGACCCTCATTGAAATTTGTTTTGAATGGCATTACAGTGCAACTTTTGGGCGCAGGACCATATTGCCTTGTTTCTTTATTAATCGAATGTCAGTTTTTATCAGAACGTTTCATTAGTGACTCATATTATTTTTTTATATTCTTTTAGTACCAAAAACTCTCAATCTTTCTTGTCGTTTGAACAAATATGGATATCTCCAGGTGAAAGAATTGGCTACTGCTAGTTTTACTGTTTCAAGGTACCTATAAAACATTATACTTATTCATCTTAATGCTACCCGAATATTATATAACTGTCATTCCAAAACGGGTCAGTAACAAAAATTACCTCTTTGCGCGCGAAATTTCGTGGCAGTCGCGAATTAAAAGACCTTTTTAATCAACCTAATGCGTGTCACCCTGAACTCGTTCCAGGTTATCGTCGAGAGAAACCAGCTCCGAGAGTTCCTATTATGGCACCGCTTCGTTACTTTACATTCATATACGCTTTATTATTGTAATTAATGACCCTGGCTCAATATGTAGACCTTGACTGCGGACTTAGTCGCACGAAAATTGTATTAACACGCTCTGAAAACGTAGACTTTTAGTAGGCTTTTAGTAGGTTTTGTTGAAACAACGCCGGTGTCCGTTCTGTTAATTTCGCATGGCTCAATGCTCTCGTTATGACGTTAGGTTAAGATAAAGATAGAGAAAGAAGGCTAAATTTAAGCAGTAAGTGGTTAATATGGCGCCGACCGACTAGCACAGGCAAAAATAGCCGGTATACTTTTAGAATGCACAGACATGTCCTGATTTACAGCGTCACTTTTTGATTTACAGGCAGTGAGCAGCCACCGCACGCCCAAATTGTCGTATCAAAACATGAGCACAGAAATACCGGGATACTGTAACTTAGACAATGGAACTTACTACTCTCCAACGCTGGGAAGAAGAGCGGTCCTTAGCAGTTACGACTTCCCCGACAAATCTCCGAAGAAAGAGAAGAAATGGTCGCTGGGGAACTTCTTCAGGAGAAAGAAGAAGGTCGAGAGCGACTCCAGTAGCGAGGAGGAGGTGCAAAAGAAAGGCTTTTTGAAGAAGAAAAAGAAACCGGAGAAAAGGAAACGACCGTCTAAGCTGGCGAATGCTTTCGACCACGKCGTAGTGCCATCCMCGGCTAGAACTCAATTTCCGACGTATAAAAATTTGGAAGATGGAGTTCTTTCGGATCCAACGAGTTACTCGTATCAAGATCGCTTATTGCCAAAGATACCCGTAGAAACAACGCAACGAATCAATCAGAATCACCAAATCGCTCCCGTAATTAGCCACTCGTCGTCAGATAATATGATGAGAAGATCGCGAAAAGAGTTGACGAAAGCTAGGGTGCAAGCGCGAAGGGATAACGCGTTGAAGCATGACAGTAGCTCCGATGACGATTCTCAGCGATCGCATTCTTCGTCGAGGTTTAGAAGTGACGACAGCCTGACGAAATATCGCGATGGTTCTTTGAGCAGGAGATCTCGAGCCGCCAGAACCGAACGATACATGAAGAGATTATCGCGTGACGAAGAGAATTGCAGTCGCCTCAGCAATAACAGGTTGTGTGTGGATATGGCTCATCAAAAGCGATCCCCGTCTAGAAGTCCGATTCCTCCGAGGCACACCCTGACAGGAAGTCATTCCAGTTTTTCTGGCATGTCGACTATACCTCCTCCCGGCTATAACAATTCGCATAAGTTGAAAGTCAGTAATTCGTGTAAACCGGCGATTGGAAACAACGAATTTCTTAATGGGGAATGGAACCAGAGGAGTGTGTCTTACGACGGGAACATCAATAAGAGCACGGGAAGACAGAACGATATTTTTTATGTGAATGACGTGTACCGTCACCCGCCTCCACCGCCACCAAGAGATCCTCGGAGGATGGTGATAGTCAACCAGTACAACGAAAACAGACCGACCTCATTTTCGTTCGAGAGAGCTAAGAACCACAAATTAACGAAACATAATAATCACGAGGTGAACACGAAACCCCACTACGTTAAACCGCATTCGTTCCATTGGAACACAAACGGCAGGTCGACGTCTGAGGATAATTTGCCGTTCCAACCGATTGGCGACGTTCGTTTACCGCCAAGGCCGTCGTCGGCGACACCGGAACCCAATCAACAACGTCCCAGACGTCACACTGAAGTCGCGCCAGATTCTTATAACTACTTGACCGATATATGCCCCAGGAGTCGGAAGCCAATATTCATCCAGCCGCAGGATGATGCTCAGAAGACCATATCTCAGAAATCGCTGGAGTTCTGGAAACGAAAGGATCAGGAGGAAGTGAATAGGCAGCGTAACACTAGTCCCCAGATATTCACCAGTCAGACGAAATTGCAAACCAAAGTTTTTCTTCCGTGCAACGCAAGCGACAAAAGCAGTCAATCGATCGTATCCAGTACTAGTTCCGTCGAGAAAAAAACTCCTCCAATTGAAGAAGGATCTCGGAAATCCAAAAATTTGGAAGAAGCCTTGGATGAACTTGAAGCCATATACAATAGCTTGCGCTTAGGAGATGAGGATCTCTTAGAACGTGCTGAGCAAAGGGAGTTATCCGCAGCAAAGCAAAAACTCATCGAATCCAAGTCTGAGCCATACCCGGGCTCTTTAGGAAGCGTAACGGACCCGGAGAATCCCAATCGTAAACGCCGCTCCCATAGAAGATTCCGAATAGTAGATTTGAAGAATGACGACATGGCGTACAGGAAACTGAACAAAGAGCGGTACGCCACTATAAACGATCCTCAATCAGTCGTGTCAAAGGTCAGTTATTTGCTGGCGACTCCTACATATAACGCATTGGACGATTGCGATCTGGAACGCAAAAGGAGGGAGAAAAAATCGAAAGAACCAGACATAACGTACGACGACGTCGTTTACAGGTCGATTAAACATTCTAATAACACGCTAAAAGTAATAGATCCGCAGCCTCCGTTTGGCATCCCGTTGGGGCCCGTCACTCCCGCTCCTAATAGTGATTACCTCCACGCAGTTCCCGAGCCAACACCCGCCCCCGCAAAGCGTCATAAGATTCCGGATATTGTGAAAGATGACCTGGCTTTCCGCAATCTACGCAAAGACGAAAACAAGGAGCCGGCGCTTCCGCCACTGAACGGCGATGATTTCGTCAACAACAACTCTTTGAAGCCCGATTTGAATTACTTCAAGAAAAAGAGGGCTGTCCGCTCCTTGTCCGCGAACATCTCTAATTTGATTCAGGATCGTAGAAAGCCATTTGTGGAGGACGAGTCGAGTTCCGAGAACCAGAGCTTGGCAGACGTCGCTGATGCCATGGAGATAGCCAGACAGGTGTTGAAAGAGAAAGAGGAGAGGATTAACGCTACCAGGAGAGGTTTCTTGAGCGATACTGAAGCTAGACGGGCCAGACTTAATCTTCGCTCCCCGAATGCGACGCTGTCGAATCGGAGATACACTTTCTTGAACGGTATGAATGACTGTGATAATCAGATCAAAATACCATCTCCTAAACCACCCAGAGGTCCAACTCCGGATAGAAAAGTGAGATCCCCCACCAAAGAATCGACCCCCATACCTCTATCGCCTTTGGAGGAAAGAATACTGCAAGACAGCGAGATAAAAACGTCATCATTCGATGATCTGTTGAAGGAGTTAGCGAGGGAGGCTAAAGAAACCAGCGATCGAATCACTAGCGAATTGAATAATCTAAGCGACGAGAAATGTAGCCCACCTCCCAAAGAACTTGACAAACAACTGTCAGAAATCGATGCAGTTTCGGAGCAAGCCAAACGATGCAGCGAACAGCTCGAAACTGCAGTCGATAACATAGAGACGAAAACGGAAGAAGTGGAAGCGGTACCAGAGCCATCTGAAGAAGTGGTGCAAACTGATTTTAATACGGTAATTCCAGAAACCGTGGCAAACATAGTAGTCTCGTGTCCCGAAGAACAGATCAAAGAAGATGATAAAATCGAGAAGGTTGTGTCAAGCGATTCGGAACACGACTACGAAAACGTCGTTTCGGATAAGGAGAACGAGCCTAATTTGCTCGTGACTGACCTGGACGCCGATCGTAAATCTCCTTTCGAGCAGCACAAACAAGAAATCGTCGCTGGTTTCCAGGAGCTGAAGAAATCCGCGGAGGAACAGAAGGACGAGGATGATGTCAAAGAGGAAGAAGGTGAGACGTGTGTTAGCAATGCTTCTTTTAACTGGCCGAGCACGCACGCTAATCGTTTAACTAACACACTCGGCAGTTTGCAGTGGACGCTGAAATCTCCGAAGCTTGTTCTAGATAGTGCAAAAGTTCCTAACACGTGTGGCGACGATCGCGTTTTCGACAGGTCGCGTGATCCACAGCCGAAGAGCAAAGAGATCCGTCCCTGGTACTGCGACCCGGTTTTAATCACTATTGCATGTATTTACGGAGTTGCATGTACGCACCAGCTGGCTTCTATGGATTTTGTTGTTGTACTAGGCCTTGTCTTTGCTGTTCTGTCTGTTATCGTTGGTTTGATTGTATAGCGTTTGTGCAGAGGCGCCTGATTCAGGTGTCTAGATTGATGGTTACCTAGAAGTGTATTTGTACATTCCGTTATGTTTATGCTCGAGTTTATGTTCTAATAAACTGCTTTTATTATGACTGAATTGTGTTCATGTTTTCGTGCTTGTGTCTTGGAATGTGGGGTTTTAAGATATTTTGTGGAATGGTGTGGTATTAAAAAAAAGAATATTGAAAAAAGTAAAATCAATCAAGATATTACATTTTCACTAAGAAAAAATTCTCAGTGAGCTCCATTTTTGTATGCATTTTCATTTGTTAGCGTTGTGATGTAATCTTATAATATCATCTGTTCCTAGATTCCTTGGCCATCAGATATGATTTTATTATACTTTAATGTTGATTTACTAATATCTGTCGTGGATATGGTACAAAAAAATTGCACACATATTTGCAATGGTAATCTTAAAATGGAGGGCTTATATCTGTCCATAATTTAGTTTATCTATTTAATTTACAAAAAGATATATCTTGTTTTTTGCACTTATAGAGAACGGAAGCGCTTTAGTAATTCAGATTTTATAAGGACTCTTATTTATTACTAGTATCGACTGGAATTTAATTTATTAAATTGATTATGAAGAGTATACGAAAAGAAGAAACTTAGTTAACACGACAGTTTGCGCTGAAAAAAGCTTATTTTAACAGCAAATTTAAGTGTAATCTCAAAGTGTTTTGGCGATCACCTAAGTCTCAATCTCAGTGCAATTGATAATGTTTTTATTCAAAATGCTAAATGGTCCGATCCGGTAAATGTGGAATACGAATACAGTAAATACATAAGCAAAAACTTGTCACAGATAATAAATAATATTATCTCCACACTGTATCTGTTGGTGGGCTACATAAAGTTTTCGCAGTATTAAAAGTACTCTATTCGATCAGCTAAAACATTTTTAATTCTTTTGGGTTATAGGAAGGCTTTTTGATACACTTCGTTCTTTACCATGCATCAATATGTTGATGACATGAAAATTTATTTCTTGTTTGCACTTGAAGAACGTTATCAAGCTGCTACTACAGTTAATTATGACTTGAAATCAGTTCTGAAAAAATGGTTAGTTCAGGATTTCAATTTTAACTAATACATTAATAACAATTTGTAAACTCTAGTTAATGAGTGCACAAAACCGTTGTCTCTGGATGGATACTGAGTTAAGATTAAATGAACATGTTAAACTTCTTATAGAAAAGTGTCACTATTGGAAGAGCATTTAAATACCGATATTAGACAAGGATAAACAGAGTCTCCAAAAATTACAGAACAACTGTAGTCGCTTATACTATAACTTGCGAAAATTTGATCACATTGCTGCCAGTTAAAAGTCGAATACCTCGCAATGCTCTCACTATATCTAAAACAACTGAGCTAATGCTTTGGAAGTATTTTTTTTAGCATAATGCATCAAAAGAATTTCATTTTAAATGTTTCAGTTATTTAAAACTTTGCATTATCTGTCAGTACAAAGCGGATTGACATTGTTTCCGTAACAGGTTGATTTTAGTTTTAGTTGCACAATCTATTTCGTTGTCGTTTACTTATCATACCTTTAAGGTTTAAATAAATACCACTAATACTTTCGTGTTATCGTGTTGACTCACAAGTTGGCAAGTAGATATTTGAATTTCTCATTATCTACTGTCAAATATTTCACTAGTAGGTGGATTACATATTAATTTGTTCAGGTATATATAATAAGTTTACTTAGTCCCAATTCCTCTTTATTTGGCCACTTCCTAATCTGAGATTTTTGTAAATATACCTTCTTTTGTTAAATTTATGATGGCAATTTTACAGCTTATTCCAAACTAAATGAGTTTCGTTTGGCAAATACTTTTTGTTTTTATTAGCTACGTTTTTGCTATACAAAAATTCTTTTCTACAATTTTTGCTCTGTTCACTGCCTTACGGCGTTATGTGACCAATTTTAAGAAGCTGCTTACTATTTACACAGCTGGTTTATCAACTCACAATCATGATGGACACGTTGAACAGATTGATGCATTAAATATTGTATGTGTTGTGTGTGTTTTTTTGAATGAGCGCCATATTGGAAAATGACACTATTCGACGCAAAAAAATTTGAGTAAAACTTGTGTTCTATTTGCGAATAACTGCACAAAACTAATTAAAACTGAAAAAGTACAACAAATCAAGTAATACAAATTATATTCAAACAATAACAATTTTTTTAGATTAAATATTGCGAACACTAAATTTTAAATAAGATGTTCAAACAAACCACCAAATTGTCCGGACACAAAATCGCAGGCATTTCCTTAAGTTTCTATGAATGGTCTTTTTTACATCTCTGAGAACATCAGCCCGCCGAATTTCAAAGAAATGGTTTTGTGAGGCTGCACCCTTTCTGGATACAACTCAAAATTCCTCTAACTAGTTAATTCCGCATTACGATTGATTATGTCATACATCTTCACCATGTCTTGACAGTCTGTATCGGTAAACACATTGCCATTTTTCAGGCTTGCTGGATTTGTTGTGTTTACAGCTTTAATTATTTTTTTGCGCTGATTCGTGAACACTAAGTGCGATACATCGTTTTACTCAGAATTTTTTTTGCATCGAATAGTGTTATTTTCCAATATGGTGCACGTAAGGAAAAACAAAGTTGTTGATGATCACTCGCTGCTGAAACGTTGAACTAAATTACTGCGAACACCAAAACATAACGCATCAAAAGCGTCTTAGGAATGCCCAACTCTTTGTTCGATCTCTATGCCTATAGAAGTTATGAACAAAAGATGAGAATAAAAAAATTCAGTTTTTTTTTAAATATTTTCAAAATTTTAATATAATTTGATATGATAGATACGCACATGTATCTAGATTTTGCGATATACATATGTGCTCAAAATTGTGACAATTACTTCGAAGGACCACTAGATATATTATGTTTTATCATTTCAGATATGAGTTTATGGTATTTTTGCATTTATTTGTGAAAAGAATTACTAAGTGTTGAATATCAAATTAATCAGAAAAAAAATCTCAAAAAGTGCATCGGGTAGATCGGATTACTTTTCGAATTCTGAGAGGGCTTACAAATGTGCAATTTTGCCTTCATTTAACCTTTTTTTACCGTTTACTAGATCCCCATGCAGAGAACAGAATACCGATGATATCAGTAAAGCTGAAAAACTGTTTACTACCCAAAAATTTGCCTACGAGGTTAATAAGTATTTGATCTAACTGCATCTGAGATTCTGAATTGTGGTAATAGATTTCCACAAATATGGCGTTTACAATTAATTGAAAAACCCTTATACTTCTATCTTGATTCAAAAATCCCTCTTTCAAGTGAATACCAATCATAGTAACCCTTCACTCCTTACATCCAGATAATGGATGAAATTACTTTTCGGCAAACCATGTTGTAATGCAGTGTAGGAGTTGCTAAATTGGATGAGGTGACATATGTAATCGAAGAAATGTCGTCATTAAATATTTCCTCAACAAAATATGGTACCTTTAAGACAGGTAACCCACCATTCCCGCCCAAATACCATTCGCTGTGCACCATGGAAGAAATAATCAGTGAGGAAGCCGTAAATTTCCACCATTGCTAATTTGGACATCTTCTAACAATTCATGAACTGTTTTACATTTATAACTGTAAGTTCATAGTTACTAGAAAGTCTAACATGACGATTTTCATCACCATTTTCTAACACCATGTTAAATTTATTGCTGTCAATCTTTGGGCAAATCGTTTTTTCGGTTTTGTCTTTCGAATTATAAAGAATAAGTACCTGATAAGTGTCCTAACGTTTGGATCAGTACATAAAGGAAGTCAGTGTTGAACACAATTTGCCATCTGCAAAAACACATCAATGAAAACAGATAAATATAAGAGAATATTGTTCTTGTCAACCGTTTATTAAACACATCTACACATAAACGTTTTCCAAATGCATGTTTACATTGCGTAATATTGCATTTGCAAAGATTGTACTGTGATTTATATCCTACGTTAATTCTTTTGATTATGATTATATAGAAAAGGTAAGGTGAATAGTTGGTGTTGGATTCAATTTAATCGTCTGCACAAATACACATAACCGATACACGTTCGCACTTGCTTCTGCATGCCTCACCACTAACCACATTTTGGTCCATCCCCATCCTCAGTGATGTCTTATTTGATTGTAGGTGCTCTGTAACAGCTGCATAGTCCTTCTATCGGTCACCGCCTTCGAGGTAACTTGTCTGTGGTCTAACAACTCCTACCCAACACCTTCCAATAACTTTTTTTTCTCAGAAATATTGTGTGCTGGTTACCAAAGCTAGTTGTGTTTAGTCTAACATGCCAAAGGATTATTGTACAATTATTATACTGTTATAGTTTATTAACAAGATTCTATTTTTGGCGATTGTTTTTTTTTGTTTGTGAACGGAGGTGATAAAATAAATTATTTATTTATGTACGTGTGATTTTGTTTTCCCTCGTAGCTGTAGCGCCCGGTGTTGTAGGCAACCACCGTTGCTCTCTGTGCTGTTATATTGGAGATCAATGCTTTAGATTTTAATTGTTGCTTAAACCGGCCTTAAGAAATGCTTTGTTCAAATTAAGCGTATTTTATAGTGGCTTATTTACTTATTAGTGAAGAATTCCATTTAAAGCTTCGTTACTTGGTTCTAATTACGTGAAAATCATCTAAATAAAGTGTTTAATGTTTACTGTAGCTTATCCCTAATCTGAGTAAAAAAGTAGCCTTTTTTGTAGCAATAAGAATTGGATGATTTTTTATACAGGCACGTTGCAAAGTATGGAACCAGCAGCATCTTTCAGGTTCTATTCGACCGATTTTTCTGAAATTGCGCATGGGCCTATTGGTAATTAAAATGCATTTTCTGGAATTTTTTCAGCTCCGTGTTAGCTCTCGTCTACGAGATATGGGCGCAAGTTGCATTTTTTTAAATGGGAAGGGGGCTCAAAAGGCACATCATTCAAAAGGATATTTTTCCTGATTTCAAAAGTGTATCACAATTTATTGCTTCCGAGTTGAGAAAAGTGTGATAACAAACTTGGGTCTTGCAAAAAACCATATTCGTTATCGCAAAGTAAGAACAAAAACTCCAGGTGTCTCCTTTGTCCTCGTGACTGGTGACAATTTTCATTCACTTTGTTATTTGCAGTCGCAATGCCTCTGTTAACTGAACATGATCGCATCGAAATTTTAATGATGATTGGTTATGGAGATAGAAGGCGAAGTTATTCGAAAGTAGTTGCACTCTACAATGCAATTGAACCAATTGCCAGATCAACAGTTATTAAAACATTGCATTGTTTTGTCGAAAGGACGCGCAAAGGTTGCTACGAGTGCCGAAAGTAGTCATATTAGCAGAATATCTATCCAGAAAATGTAAAAAAAGAGACGTTTCATCTACATAAAATTCACTTATTACAAGAACTGAGCGAAGATATCGAGTGTAGGATAGAATATTGCGAAACTGCTATGAACATGATAGATGAAGATAGAAACATTTTAAATTGGATTATGTTTTGTGTTATGTTATTGTGAATAAACATAATTGCAGATATTAGTAGGACACAAATCCACATTGAATGAAACAAGTCCACACACAACACCCTCAGAAAGTAAATGTCTGGTGTGGTATTATCGGTGAGCACATTATTGAATTTGAATGCGGTCAAGTATTTACAGCTCTTGTACAAACATATTATACCAGAACTTATTCGGCTGTTCCCCAATCGTGAAAATGCTGCGCGTCCTTCTGTACAGATATGGTTTCAGCAAGATGGTGCACCGCCCCAATGTTCGTGGATATCTGAATGCGATATTTCCGGACAGATGGATTGGTAGACGTAAAGCGATAGAACGTCCAGCGCGTTCCCCTGATCTGACGCCGCTTGATTTTTTCCTGTAGAGGTATCTGAAAAATCGTATTTATGCTGATCGAMCACATAATGCAGAAGATCAGGGCGAAAATTCATAACTTACCTCCAAATATGCTACAAAGAACATTAGAATTTTTACTCAAGGCTGCATTACTGCCAGGAAGTAAATGGTAAACATTTTGAGCATCTTCTGTAATGTAAATCTAAAAAAATATTGCATTTGTCACGACATCATGTTTTTTTTTGCTTTTTTGGTAGTCGATTCGCAATAAATTGATCAAACTGGACGAAAATTATCACCAGTCAAGGAAAAATGGTAATACCTGGCCTTTTTGTCCATTTTACCGAAAAAGAAAATTGTTTTCATTCTTTGTCAGGCTCAATTATTCCCATTAAAAAAATGCAACTTCCAATTGCAACAAGAGCTGACACCGAGTTGAAAAAATTCCAGAAAATGCAAAAAAAATGTTAACAATTTGAACGGGAGTTTTCTGGATTGACAGTTGTAAAAATTTCAATGGGCATTGAACAATCTGGTGATTTTGTAAAAAAGATCGCTCAAATTAAAAAAAAAACTTGGTTGTATAGACAAGTAGCTTCGAAATGATATGCTACTCTTGTTGTTTAATTTTTTGAAGGCATGCCTCTGGACGCTAGAGGGATGCAGAAATATTTTGAGATTGTTCCCCCTTCAAGCCAAAATTGATTTGTTTCGGCGTTTTTTCCAATTTTGGACAATAAAATTGGAGGTTTTAGGGGATCAGGAATGGATTTAGAGGGGGGCGGTAGAGGCATGTATTTTTTTTTCTTATTTTCCAGTCTTACATTCAAAAAAGAACAAAACTAATAGTGATTTATGATTATTAGGTAACTTTTTAGACTACATAGATATTGAAAAGTGACAAAGTATGGAAGTACGTACTTTAATAACTTTTTTGTAAGAAAATATCACTATAGTAGGCAGGTCATAAACATCCAGTATGATTGCTAATTTAAAAATTTTAGTGTTTGTTTCAGTGTTTCACATAGAAAAGACAATTAACGGCCCAAATACATTCATAGCATCCTTATTTCAAAAAATCCCTTTCTCCTGGGGAATAGGCCTTACATTATTTCTGAGTACTAATTTCGTTTGTTTCGAATCTTTTCTGATTAAAAAAGAAATAAACAAAAAAATTGCCGCAGGACAAGGCCTAATATTATTTCTGACTATCAATTTTAAAAATTTATAGAGATAACAAAAATTTCCAGAGAATCCTCTGCCCCCTGTTCTCTGGGAAACAGGCTTAACATTGTTTCTGATTACCAATTTTAAGATTTTAGTGTCTCCTCCAAAGTCTTTTACATTAAATAAATAAGTCACCAACAAGCCTCAAAATGTATTCCTAAGCATCCTTATTACAAAAAATTTTCTGGGAAACGGTCCCCGTTTCGTTTTCTTGGAAAAGAGACTCAACATTATTCCTATCAATTTAAATATTTTAGTTTCTTTTTCCCAATCTTTTGCATTGAAAAAAGGACAGTAATAAACTTCAAAATGCGTTGTAGTTTTGTTCCGAATTTGTATTTTGTGTCCCATTTGTTGTTAATTAAGTTATCTCTCTATTGCGTCCCCCTACTCCCCTTAAATCCAGTTCTGGATCCAGGACTGAGGAAGGAGACAACCCCTAGAATATTTATGTGTGTACTTGTAAAACAAGTATTTAAAAATCACTATTCATTAATAATTTTGAACTTCTGATGCCTGGACTAGTTTCACTAATACGGAAATAAAAAATATGTAAATTATAACACAAATTTTGATAACCAAACATGCTTGTTTAGATTTTTTCGTGCTTCACATTATTAGTTTGAGATGGAACGTTTCCTGCAAGCATGTCGTTTCCGCAACGCAACCCAGCAAAAAAAAAATAATAAAGGAAGGAAAATGTTTACGCTATCGCTGACGTAGGCTTGTGGTAAAAGTAAGTTCACCTTTTATGCGTACGACTGTGCCATTGGCAAGAAGTGAGTCAGTCCGAAGGCTGTGCAGCAGCAGGTAGATCGACAACAGGTTGATTTTTGGATTCCTGCGCCAGCATCGCGAGTGGACGCAGTAAGTTTTTTTCGCTGTCATCAGCTCCATTCAGCAAATAATGACCTAACTGCCGCTAACAACTGTGGAATGTTTATGCGATTGATTAATTTGTATTTCACACCACCTACCCGTGCGAATTACTTTAGATAATTCCGCGGGCACCTGTTTTTCGATAATTCTAATCTAGGTGAGCTTTTGTCATGTGTAGAAGTGACTCAAAAGTTTTACGGTTATGTGTATTTGGCAGTTACGAAACCCTTCGTGCACGGGGATAGTTGTGCAAGTGGGCGACCCGTATAATGATGGCAACACCTGTTTAAAACGTCGAGACAAGAAGTAAGTACGCCTACTTTTGATAGTCGCGCCCTTTTCTGAGAGCTTGTTGCAGTTGCACGCTATTTATAGGCATGTAGCTGCTGCCATAAGCGGTTCCTGAAGGAGTGCGCTTCTAGGCTGTGCAAACAGAAGCTTCTTGAAATATGGGTAAACTATGTTGACCCCAATGAGAAAGTAAACATTGTTTTTGCGCTCTTGGAATCAAGTGATTTTCCAGCTTAACTTATATGCAAATTTTGTGCCTCTGCAGCAAATTGGGCGTTGTCAACTATTTATAATTTAGAAACATAATTATTGAAATTAGCACACACTCTTTAAATATATTCTTCACTATATAAAAATTACACAATCAAAACTGATTTTGTGAAAACATCGTGTAGAGTCTCAGTACCTTTAACAATTTCCAACACTTTTATGTAAATTGTTGTAAAAATAGTGGAAGAATAGGTATAGTTCAATAAACAAATCACTCATTCATTAAAAAATTTGTTCAATTAAATTTCAATTTCTTGTATTTATTTACCCCAGCTCATTTAATTGAGCGTAAAATTATTAGTAGATTCCCAAAACTTTTTTTACCTTCATTAGTTTCGTAGATATTTAATAATAACCCCCTTCAGGGATTAACCTTTAAGGGGCGCTAGCTTCCCTAAGAAGCGTTTTTCGATATATGTATTAGAATTTTCGACTTTATATTAAGCATAAAATCGGCTGCTAAAGTTTGGCAGGTTAATTTTGGGACACCCTATATTGTAAAAATGTGAAGTTTTTGAGTAAAATGGACCTAGAAGTAAAGGAAATAATTAACGATTTATACAAAAGTTGCTAGCTTAGTCCTTACAACAATGAACCTAAAAGAACAAATTGTTGGAGTTAGGATATTCTTGAATACACGGGAACAAATGGCACTGAAATACAGACGGGAATAGTTGAAAAAAACACATCATTAGACGGCTATGCCTTATACTCATTATAAAATTTTTGTGTATGTGATGCATTAACTACAAAATCGAGAGAATGTTTGCATAAAGTTTTTCCACATGTTGACGTTGAGAATACGTATCTACCTATATTTGCTTGGTATTATCATTATATTTCTGTATACCTACATATTTGTCAGAATCATTAAAATAATTATCTTTCAGTAGTGTGGAACTAGATTTAAAACAAAATAACGTACATGTGTCCACCGATAGAATTGACAAGAGGAAAAATGGAATAAAGCTCTTAACTTTCACATTTTTTCAGCTCTCTTAGTATATTCCTCTTTATCTTTACAAATGGTGGGTGGTTTGTTAATTTCCTTTTTTGTTCTTCTCATACGTATCTTAATGTTTCCTGATCGTTTGGTAGATTATTGGAATATACTTTCTGTTTGAAGGCACCTCACAGAAAGAAATCTAAACCTATCTAACAATTTTTGAGCCAAAATTGCCTCTTTCATATTGTATGACCAAAATTATCATGTAATTTTGCACTACCCATTAAAAATTTTTGTAGCCAGTTTTATTTTCAGATTTTCATCAAGTTTTTTTAAAGACAATTTGGTATTGTCTAGAACTGAATTCGAAAGCTATAATAGTAAGGAAGACGCATCTTTTTCATCGTAAGTTTTTTTTGGCACATCCATTAGAAATACAGTTTCAGTTTATTTTTTTCAGTTTTTGCAACTCTAATCCTGTTAAGCCTTTTTGAATCTTCGTTCTATTAATATTCATTTAATAAGAGCAGATTCACAGTACTTTTGTAGTTAAAGTAGGGTAACCATTTTTAGTTATTGTAATATAGAACATAAACTAGGTGAAAAACAGATGCTTAATATGCAAATCCTGTTGTTTTCTTTCTCGAATTGAGATAATATTTACCTACAAACGTTAAATTTTTTTCTGTCATCCGCATATTATGTCTTGATTCTAGCAACAACGGTGTAGCTATAGTTTGCTGTACAACTCATTTAAACGGAATGATTTAAGTATCTGCGTGAATCACTTGGGAAAATGACGTTTATCGGTATTTAGCAATCAGTCGCTCGTCTTTTGCTATCGTCGTTAGCTAACTAAGTAGTCTTCTAGACACAGTTTACAGAAGATAAAGTAAGGTTAATGTTTGCATAAACTTGTTATTAGCGTTTTCGTTCGGTTATTTGTTGGATATATTTCTATTAATAGCTTATAAATCGACCAATAAGTATTGTCAAGTATTGTACTTCATTCCTTATACTAGCATACCCAATCTTAATTTTCGTTCTCTTAAGTCTTACGTGAAGAAGTTTCCATTCTGACTTTCGTTGAATTCAGCCTTTTGCTCAACGTAATTACTGAATTTTTGACGTACTTTATGTTGCAAAAGCTGTTATGTCAGCTAAAGAAGACGAATTCTTATAATTTTAAGCAGAATGACCGAACTGCTAGAATTAGTAGTAATTTAACCTTTTTTTAGATAATGAACGTATGTGAAAATATCTTTTTTTGCACGGTAAAATTTGATTCATTTTATACAATACGTGCTCACTACAACTCTACTGAAACAAACATTGTTTGGAACAATCATAGTACTATTAACCAAAGTAGATAATGGCTTGACGTCACAAAAGGCTTTTCCAATTGGTTTTTTAAAAGATACGTTAAATTTTGACGTGCAGCCCATAAATCTTTAGTTTTGTTATCTGCTGGCAATGTTCAAACCGATAAAGTTTTATGTTGATTGAAATGAGGTAAAGGTAGTAGTAGAACTTGTAACGCCAGTGAGTAACGTGAGTATATGGTATCACTGTATATTACATTAAATACAACACATGCAAACTAGAAGTTAAAAAATGTTGTTTCAATTGTGACGATGTTAGAGTAAATATGCTCACGATTATCGAATAATTTTTTAAACTGCACTCCCTTATCTATTTTTATTTTGCCACTGCTAGTGTCGTTCCCTTTTTGTACATTAGGACCAAAACCCTAAAGCTAATGGTTTTCGAAGTGTCGAATATCGGGGAAGTATATCTCGTTAATTACAAGACAAGCCTTAAAATATTGTTAAATGATGCATCAAGCAAGATACATTACAGGGATTATAATAATTTTTCATAAAATGTTCAGTTTACTTGCTGATGAGTAGGTCAGCATTGGCTGGCCCTGCAGTATCATCTGCATTCACACCTTTTGATTATTCTCTACGGAGACCCATTAATATAGAAATCTTTTCTGAAATAATGGAAGTCGTAAATGAGAAAAAAGGAAAATACAGGCACATGATAAAACCAGTACGTTTTATTACAAACTTATCTGTAAGTTCATTTTCGGTAAATTGCGGTGGGATGAAGGATGAAATTAATAGAGCTACACATGCCATAAGGCGCAGAGCTAGAACGAAAACTTACTTACTTTCTGTTTGTTATTATCTTTTGAAAAGTTGCAATAATATGACTTAATATTGCTATTACGAGATCATTTCTTAGCAGTATTAGTACTAGTTACTATTTCGAGAAATAAATGCTTGTTGCTCATTTTACTGCTCTCAGGCTCGCGCTGTGATTTAAAGCATATTTTAAATTAAAGTTCGTCTGTGGTCTTCCTTGACTACGCATCTTTTAAAAAAATCCCGTCTCCATTATGTTCTTATGTACTGTAGAAAATATTCGTCTTCCTAGTTATCTTCTGTTTGAATATCTGCGTTGATATTCCTGTTGAGCTTTTGAATTACGTAATCCATAAATTAATTGTATGTCAGCTAGCTCGCTGTTCGTAAAAACATTCATGATTTTCAAAGTTAAAAATAAAGTTTCCAAGGTATGTAATAGTCACTATCACGGTACAGAAATACTTCAAAAAATGAACCAAAGAAACTGGTTTTTTAAGTGATAGATAATAAAGTAAACAAGTTTTTGTTTCTTGACGCTCTATTACTATACCTACTTGATGATGACGAGTTAAAAATTTCCTTTACAGATGTTGTACTYTTCCTATTTTTCGTTCTAAGTTGGAATATGCTTCATTGATTTGGTTTCCAATATATATGCTGTTCAAAGCAAGTTTCTTAAATTCATATTTTTTTAGTAGACACTTATAATCCTTCTGGAGAAATTCCAGTTTATTATTTGTAGTGTTGTCAAATTTCTATATAATTTACTCAATAATAAAATTGATTGTAGTTTGTGGCTCGATGTGATCAATTTACTTGTATCCCGCAATTGTTCTAGGCCAAGGCCGACGTTCTATTGTAGTAACAATTGCATTTCCCATGATCAGTGGGAAGGCGATTTAGAGTGACCCAAGACTTTCTCGGTAGGTCAGTTCCTGCTACCTTTTCTGTAGGATCGTCTATAAGCTGTTGATTAAATATATCATATTTCTTAAGTTGCCAAGCACAATACCATCCATCTTCAATGGTATAAGGAGCACGAAGGAAATCTTCTATCCACAGAGGTTTTCTGGAAGTTAGCCGAGAAATTCATTAGCAGCTGATTGATATTTTAGCGAAGCTTTATATGTAGCAAACTGTCTGCGAATCTCCGGAGGAGCAATGTTTGAAAGAATCGGAAGCCAAGGTAATGGAGTTGATTTAATTGTTTCAGTGACTAGTCGCATTGCAGTATTCTGTTTAGTGTCAATTTTTCCTGTGTGATGACAATTTTTCCAAACAGGACACCAGTACTCAGCAGTGCTATAACGCATAAAGCAAGGCAGTTGCAGAAGTACACTTGCATCTGCACCCCAACTTGTACCAGCAAGCTTATGCAGGATGTTATTTTTTACTGATGTTTTCTAGATGTTTCTTGTAGGATAGAGACGTATCTAGGGTCACTCCTGGGTATTTTGGCGAGAAGTTATGTTTAAGAATGATGTTATTTGACATAACTTGAAGTTGTTTTGTCTTTTAATGATTGTTGAGATGAAAACAAGTTACTTCAGTCTTCAACGAATTAGGGCATAAGCGCCAGGTTTTAAAATAGCAATTCATAATCTCGATGTCTCTTGAAAGGTTTTGTTCAAGTACAGAAAAGTCTTTACTTTGCAAAGTCAATGCCATGTCGTCTGCATACACAAATTTTCTCGATTGAGTTACTGGAAGGTCACTTATGTAAAGGTTGAAAAGAATAGGCGACAGAACCGATCCTTGTGGAAGACCATTATTGAAAATTCTGAATTTGCTACTTTTCTCTCCCAGAAAAACTCTAAATTGACGTTGGGGCAACATTCCTTCAATAAGCTTTCTTACATCCTTGGTCTTCGTTTTCTAAGTGCATTTGTTGCTTGCCTATCTCTAACTCGCTTTTAATAAATATTTATTCATGAATCTCTACCTCGTTCATCCATTAGACTGTCATTTCTTACGATTCGTGAATATTTGATAACCCATTTCGTTCGAGCCGTTACACTTCCAAGTATGCCACTCGTTTTTATGTGCCTAAATGAGTGTCATTACGATTAATTTAATGGCGTAAGAGGAACGTGTATGGTGTTTCTCCGACCTTAGTTTTAACAAGCAGAGACGTACAGAGCTGTCCTGAAGGTGACGTTAATTCTTCGGATGCATGTCAAGGTCGATCAGAAGAATGTTTTCCTTTATACGATCATTTCGAGAAGACAGCATTAATTGTAAACGGTGTCAGCCTTCGCACGATAAATTGGCAAAACTTCGAAAGTTGTGGTGGCCGCGCATATAAATAGAGATGATCGGTATTTGCTTAGCTCGGAATTTGTTTATAAAAAATGTAATTACTCGATTAACGTAAATATCCGCTCGAGTCCGGGAAGAACTGCGTCGTACTGAACGATTTTTTCTTCGGTTATTGACACCCTAAGATATGCACAAAAGTTTCGGGAAGTGGAAAGAAAGTTACTGATTTATAATAGGCAGTGCGGTAAATTTCACGTGCTTCAGTATGTGAAGTGGTACAACGGACGTAACACGCTTCGACGCAGTCTAGTGTGTAATGTTAACGTTTTAGGCCTTTTCCGGTAGTGTTTTATCTGCTTTGTTGATACAGTAGTTCTGCTTCCCTCATTGTTGGAAGACATCGCTAATGGTACGTAATAAACCAGAAATTTATCTCACCGCTTCCGCGTTTGTCGAATAAACAGACCCCAAAAGATATTGACGTACTTTAGGAAGCCAAACATTTAGATATTCATCTTTGTCTCACAAAATACCAGCCTTAGAATAAATTTTAGATAACTAAACATAGCTTGCTGACACATATTTATTATAACTTGGGCATGAATCGTTTGCCAGTGCAACAGCTGCTTTGGTGGTCGATTGGTTCGATTGTTTCGAAACTGCGGTTTCGCTTTCTTTTGCTAGTTTTTTGCAATCCCAAATTGTCGTCTGGTGTTTGCTTAAGCAGGAATTTCGTTGCGCAAGAAGGAAGGAAGCTATTTAGTTCCCACCTGGTGTGTGTTAAAGCGTGGTGTGGTAAAAGTGGCACATAGGTGAGGTGATTGATGTAGTTTTTTCTGACACGTATGTTGTTAAGTATTTTGTGCCAAATGTGGAATAATGAACGCCTGGTTTTTGGGCTGGAACAAGCAACGTATGTTTCATGACTAAAAATACTGTGAATGAATCTTAATGCTGACCCAGCTTTTGCGTTTGAATAGTAATACCAAGTGTCTATTCTGCCTGCCAAGATGAAATAATTATTTTTCTTCTGGCTATGTGTGGGCGGACATTGTTCTGATTAAATGTTGCCCCTTGAAGTTAGGGTTGTCATACTTTTCAACTGAGCTTAGCCCTTGCGAATATAAATAGGATAAATTAGAAAAGACACAATTTCGAGTATCTTTGGTTTCTTATTTATCACGATTTGAACATTAGTCATGATCACTATAATCAATTTTTTAATCTGATTTTGGTGATTTCAACGTTCCATTGCTATTCCTTGGCATTTTTCTTTAAAATTAAAGCAAATCAGCAACTCTAATCTAATTAATTCCATATAGCATCGTTCTTGCCGCTTGCCTTCACTTGATGCCCATCACAGGAGAAAATACGTTTAGAAAATGCTGAACTTGCAGGGGTGTATTTTTAATAAATTTCTAGACATCGACATCATTTATGAAGCTTTTAAAAAATACTTGCCATTTTTTGGGGTATTTAATTTTATTTATTTATTTATTTATTTAATTTTAGAAAAAGTTAATTCAAACGCCAACTGCCTTCTGAAAAATCGTATCATTTTTAGATATTATATAGATACTTGATAAAATGTGTGATCCAGATGAAAGAGAGATTTTGATTTTATATTTGCTTCAAACATAAAAAAATACACAATACTGTGTACGTAAGTAATCAAATGTGGATATATATATTTAATGACCTCAGGAACACCTTATCACAAGCTGCATTTTTAAACAATTTTTGATTGTGTAATCTCCAACATTCACAATAATTCACAAATTAACTACATACCTGTAAAGCCATATAATTTATCAATATTTTTTCTACACAGTAATGACAACATGTCTTAACAATTCGCGCCACTGACAAGGTTTTTTTTTGGCACAAACATTAGTAAACTGTGTTTTTGATCAAAATTTTAATTCGACACTTAAAACAGACACATTACTCCAATTCATTCTTAATCCTCTCAGGCTATTGTATAATGAATTAAATATACCACCAGAACCTATATCACTGGTTTCACAAATCTGTAGTAAAAAATTTTGAACGCCTTTTTCAATCGTATATGAACACACATTGGGAATAATTTAACGTTCTTTTTATTATCACTTGCGTCTAGTTTAGTTCAGCTGAACCTCAAACAGAAACTTTAGAACTCTTGAAGCTATTACTAAATTAAGCTCTACACTGTCTACTATAAAATAATTTTGTATTCTGCATGGTGCCTAATTTTCTCTTGATGTTAACATTTTCKAAGCTTTTTTTTTGAAAATTTTGAGGTTTTTTTTTCCAGCTGGATTAAAGCCAAATACATCTAAAAGTACAATCGATAGAAAGAAGCAAAAATCTCTTAACTAGTATGTCAAATGTATTAAATTAGTTCAAAGGGTTTACGCAGCTTATGGACAGCTTGATTTGTTTTAATGGAGCAGCATATTTATTTGTACATCATTAAAAGTTTTTTGAAATTACATTTCTTTTGATATAAGCTTGTAGGTGTGAGCCACTAACAGTTTTTGAGAAATATGCATAAAACAAAAATTTATTTTTTTTTATAAATTTGCGTCAGCGTTCTTTGTTAATTGCCAGTAGATTTGGCTTTTTTTGAAAAGATGGGGGCGTCATTTCTATTGCGCACAATAATCGATTATTAAAGATGGCAAATAAAAAAATATCCTTGATTCTATTGAATTAATTCAAATAAATTAAGATAAAGTGCTTGAAGTTATTAGCTGTAAACATTTTATGAAAAATATCAAATGTAGATATGCAGGAATAAGGAAAAAACACCAGAAGGCAACAAAAGTTGATATTTTTGGAAATTTGCTTTGATTCTAGTTGCCTCTGTCATGTCAAAATATACTGAATAAGCTGTAAATACCTAAGGTCTTATTAAATACTGCCTGTAAGATATATTACAAAATACGATGGTAAAACAGTAAAACACTAGCTAAGTCCTTTTTGTTAAAAAGCTTATACAATTTTTAACTGTCCAGTTATGAGCAAAACTGTTGACAATCGTTACACTTGCTTACCTGATATTAAAAATATGAAAATTTACGTTTTTCAAAATTTTGCATAAACTACTAATGACGCATACCTTCCACCCACATAATCTCAAAAACTATGAATTTATTAGGCTTTCTCAAGCGTAATGCAAACATCAAAATTAAATATAAACTGACTTTTATTTTTGACAAGGAATTCAAAAAGATGCAATAAAACATATAAACAATGATTTGTTAACGTCCAGAGAAAATTAGACATCCCATATAATAGAAAATAATTTTGTAGGGCAGAGAACTTGATTTGGTACAAATCTAAATTTTTAATGTTGGTCCCGACTAGATGATCCTCTGTGTATATTGAAAACATTTGGAGATCGTCTATTTTAATCTAGGTCCGTACATTTATTTTATCATTATTGAAAGAAAATGATTGTTCATCAAAAGCTGATTTCACCCTCTATGTTAATGTATCAATGTTTTAAACGTGCAAAAAATCGTATTTGTTAATACATTTCAGTACCATTCAAAAATTTCTTCCACTTTGACATAGGATATATCCTAGTACTCCTAACATTTACTGTACCTTGTAAATAGTATCTACATTAAATGGAGAAGACTTTTCCTTGATGGGAAATCAATACCAGCATAACGACAGTAATATATTATGCATGTATTATTAGTACATATCTAAAAAAAAACTTCAAATAAGAACCTCAAGCCAAAGCTAAAATATGCTTTAAGTACCGGGTTCACTAGGTTTATTAAAATGTGTATTTGAAATTAATGTAGCTAGTCCAACTTAGAAATGATAAAGCGGAATATAATAAAAAAATGCGTGAGCAGTGGTGTGGGGGGCTAATTTGTAGGGGGGTGGAAAGAGCGACAAAAAGATGTTGACATCAGAAGAAAAAGTATCTAATACACAAGTTGTAGATAATGAAAAAAACAACAACTGCTGTCTGGTTACTTCTTAATACAACCTTAACATTTCCGAGAAAACAGTGGAAATCGACTTTTTATTTGTTTTCGCGTTTTCCATTTTTCATTGCTACAAAAATAATCCAGTTTTGATGAAACTTGGTGAAAGTATACCTTTTTGTGCCTGCAATAACCATAATTTTTTGGGATTAAAATATCTAGACATTTCCGAGATAATAATGTTTTCCAAGCTGTTTTTCATTATTTAATCCGCAACTTTATTTTTTGATAGTATTGCTATAAACATTTTAACTAGAGTATGATGCAAGGGATTTTTTTTTAAATATTTTACATGCATATTTTTTCTTTATAAAAATTACAAATTATTAACGTTCATACACTTTATAAACTGGGAAGCCCCATCCTGAATTTTAAGTTTTTTTTTTCGTAAAAAAATGTGATTTATGCCAAAAAACTTGTAATCACACACCTGAAAAGTACTTAACTAGTTGGCCAGTTACATCACACGTTTGGGAAAGAGTACATATAGATTTTTTCCATTTGGAAAAACAAACACTTTTAATTATTTTTGACAGTCGTTTTAAATGGATTGATGTTCATGTCATGAATAATACATCAGCTGCTAAAGTTATTGAAAAACTGAAACTTTTATTTTCTGTTTTCGGTTTGCCGCGTAGTTTGGTTAGTGATAATGGGCCCCCATTTAATTCAAGCAAGTTTGATAAGTTTTGTCAGGCAAATGGTATATTCCAATTAAGAGTCAAACGGTTCAGCAGAGCGAGGGATACAGATTGTCAAAAAAGCACTTTTTAACTCAGCACTTGTGACAAACAAACAAACCTTGTCACTAAGTGAAAGGATCAGCCATTTTTTATTTACATACCGTAATACTCCAAATGTTTCAACTGGTTGTGCACCCTCTGACTTAATGTTTAAAGTTAAGCTACGTACTCGTTTAGATTTAATAAAACCTCAATTTGGTAAAATGCTAAGTAAAAATACTGAAATTAAAGGTGGACATAATAAACCATTATTTGCTGTGGGAGAAAAATGTAAAGATTAAAGACAATTCATATTCAAACATGGGTATAAAATGGGTTGTTGGTACTGTGGTTAAACTGCTGAGCAGTGTAACGTACTTAATAAATGTAAATGGGAATATTAAGCTTGTTAATGTTAATAGCATTAAAAAGTGTTGCGTTAGTGAAGATGATATTATTTGTAAACCATCTATTTTAACAGAACCTATTGTACAACAAACTGTTGAAACACCTGTTAAAGTGGCGACACCAGAATTACCTGTTGCAAGTGAAACTGGTGTTCGTCCGCCAGATATGGAATTGAGAGGCTCGAAGCGTAATATTCATCCACCTAAACGTCTAAATCTATAATGATGTTTTTAGAACGCATGTATTTTTTTTATTGTTAAGAAAGGAAGAAAATGTTGTGTTGATAATAATTTCATGCATGTGAAAAACAGTTGGAGTTGTAACCGTAGAACTTTCAGTAAACAATTGTACAATCAGCCTCTGTCTTGATTCTACTTCTTTGCTCTAACTTCTGATACAATACATAACAACAGTGTGTTCACTTTTCTTCAGAACCCTCCCTGTAGTCCTTTTTGAAATATCATACTCTCACTCTTGGGCATTTTCGACTTTTTAAAGTGTTACTTCCTGTAACAACAATTCTTCTTGCAGCTCTGGACGAAATTTTTTTCTTAGTTCCACCTTTCTTGTTTGATAAAGAGTATTCTTTAAGGTTAGTTAGAACATTATAATATAATCTGAACGACCATTAATTCTACTAAATATTAAATTATTTATATTAAAAAACAACCAGACAGAAGTTGTTGATTTTTTTATCACCTACTATTTTTGTATTGGATACTTTTACTTTTCACTTTCTAAAAAATCATACTCCCCGGTTCACGCATTTTTGTTCTTTTTTCATTTGTTATATGCACTTTATCTTTTTTCCTTTAAAATAAACATTTCAATCGGTCTAATCGTTTCCATTCGCTTTGAGATGAATCGGTCCATCGAACAACCTCAAACTGAGCAACCGTAAATCGACAATAATTAATCATTCAACCATCTAACCGATCAATTATCCACATCAGGTACTACACGAAATCGTCGACCACGTCTCTCTCGATGGCACAAGTTCCGTTCGTCTTGGAGTCCGTCAGATCCAGTGATGTCTGAGAGCAGCAGAACCACCCCCGCCGAACGCATAGCACGCTACAAGGAGGAACGGAGGAGGCAGCTCGCTGCCCAGTTTGGCGGACAGAATGACACCTCGCAGGCCCAGAGGAGGAAGAGCAGGGACGTGCACTCCAGCAGCTCCTCGGAGGGTCCCAGACCCACCAGAGCCTCCAGATTGAGGGCGGCCGCAGCCGCCACCGCACAGGACGCCTACAGCCCGCCTACTTCCAGGAGCGATGTTTTGGAGGTAGGTGCCATCAGATTTTCTTCGTCTTGACTGCATTTGATGCGGATTTTACGGTTGCCGTATGTTAGTTGTAGTTATACATGTGATTTCTTGAAAATAAGAGTAGTTTCGGCGTGGTTTTGGTCTTCTTCAGCGAATCAATTTATTAGTTAATAAAATGAAATGATATCAAGTAATAGTAGTAGTTGTATACAGTATATAGGCATCATAGGGGCTTCAAAGTTTCTAATCGATCTGGTATTTCGTTAATGGACATTCTGTAACCATATAATGATTAATCGTTTCGCTCTCAAAACCACATCTCAATTCCACTTGTTCAACATAAAGTTACAACGTCCATGTTCAGTTCTCAAACGATTTAGTGTGCACCATTTATTACACGGTAAATAAAATCCTGGTATTTGTAGTGTTGGATTAATAATTAAATTGTGATTAAAAAAGGATATCTTCCGAAGGCCAAAAGTAGAAAAAGATTCTCGAAGAATATCCTGTTTCAAAATTAGCTTTCGGAAACACCGGCGGTTAGGAGGTATAGTTACAAGCAACAATCTATGAGACTCATTATACGAACAGCCGGTAACCCCTCACAATGGTTTACAAGTATTACCTGAAGCTGTCGTAAATAACAGACGGGTTCGGCACGTTCCACTGTTTTGCAGCGGAGTGGACCGTATCCAAAAATTGTGTTTTTAGAATTTTTTTCCGTACACATTAATCAATGAGCATTATTTGGTATTATTGTTTGAACTACAAATATTGCTCATCTAATAGCTTTTAATATATGACTAAATCGTATTCTTTCCTAATTTAATGAGTAGTATGTATTTTTATAACCATGAATGGTAAACATTCCAATTTCAGTGCGGCAGCCCATACTTTTTAATTTTTGATCGCGGTGTGCGGTCGTCCTCTGCCCTGTTTCTTCACAAGTTATAATTTTCTTTTAATCCGGAGGGTCATAAACGTAGTTTCTACCTGTATATTTTTTTGGAAATAAGAAGAAATCGCAACAATCCAATCGGTATTGCGGTATTGAAAGCATACGTGTTGACTTATATTTTAAAGTTTTACAGTATATAAGCGTACTACGTGCAATATTTTACTTATTCAGTCATACCTACATATATGCTTACATTTAGCCACTTATTAAGAGGCGTTTGTGACAAATACATTTCGTAGGGCAACTGGTCAAACAGATTATTGCTGATTTTAAACCGATTATCATTCTGATATGAATGCGGAAGTGTTTGAAAATTGGTTCAAAAACATGTTATTGCCCAAATTGCCACCAAACAGCGTCATAGCAATGGACAACGCTAGTTACCATTCGGAGCAACTGGATAAAATTCCAAATACAACAATTAATAAGGCAGCCATTCAAGAGTTTTTAAGAAAAGAAGATTTATATTTCGAAGAGGACTACACAAAAAAAACAATTGTTGGAAGTGCTTGGCACAAAAAATTCTTCTAAGAAATTTAAAATTGACATTCTCGCCGTTCACACCGTTCTACGATTACCTCCATATCATTGCATTTTCAGCCCCATTGAAATGATATGGGTGCAGTTGAAACAAAGAATTCGACGAGGGAACACCGGTGGAAAATTTAGCAATGAAATGCTGCTAAAAATTAGACACGAAGCTGAAATAACAAGTGTCGATGCATGGAGAAATTCAGTGCGGCATGTACTGGACATTGAATATCGGTACAGAACGAATCATGTACAAGAATTAATAATAGAAGTTAATCGTAATTTTAGCAGTGAAAGTCATAGTGAGTAATTTTTTTTAGTTTGCAACCCTTGTAATGTGCTTATTAACAAGCTGTAATGAACATAATTATATTGTGCACTATTGTAAATTTTTTCTAACATATGTAAATAATTTTCTACTTACAAAATGGTTGGTTTTTTATTAAATTTGTATAAATTCGTTATGACATGCAAAGGCTTTTATTTTATACATCGGAAAATTTAAACCCTATAAAGTATCACATAAAAATAGATCGCGGATCGCGCCAGCTAGCATAAGGTCTGCATTAAATAAAATTTGTTATAATTTTTGTTTTATTGATTGCTAAATTATCATAACTAACAAATTTTAAAAATTCATAGTGGAAAAGTTAAAATTTTAGCAAAGATTTTTTTAATACGGCCTATTTAGGAACTTTGAAGCGTGCCACTAATCCCAATAGTTTAGGACGGCCGGCCATCAAACTGTAAAACCCTCTGCATAAGTCAGTCTCATAGATCGTTGCTTGATACTTTACATTTTGTGAAATTGGATATATTATGGTATTTGTGGAGTTATTTATTGAATGCACATTGGCGTCTTATAATTGGGGATGTGATATTTACTGAAACAGGCAGCCAAGGTAAAGGTGTAGATTTAATAGTGCCAGAAATGATCCCCATTGCAGCGTAAAATTGTGAGCCTACTTTGGAAACATGTGCACTATTCATCCAAACAGGACAACAGTATTCCCCCGATGAATAAACTAAGCTGAATGCAGATATTCGCAGTGTTTTTGCGTTAATACCCCAAGTCGATCCAATATGTTCTTCGTTGTCTTCAATTTCTGTGTTACTTTTTCAATATGTGTCTTAAAAGTGTCCAAAGTAACACCAAGGTATTTTGGATAGAAAATGTATTTGATTTCATGTCACTGAGAACCACATTTAATTCCAAATTTTTATGATTATATTTTCTCTTCTAATACCTTAATTGTTCATGTTGACATGCGAGAGCCAAATAGTTAGCATAGATAAAATTTCTGCTTGTGGTTAGTGGCAAATCACTTGTGTATAAATTGAAGAGTAATACCTCCATTTGATGTTCTGTTCACTCACCAATACTCTAACTCTTCGGTTAGAAAGCATATTTTCAATGAGCCGTACTAAACGACCGCGTGGAACAGCTTTATATAATTTATGAATTAGTCCATTCCTCTAAACTGTATCATAAGCTGCAGTAAGATCAACAAAAGCAACACCAGTTTTCAATCGGCGCTGGAATCCTACTTCAGTGTATGTTGTTGGAGCAAGAACTTGATCACAACAGCTCTTACTTGAACGAAAGCCAGTTTGTTCAATAGGAAGGATATCTTCAATGAGTGGTGACATTCTATATAAATCAATCTCTCCAGAAGTTCGAAGAAGGTAACTCGATAAAGAAATGGGACGAAAACTCGAATTCGAATGGAACCTGACCTGAAATAAGAATGTCATTGAAAAATTATAATAATTAGTTCAATGCCAAACTCGTCAAATTTTTTATGAATCCTGGATATATTTCATTAAAACCACCAGCTTTTCGAACCTTCACGAAAGAAAGAGGCATCTTCTGTTCCCCCATATTAAGACGCTTTGAGATAGTTTCTGAAGGTGGAATAGATCTTCGCAATGTGTTCTTTTCATTCTTCGGGTTTCTTCATCATTCAACTTGAGTGTATTTGACATATTGACAAATTGAGGAGCAATAACAGTGGAGAAATTTTTGGTGTCTCATATGAAGGTTGTGTTGTAGTATCAAGTTTCCAAACTCCAAGTATTTCGACTTGAATGTGAGAAATTCGTATTTTCCATGTGCGTATTCCATCTTTTCTTTCTTTGAACCCTGGTCATCGTGGAAGTTTCGTAGAGAACGCATCTCATTTGCCACCAAATGAGATGCCACCTGCTGATTACCACGGCGGCATGCATGCTGCCGTTTTTAAGAAGTGTATGGAAGAAAAATTGTTTCCAAATTTAGAAGAACCTTAATTAGTGGTAATGGATAATGCTCCTTACCAAAGTGTGGAGCTAAACAAGCAGCCAACTTCAGCATGGAAGAAAGCAGACTGGTTAAGGAATAACAATGTTACCTGCAGTGTGAAAATGCTTAAATCTGAGCTACTAAGGCTGGCTAAATTAAACAAAACACCAGTGAGTGAATGGACATGCTATTGAATTAATTTGAGCAGACGCAAAAACCTATTACGACAAACACATCGGTGAAGAGGGTTATGGGGATGACGTAGTGTTGAAAATGTGGGAAGAAGTTGCCTTGAAGAGGATTACGCCAGAAATTTGGAACGCAAAATTGATCATACCGAGAAGAGTKTTGAAGACTGTTATACCTCTCCAAGTGAAATAAGGTTATATTGCACTTGTAAAGTTACTTACAATGAACCCTTGGCCGTAAATAATCCCCTGTTTAACATAGACCGACAGATGCTCGAACAAACAGATGGGGGTTGGTGTTGAAATTTATGACCTCCAATAACTACCCATTGTAGAAGTATTTAATTTCTTAAACAATATCCGAGCAATATAACCTTATTTCGGTTGGAACACTATACAAACGAGAAAATATTATTGACAATATGCCTCAAATAATCGTAAGTGTTAGAAACGAAAGTGACAGTGATGAAGAATACATCTGTGACTAAAAATTCAGGTGTCAAAAAAAAACGAAATTTGCAACAGCTGGAAGCCAGAATCAGACATGAAATTAAAAAAAAACTCTGCCTAACTCGCTGCAAAATTGCGCAATTTCTTTGATAGAATAAGTTATTACCAAGGTGCAGAAGGTTTTCATTTTGAACAGATTATTATTAGATTTCTCAAATTTTGGTGTATCCACATGGATTAATGATTACTTCTACTGGTTGTAGCGAATGGAATTATTGTATCTACTTTAATTAATTTCTTGCATTTGCATCTTAATAACCTCAAGCTTGTGGTTTGGAATACTTCCAAGCCCTTAAATACAGCTTACCATTAGTATTTGTGTTCGTATTACGTCATTGGATTTTCCCCTTAGCAAAGTCTAAAGTCTGCTAATCAATAACTTGGCGTATATAATATTAAAAGGCGCATTAAATAGAGCAAAGAAAGAAACTACCCAAAATATCTTGCATTTCCCTAAAAACTAATTTTTCGGACATTATCTCGTAATCATACCGATCCCACGTGAGAATTTATACATCGCTGTAGTGCTATGCAATTCACTCATCCGTGATGGTCAGTGCACCGCCGACAGGTTACTGCTCCTGTGCGCTATCATTAAATGTGTGGCCTCTACGTACGCCATTCGTTTTCGGTGAAAGTGACTCGTTTCTCTCCTTTTTTTTTCAGAAAAGTCCGTCTTCCCTTAGCAGTAGCACGTCGCGTTTAAGCTCATCTAGTCGACCGGAACGCGACAAGAGCAGCAAAAGAAAGTCGAACTTGAACAGAAGCCTCGCCTCCGAAGAAGTTCCACAGGCCGATTCTGGTAAGTAGAGCCGACCTTATCGGTTCGCGGGATCCGGATGCATCTTTCACCTTCTTTGAGCAGATTAAGAAGTGAGGTACGATTTTTATCAGTTTTTGGTCTGAACACTAAACTAAAAACGTATTTCGGCAGTTCATCTGCCATCTCCGGTAGAAATAAAGCGCGTTCTTGAAATATTTGGCTGGATTAACCGGATGATATTCTTGTCACCAAATTCTCAAAGGAAGTTGAGTCAGCTGTTCATACGTTTTGGGCCAAGTAAAATTTTTAGGGCGGTAACATAATTAGTCCACGTGGACGTGACAAAGCCTGTCACTATATTGCAGCTGCACTATTGGTCTGCAAGATAAGTTATGACCCCTAACCTGTCGCTCTAGTATTGACAGCATATTGCACACAGACCAACCGTTTATGAGCACGGTAATTTGTCATTTGGGCAAAATTTACTTTTTCTGGTGAAACTCTTTTTAATTCAATTGAATTACGTGTAATTAATTTTACACTAAGTAAATTTATTACATTCTTACAACTCTGACTTGTACCCTTTACCCCCAAGTGAAACTTTTTTGACGAATAAATACTTTTATCAATGTTTTATTATGAAATACAATCAAGATAGATTTTGTTTGTGAATATATTTGAAAAACTCAGAAACGCGAATTTTTACTATTAATAATACTAATCGCCGATTTTTATGTGCATAAAGAGAGAAGCCGGTTAAAATGTAAACTCAAAATCATAAAAAAAATATTTTTCTTTCTGTAAAGTAATGTATAAAAATGACAATTACCGTTAATATATTTATACAGTAATGTTTGATAACTATTATGGAGCTAGGATATTTAATTTCTATAATGGCAGTGTCATTGATTGGACTGTCAGCAAGAAATTGGTGATTGCAGTGCACAAATAAGCCAGAGTTTTTAATTTTAAATCCAGTTAGTTTTTTGCCAAGTCTTCATTATCACTGCCCCAACGCACATATTTATTGCCTTTGAAGGGAGAATGAAAAAATTTTTTAGCAAGCGTGTCATAGGTATTGGGATTCCGGCGAAATACAACACGACCAACATTGGAAGCAGTTAATCTATATGATCGTTCTTGGAACTACCTCGGATTAGCAGATTGACCTATGCTATTTTTTTTTATTTCATCAAGTCCTGTTGAAGTTTTTGGAAGCAGTTCTCCCATTTCCTGCTCTTTATAATCATCATCGATGAATTATTTGTCCGTGTTGCGTTGCTAGTTATGTATAATAAAAAGTTATGAACATTTTGCACTAATCTTTTAGAGCGTGTCAGTTAATCGCCAAGCAAACCACATTCGTCATCTCAGAAATGAAGTTCTCTTCGTTTGGTTTTGGTTCTGTGCAAAAGTAATTTTCACAATTTTTATGATCACCAAATACATGCCTTGGACAATTTTCAGTGTCTCTAGATAATCCTGCCAATTGTTCATCAAACGAAACGTCCTCTGTTTTCATGATATTTAGGGCTTTCTTTATTGCTCCTCTCATTCGCTCTATGTTAGATTTCAAACTTTTCCGCAGCTTCACAGGTAAAGCTTATTTTTTGTCGAACTTAAACGACTTTTTGCCCTTTGATGCAATTCTGAGACAGTTTCTCAGCAGATGGTTTGTGCATTTGGCGAACTAGTTGTGATCCGTAAGGTTTTGCGGTCAGAAGTCTGTCGCTGTCACCTACCAGTTTTACATACTTCTGTCCGTGCATATCAATACTTTGAAACTTTGAGCAATTATATCGTATTCCATTCAAGTAGATATTCCTTTGCAATTTTTTGTGCATCTGTGCTCTGCACTGAGATTGTTCTCTGCCTTTGCACAATTGATGCAAAATTTGTTTCACACACCTATGTATAGCAATTTTCCTGTTTTAACCCCCAAAAGTACTCTTTCCGCGTGTGTATTCAAAACTAAAACCTTCGAGTAGCATCTAAGATTTCCCTAGTGATAAAAACAAAAGTGGTGACAGTTTTAAGAAGAGACAATAAATACAGATAATTTACGACCACAATGATCCATCTGCAAATTATAAAAGGATTGCAACAAGGGGTACATCTGCATAGTTTACAAGCGCGAAGCTCCGCCCCGCAAAGCATTAAAGGTTAACTCCCTCGGTGTTAAAATTGTTCAAATTTGATGCAACAAAAATTCATTATGTTTGTTGCGATAAAGAAAAGAACAATTTTCTCTGGTGCTCTCGTCTTATTTTTTCTTTGTTTTAATCTTAATTTTGTTTCTTGCACCTTTTTATTTTTTTTCGGCAAAAGTTAGTGTGAATTTCGAAAAAGTACGATGACAACTTCCGAGAGAAATAATTTAAGCGCTCAGATAAAAAATCTCAAATTGATATGATGAAAAATACGGATTTTATCCTGCATAAACCATGTAGAGTAGTACGTATAAACATCCTTAACAAAACATCCTTATTTTTATTAAGCGATCAGGAGATCTTGGAGTGCATTCGATAGTTTCTATCCAATTACAAAAAGTGCTTGTTGACATATATCGTGTTTAAAAAATTTAACCGTCGATATCATAATCTCGAAAAACAATACATCGATTTCGTACATTTCATCAAGGCAAGCCATGAGCCAACAAGACACATCAAATTGTCCTGTTGCGTCATAAGTGTAGGCAATTACTTTTTCACAGAAAATGAAAAGTAACGTTTATTTTGTAATTTATTTATTTTGATGCTGTGTTCACAGTTTTTAAATATGCTAATTACTTTTTACGCAGTTTTAATAATTTCTAATCGTTTTTCAGTGTTCAAATAGTAAGCAGTGCCAGATTTAGAGGGGTGCTAAAGGGCTCAAGCCCCCTCTAAATCTAATCTCAAATTAAACTTGATATTACTGCAGCACCACATATAGTATAGTTTTCATCACTTATCCTTACTTGATCGATTAAATAGGTATAACATTTTTAAAATTTTATATCTCTATTAGAAGGTGTTTGTTTGGTCAATTCAAACTATATATGTACAAAGCAATGGACGAGTGAAAGCAGTGGGTGAAAATTTTTGTTAATATACTTAAGCTGCACATTCAATCAAATTTTATTTATAACGCTAATGCACATCAACGATACTATTTATAATAATAATTATTAATGATATTTTCCGACAGGTTTTAAGCACCCAATAACAGGAAAATTGCATTTAGAAAAATGACATAAAGTGTAACACATCGTTATGACGACAAAATAAACTAAATAAATACATATTCCAATATTAATAATACCTTAACCTAACAAAATAAGCATAATATACAGGGTAACTGAAAACGTACTAAGAATCAATAAGAATTAACATATTCAACAATTTTGTCTAAAATAAAGGATTTAAAGTAACGTATATCGCAAGAACTACAACTAAAGTTAAAATGGCGTTACATAAGTACTATTGGCGATCTTGCAAGCACATTTGATCGACCTGTGAAATAGTAAAAATTTAGGTTCTGACGAGAACTGACACGGAGCACAGCATAATTAATCTTCTCAATCCAAATTATGGTTGGCTAGATTATAAAGAAATGCGACGATAATACAAGTATGGTGAGTTTCCAGTGAAGCAAAGTTAAACCTGTTCAGAAGAATTTGGTGATCACTGTCTCTCGGCGGATAAAAACCATCAATTAAAAATGAAAATAAAAGAAATTTTCTTTGTACATATTCAAGTTGATCAACATAACATCTATAAATAGGAAACCATACTAGCCTAGTACGAATAAGAGAACAATATAATAATTGTAAAGTGCGTAAATTAGTGAATTCCTTACAATTTCCATAAATGAAACCATAAAAATTGTATGATTTTGCAATTATATCTTAAGATATGGTCGTTAAACGTAAACTTTTGGTCAAAAACGACTCCAAGATCCTTAAACTTATTGATTCTATTTAGGACTTCATTATTGATTTGATATTGATAAAGTAATGTATTATGTCTACGAGTGAACGAAAGGACATTGCATTTTGGAACATTTAAATCTAATCTATTCAGATCACACCGCGTTGTTAAAGAATTTAGGTCGTTTTGAAGGGTCAAACAGTTGTCTGAAGAAGAAATGTTAGTGAATAATTTAAAGTCGTCGGCAAACAATTTAATGAGTCTGGTAGGTCGTTGATAAATGCAAGAAACAAAAGGGGACCTAAACTGGATCCTTGAGGAACGCCAGAGTTTGCCCAAAATGGGTTAGAGACAAAGTTAGCGTAGCGAACCCCATTTTCTCTCCCAATAAGGTATGATATAAACAGCTGAATAAGTGCGGGAGAGAAAACAAACCATTCCAATTTAGCTAGGAGAATGTAATGATCAATTCGATCAAACGCCTTTGAGTAAATTCAGTAAATATAACGTCAACTTGATCTTGAGAGTCATGAACTTCAGAAACAAATTGGCTGAAGCAGGCCAAGTTGGCCACAGTGGACCTCTTGGACATAAAGGCATGCTGAAATGATGATAAAAAATTATTAACACATTTGATGATGTTCTTCTGCACTAAAGACTCAAAGACTGTCAAAGTTACAAATGAGCGAGATCCAGAGCTCTGGAAAATTTATTGTTTGAAGTATAAGATTGAAAATATAATACAGCGGAGTTACAAAAATTAAGGCGCAGTCTTTTAAAAGAAAACTAGGTATTCCATCTACACCAGCAGTTACTGAATTTTTAGAGTTCTTTAGTGCACTTAAAATTTCATGTTCAGTAAAGCGATTCAATGAGACAGACGTTGGATAGACTTTTGTTTTTAAGTTAAAAGTAGGGTCGGGTTGACGAAAAACACTATTGAAAAAGACGCCAAAAGAATTGAGAATGTCTTGTGGATTTGAAATTTCACGATCGTTAAAGAGCATGACTCCAGGAATTCTGGTGTTTTCTTTCTTCGTTTTATAAAATTAACAATGATGGAATACAGGTTGAAAAGCTTACAACCCGTCGAAGTTATTGAAGAATATGCAAAAGGCTAATCGAGGAGACTTGCTATGCACTTAATAAGCAAAACAAAATTTTGTATGCTTTTTTAGTATTTTAGCGTTTACAATGATAAAGCGTCCCCTCATTTCGGTCAAGCCCCTCCCAAACCAAAGTCCTGGACTAATAGTAAGATTACTAAAATTATTAAGACACGACTTACTGAGGCGCATTGAATAGAAATTCTGATGATGATTGGTATTTGCGGTTTGATTTAACTATCGCAACACTCTTTCCCGCAGAAGAAAATCCAGACTTAATGAATGAATGAATCGTATTACGCGAGAAGTACTATTTGTTACACCTGAAATCATAAATAATGTTCAGGAAGCGGTTATTAATCGTTTAGGTTGTTGCCAGTGAACAAATGGAAGGTCATTTTAAGTTATACCAGTGTAATTTTCAACTGTCTTGTTGGCTATATGGCCTGTCTTGATAAACCGTACGAATCTAATTTACCGGTTTAATTTTTCAAAACGATTGTAACTTAATAATCATTGAGTTTTGCTAGAAATCAGAAAACGTAAAAAACGAGGAGTGTTTAAAAAATAAATTGATATCTAACCGCAATTTTTATGTCGCACTGTATCATCAGTTTTCTTCTAAAAATGCGACCCAGAAATTAAATTTACTTGTCAGAGGATTTTGTTTAAATACATATACACCATTTATAATTATTATTGAATTTATGCTTGACTTAACGATCACACTCTAGAATCATTGGTCCAATTCTTTGTATTCATTGTATTTTTAACTTTTCTTCTTAATTTCTTCCGAAGGAATGGTCAAATTGTAAAACATGGCTTTACTAGGAAAGTAAAAATAATATAATATTGAATAAAATTATTTGCGGTCGTCTAATGTCAATATTAAGGTAATATTTCTTGGGTGGTAAAAATCAACGAATACTCGTTATTTTTGCCGAGCTTTCGACTGCTTTATTGCAGTATTCGTCAGGGTTTTCTACAACAACAATCAAATAATTACATTAAGTTTACAAAAAGTGGAACAACATGTTACTTACAAATTTTAACATTTAAGATGTTTATGTCATTGTATTGTACACAAATTTCTGCATTGTGTTATACGCGAAATGCATCTAGCATATACTTGTTAAATTTCCAAAGATTCCTTTCTTATATAATGAGCTGCCTAGTTAAACCTCAAATTTGTAAGTAACATGTTGTTCAACTTTTTGTAAATTTAATGTAATTATTGAATTGTTGTTGTAAAAAGCCCTGGCAAAGACTGCAATAAAGCAGTCAAAAGCTCGGTAAAAATAAAGAGTATTCGTTGATTTTTACCACCACAGGTCGAATTCCCCCAAGAAATCTTACCTTAATAATATAATATAATATGAATAACGCACCTGTTAGTTATAAATAGTCAACATTTGGAAAAACAATAAAGGTCTATTTTTCACGTTTTTTGACACGATATATGCATTTAAAAAGCATAATTTTCCTGTTGTTAAAAGTTTTAGAGAAAATGCAAGCTAAATCAATTTTCGATTAAATGTGCAGCGAAAAGGTTTGCGCCCATAAAAAAAGAACGTAAAAGACCTCTGAATCCCTGCACGTTTTCTTTCTAACCGTTGCCCTTTTTAGATGACACCAGAAGGAGAAGAAGACGCCTGCAAACATCGTCGACCTTGAAATGTTCAAGTTCGAACGACGAAAAAACTAAAAGTGATACCAGCCTCACTGCCTCATTCATATCACCGTCGTCTTCACCCATCACTGCCTCTAATACGAATATAAGAAACAACAGTAGGAAATCAGATCTTAGTATACACATGGAGAATGCCAGGAGAGGGGTCACGTACCGCGCTGGTTCGCCCAAGAAACCTCTGAACACGAGGACTCCCCCTAGAACTTTAACCAACGGTACCTCATCTGACAAGGAATCAACGAACATGACACGAGTGGCCAACAAAGAGAACATCATCGACAAGAAGAGCAAGCCCGAAACCTGCAAAGACATCTCGAAGCGAATGGACGAATTGGCTGCGTTCGCTAGGGAATCCTTGGCCAGAGTGGAAGCCCTAGCGAACAGAACCAAGGAGTCGTTGAACGCGAACAAACACCCGAGACAAGATGCCAAGCTCTCGTCGATACTAAAGAAAAAGTCGGTAGAAGAAGCGGAAGTGGAGCCTCCCGCCCACCACTTTTCACTTCCGGTTTCGATACTCAAAAGAAAAGTGTCGCAGGACGAAGCGGCCCCATCTCACGTCCTTCCAGTGACCTTCTCCCCTAGCGTGGTAGAACCCGCGACCACCAACCGGAAGCAGGGGATTTTGAAGAAGAGGAGAAGTCTCGACGAATCCCAGGTTCTCAGGCACAGAAGTTGTAGTCCGGACGTGGCCAATACCAACGAAGCTCGCTCGATCCTGAAGAACCAACGCCGCTCATCCCTAGAAGAAATAGCAAGAACTTCATCCCCAGACTTGCAAGGGATTTTGAAGAGGAAGTCGTCCAGGCACGAGGAGGACCTGGATCACTCCCTCAATTCGCCTCAGGGGATTCTGAAGAGGAGATCTGGTGCTAGCAGTGCTGGCTCTTCTAGCACCACCTCTCACGTCTCGATAACCACCGCTGTCATCCTCGCCGCAGCCGGTGGTGCCGAGATGGTTCTAGACCAATCTCCGGAAGCAGTGAAACCAATCCTCAAAAAGAAGAGTTTCTCAGATGAGCGTCCGAGTATAGATTCCTCATGTGAAACCCCAAAACCAATCCTAAAGAAGAAATCAAGTACGGATACTGACGATTCCGAAGAGAAGCCAAAGAAACCCATCCTGAAGACCCCGAGGTATTCCCTGGACGGCTCAGAAGAAATAAACGCAACCCGTCTTTACCACCACCAGAATTCGACAGATTCCAGTACAGAACGTGACGTGAAACCCATATTAAAGCAAAATTCCGTGAAACTCACGCTCCCTGAAGATGAGACTCCTGTTGTTAGAAGATCTCGAAGGCCGAATACCATATGCACTGCTAATATTTCGTTCACGGGTCGTGCAAGCGTGAAGAAAGACGAAGATGCAAGTCTTCGACGACCGAGGCCACTGTCGGTGTCGGAACTTGTGATGAGCTTTGAGAAGAATCCCGATTCCTCCACCGGTGCTGTCCCGAAGAGATCCAGCTTCAAGAGGAACAGCGAGAGGTACAGGACCCAACCGGTTACATTCAATGAGCTCGAAGCAAGGTGAGTTCATATATTTTTTAGTCTTTAGGGAGTTATTTAAATCTATGACCGAGATACCCGGYTGGACCTCTGAWAGCACAAAGGAAGGTGCCAGTTAATTTCTGGTGTCATATTTTCTTCCTTTTGTTTTTCTTTTTTCATATTTTTTTGTAGGACAATTTTATACCTTCAAATTTGACTGTATCCAAAACTGCCGGTTGGCCCTGCAGTTAGGGCGGTCCTCTGTGTATTATGTTTGTTGAAATTTCATTTAGCCCAGGCAAATTAGGCTTTCGGTCCCCAAAAGAGAATTGTGCAAAACTGGAAATGATTTTAATCCGCCTTAATCGTCGTTTCGACTACTTTTGGTAGCCATAATTGAATACTGTTCATCCTACAGAAAATTAAACTAAATATAATAGTTCGGTGAAATTAGACATAAAAATGGGGTGAAAGACGAATCAAACCGGGTATTTTTGCTTTTCGATATGTTGTCTATGTTGCAAAGGTAATGCTAATGCGCGTTGTCGACTACCGCGTAATTTTCAAAAATCAAGAAAACCTGGAAACTTTCAATTTTTAGTTTTCGTCGATTTTCACCCAGAAGGACTGGCTTTTCGGTAACTTTTTTTATTTTTTTTGTAAAGTAAATGTTTACAACAATTTGAGACCAGGACCGTTATTTTAAGAGCAATAGTTTCGGAGAGAGAAACTTTTTAAGTTTGATTAATTTTTCAAATTACAAAATTTTTAGCATTCACAGTATCATTTATGTTTCTGAAGGCCTACTACGTTATTCAAAAAAGGCCTTCCTTCATGGGTTTGTAAAGTGACCCTCCCAGGTCGGTGGATAGGATGACGGAAAGTTATTGATTGCTCTACGAGATCCCCTGATTTACTCCCTTGGATTTTTTCTCTGAGGCCATTTAAGAAGCCAGGTGTACAAATAAAAACCATTAAATTCAAGAAATGCCGCCAAACTGGCTGCAAAATCGTTGCGCAATTTTTGGGATAGCCTAAAGGTTGTTGCCAAGTTGCAATAGGTCTTCAGTTTGAAGATTTAGTTTGATGTAAAGATTTATTTAAGAAAATAAAGAGTTACTACCAGTGTTAACACCTACAGATCCTGATGTGATAGTGTTTTTGTCGTTTTCACAAAAAATGCCAACGAAATGCTATAAAGACAAACTAAGCTAAGGGATGAAAAATAATTTGCAAAAAACTTTTGTTAATGTCATACATTTGCATGTAATTATTAAGTGGGGGTTGAAAACGTGTATGCTCAAGACTGCATGTATCAGGTATAAAATAGTGTAAATTGATTTTTGGAATATAGAGTTATCTTAAGTATACAAAACTGCTTTTTCCTTACGAATAAACAACAGTTAAGGCCATGTCATTACATATTTAGAGAAATTGTTTATTTATTTATTTAAGTACAGTATTTCCACAAAACGTACACATGTATCGTGCTGTAGAATATTAGTATAAATAATATTTTCAAAAAAGTAAAACGAAATATACATTTTTGAGTGGCATGACTACATAATCGTAAAGCAGAAAAACAATAACAAACATCAAGTGGTTGAACATTGGAGAAGGGAAAGAAAAAGTAGTTGTTAAAATAAAAAAATCAATGTAAAGAAATAACAGACTTGTAAGTTCACATCATCTAACTAAGCATAATACATGTCACATTTTCACTGCAATTTTTTACCTTTAAACTTTTATACTCGTCCACACATCGTGGCATTAATTATTTTGATTTGCTCAAGAATCGTCATGCTCTTTACATCCATAAACCTTGTATCCATGTAAAAGTTATAACAAAATAAAAACTTTATATGTACGTATATTCTTCAGCCTTTGTACTTTATTTTATATATTTTGAGACACAATTCCCCAACATGCAATGAGGTATCTGATTTTCAATTTCACGAAAGCATGGTACAACATTTTACGATGTTGAGTTGCTAGCAGATAGCATCTGTTAAGAGAACTCACCGGTGAAGCAAGCTTATTTACTCATTTTATCATGACAAACCTTAAGTAGTTATGTTGTCCAACAATATATAGTGGTTTTTCATGTACCTTTAAATTTATGTCACTGTTGGGTTCATTCCTGTGTTTAAAGGTCATAAACGGTTTTGTTGGAATTTATAACAAACTTATTACAATCTAACTATGCCAGATATTTTTCTGGATCTACGTTAGTTAGATTTTCTAGTTCTTTGTGATTAGTGCCAGAGTAAATAAGAACAGTATCGTCAGCGTACATAAAATATTTTGCTCCAAGATCCTTGTGGAATTCCATTGATAGTGAAATGGATGAAATTGTGCTAAAAATCTTATAATTTGAAATTTTGAAAGCCTCTATCTTCAAAATTATCAGTACAGAATAATAACGGTTCTGGTTCCTACTTTAAAACTGAATAAAACTGTCGTTGTCGAAAAACCAGTTCTTCTAGACAAAATCTGAAAAAATATTGAAAATTTCGAGTTTTCGGAAGGATCACTGTCACTTTAAAACACTGACAAAAAATTAGTCTGATGTTTCGATTACGAGAACCTCAAAATATTTTCTGACACGAGTTCAAACAAAATTTTGATGTTTTTGACAGCGATTCAATTGTCTGCCGATGACGACAATTTGTATATATAATCAGCCTTGCTTCATAAACAACATATCAAAAAAGCAAAATATTTGATTTGATTCATCGTTTGATTTTGACTGCATTCACCACAGCAACATACTTCATACAGCAACTACAAATGAGACTTTATCTGAATGTAGACTAAATATAAACAACTTCTCAGACAAGTTGTTAAAAACTGCTGATATTTTGAAGGTTTCGAAATTTTGTGCCTGTCCTAAGTAAGATTCTCTTGAATCTAACGGAAATACTTCGCAATTGGGTATTTGCCATGTATTTATATTTTGTTAAATTGCATATTAATAGGTAGCGGCTAATCCACAAAACAGCTGTGACAGCTTATAAATTCGAAAAAAAAATGGATCGTAAATTGTATTTTTAATATTAAAAATGTGAATATTTAAAGGGACCGCCAAAACGCGACGTGACATCAGGTGTCTTGTAAATGGCCGCTTGTTTACATCTGGGATCAACGCGTCACGCGTCAGCCTCAGCCCGTCAATTTATCAGTTTGTTTGCGTTCATTTTGTGACAAACGAATTAAAATGCGCCAAGAAAAAGAGAAATACTTATGCGTTATGACTTCTGAAGGCATGTTTATTGTTATGGAATTTGTGTACAGCGACGAGCGGTTCAACGCGGCGGAGATGAGGAACGTAAAAGCAACAGCATAAGTGAACTTTTTATCAAATTAACGTAGCATTGATAATTTGATCACAGTGGGTTGTTGGAAACATACTATTTGTAAACATAAAAATGTAAGAATCAAAAATGTACCCTAAACTTGATATTTATTTTAGAGGTCAGAATAAATATAAATTGCCMTTTATTTTCGGGGCTCTTGCGGCTCGTTTTCGGTAAACACTTATAACCCCAAAATGGATATAAAACTTACAGTAAGAATTAAGATGATCTTCACAACAGAAAAACAAACTTTGCGATTTCGGCATATCACGTCTAGGGGCCTTAAACAATTTTTCATACGTTGATAATCTCGTGGAACAATTACAAAAATTTTTTAACTGTACTGACTGAAGTACTATGTACAAAACAACACTTGTTTTGTTTTCCATACATAATAGATGCTTGCAAAACTACACAAATTACTTTTTGGTGCGACCTCTTACACCGTCCTTTCAATAAACATCACACAATAGGTTTTCCTATACAAGAGTGATACTACACCATTAAACAGCACGCTCCTCGGTAATGTTTACATGACACTTGACGTCACGAGTTGAATAACCTTGGATAGCTGTGTTTTGGCGGTGACTCCTAAGATTCGAATTTCAGACCTGAAATTCTCTACCTAAAAATATTTTTTGTTTTTTTTTAACATGGCGTACGATATATATGCACTTCAAGATTCATTTTACGTAATTTTCAAAAAAAAGTGATAATACCCAATTCTTTATGGGTGGATCGTCAACGCTGCTACGTTCAATTTTATCTCCTAGCTTTGCATAAATCCAAATCATTTAATTATATGTTTCTCCGCATGCATTATAACTCCTGTGCAGTAAGTGCAGGTTGTGGGCGCCTTTTTATTATTCACTGCTATTAATACGTGTCGGAATTGCTAATTCGCGCACCTGCATTGTAGGCTCCTATAAGGGCGACTATGTGGAACGGGCTCCTACGATTCTTTTCTAATAAAACACGGGGTGATCGTCCGTTTAAATTACAGCACTTTATTGCATATAACCTTTTTGCTCGCCGTGATAATTATACGCCGCGAATCGTCCAGGGTTAATGCTTCCAGGCTCTGCTACCTGGATTTATCATCTTGTTCGAGTGTGTGTTACCTAATGCGTGGCAATACGGTTTTTTCTTATGTGCAAGACGTTGGCAAGAAAGCCGCACTGGTTTTAATTTTAGTTTCGCATTTCCGCGCGTTATATTTAGTGAAAGAAAGGTTAACATTTTGGACAAAGAAACAGTCGCTCTTTTGTTGGAATGAATTTTGAAAAACTCGCTTTTGTTTAATTAAATTTTTTATACCAGTACACTTGTAACACCTGCTCTAAAAGGTTCCATCAGAGATAACATCTATTGGTGTTCAAATTTGGCATCAATATCCTCTTTCAGTTGGTTGTCCTTTGAGTACCAAGTACCAGTAGCCCAGAAAATTTTTCCAATCGCAATAGAGCGTGAGGCATTTTTATCCTTATATTGACAAAATAACTTCAAAACCATTTATTTTCCCAAAAAAAGCTTAGATGAAATTTTTATTATACAGGGTGTCCCGCATTATGTGGGAAACCTCCCGGAATTTGAAAACTGGTGTTAAAATGACACTATTTAACAGTATAACTTTTTTTAAATAAAGCCCGCCTACTGAGATATTCACTTTGGGGAAGAGACAGTTTTTTCAAAAATACTTTGAGTCTTGTAAACAAAAAAGGTACTTTTTGTTCATGCGGCTAAAATTGACCCATTCTGAAAAAATTGCAGTTGAATGTTAGGGTTCACATTTTCACTGCCCTCAATTTTGTGGGGTCATTACTTCGAGGTTGTCTGCCAAGATGATGCCCTCGAATATTTCGTTTGTCTCTGAATATCTTGAATAGTCATATCACAAGCAATATTTTGAGCAAAATCTGATCTATGTACCTTATAGTAATTTTCAACATAGTTTTATGCAACGTAAATCGACAATAACAAATCTGAGTGAGTTTGTACAGTTTATCTCGGATGGACTCGATTTAAGAATGCAAACAGATGTTATTTATACTGATTTGACAAAGGTATTCGACCTCGTAAACCATGACATTTTGTTATAAAAACTCTCTGCTTGGATTGTGTGAAAATTTATTAAACTTTTTTGAATCGTTTTTAAAAGGTGGATGTCAATATGTTGAATGCGCTGGGCAACGATCCATTAGTTACCACACTCCTATCGGGGTTACTCAAGGCTCAAATCTAGGTCCTATCCTTTTTATAGCTTTCTTTAATGATATTTTTAAATTGCTTCAATGTCAAGTATATGTTTATGCGGATGACTTAAAAATAGCTAATATGGTATTGTGTGATTCTAAATTGCATACAGATGATGGGTTAAAAATAAGTTAGGAATCAAATGTAAAATTATAACATTTACATGAAAACTTCACCCAACTATATTTAGATATACAATMAATGGCATTACAGTTGAAAGAGTATCTACTTGGTATTATATACAAAATCAAATTTCTGATCAGAAAGCACTTTTTGTTAAGTTAATAATTTTTGAGTTATTTGGAAAAAACAGATTTTAAAAATTTATAAATTTTTGCTAATATCACGAGGACTATTTGTCTTAGAAAAATGTGTAGATAGAAAAAATGCTCAAAACCTGATTACTAATCGTACAGTATAATAAATAAAAACGTAAATGTCATTTTGACAATTTGATGTGGAAGTATTAATTCAATTTGCAGCGGTTTTTTGCGTTCGTCGTCTCAATTCCCGCCAACTTCTAACATTTATTCTAACAAATCAAGGTCTAATGTAATGTGCGTGCCAGGAAGGAAGGCATACGTGGAGAGGACGGAAATTGTCGCGAGAACTATAAATCATTGGCGTGCCCGTCGTTATTCATGGTCGCAATTTTAGGCGAATAAATTTATTAACTTGGCCCACCCATTTAAATTTGAACGATGTTATATTCCTAAGGTGTGACTTCTTTCCTGGCCCGCACTATACTTATTCAATCTCCTATTTCGGTTGTCATCTTCGTGAGTCTATCTGTAAAGCAAATGACATTTACTTTGACTAGTCGACAGTTTTATCTAACTTATAATAATTAGTTTTTTATATCCTTTTTTATCTTTTGCAAATCATTAGACATATATTTAAGTATTGTTTTTGGTTATAACCGCGTGTATAGTTGCACATATTTTATTGTTATTATTATACTTCCTGTAAGTCGGTGCTTAATGTGTTGGAAATGAATTATATTATTATTATATTGTACTACTCGACACCTTCGCACCTACGCGATTATTTTTTACATTTAGCCAAGTTAAGCTGTCCCAAAATGTATTTTCAAACAGATGTTACAAAACGTTCGAAACCTATTGATATTTTGAAATTTACGCCCATTTTTTGCAACCGCCTTGCCAAATAACTTTCTATTATTAGAACTGTATCGCGCGACTTATTCAGTGAAAATCAAGACGTTCGCCGCGACAGAGGACAAACTCCTTGTGCTAAAATAGCGTGTGTATATTGTTGTTTCAGCCTGAACTTCGTCAAGAACTCTCCCGTCGAGGCCATCACCCGCAGATCCCTGCCGTCGTCCACGTCTTTCGAAAGCAACCACTTCAACCTGACGCCATCCCTGGAGAATGACACCACCCTGAACAGCTTCAAACCCGCAACGAGTCCGGACAGCGGCTACTGCTACAAGATGTCTTCCGATTCCGCGTTTCAGTCTCTTGGCGACGGCCTCGAGCTCGACCAGGAGGAGCGTCCCAAGACCAAGCAGGAACCGTCCAAGATGGAGCTGCAGATGAGGGCCATCGCCGAGGAGGCGAAAAAACGCCTTCTGGCCAGAGGTTCGTTTCGTCGTGGGTCGCTTTGGAACGGACGCTTTCAGATGTGTGTTGTTTTTGTTTGTAGGCACGACGGAGACGCTCAGCAAGTATGGACGTAGGAACTCCGAGAAAAACAGCTCGAATCGGTTCATGACGCAGCCGGTCACTTTGGACGAGGTCCAGGAGGCTGCGAAGCTTCAGGATGATGTATCAGGTGGGGGCTTTTGTTTTGTTTTGCTGGCGTAGAGGCTGGAGTCTTGAGGTTTGCCCATTTTTAGGAATGTCGTCGCGTTGATTTTTTTTCTTTAATTTTGTTTAACACTTTCGGCTCAATAATAATAAATACGTGTTTCGGCGGGTGTATTGCCATCTTCAGTAGAAGTTAAAGTATAAGCGATCTCTTCAGTACATTCTTTACGAATTTAGAGAGGAAAATATTATCCGGTTAAATACAGCCATCATACAGTTTTCAAGCAGTCCCTTACTGAAACTTCTACTGAAGATGACAGCTTAGCCGTTGAAATACACGCGGAATTTTTAGGCTTGAGGGTTTTTCATACTAAACTAAACTACTCGCAGTTTTTATTGTATTTACTTCAGATTTACTTATGCGATCAAACTGTGCTATAGCATAAATAATAAGTTGATTAATTATAGGATAAAGTCCCTAGATATAAATATACCTCTTAAATTTCCGTTGGTTACATTATTACTTTATATTTTATTTTAACGCGATATATTGTTTCTGTCCGTACTTCGAGACTTGGTAGTGAGATTATGCACTATAATAACTTCTACAAGAGGCTGCTGTTGCTGCTATAAAATAAATCAGTCGTCTCAACTTGCAACCCCGGAGGACCAGGAGTAATTTTTTAGATATTCGTTCTTAGATTTTTCCAGCATCCAGGCACATTTAAACTACCATAAAATTTTAGTGTTCTGGTCACTAGCAGGTTATTTAGCAATGTACTTACTTACATCGACTATTTGTAAGAATCGGCACTGGAATGAGTACTTCCCTATATCTTTACCGCAGAAGTTTACACCTGCCAAAATTCCAAACTCATAGCATTTCAACATGCAAGAAAATCGCCTTGAAAGGCGGTCCGGTAGTTTCAAATTCTTTGTGCAAAGAGGAACAAAACTTGCAATAGTTTTACGTTGTAAGAAGGGGGGATTTTTGGAAATTAATATAAAGATGATTTATTCTTACAATTTTCGAATAACATTCAAATATCCTGGTTCTGTCACATTCAAATTTCCCGCTTATTTTGGAGTGAATATGGCGACAATTGCGGTACTCTATAAATCTATGGACTTTCGTTTAGTGTTTGTTTGGGAGCTATTAATAGTGAACGTACGCAGTGAATTGAAATGGTCATTATTATGTGATACAATACTTTCATCTCAAAGGCTTCAGTCCAATCTGTACCAAAACAGAGCTAGGTTGTACTTTAGGGGAGCCTGCTCGTTCGTTTGTAACAGTAAAATATTGGGTAGCAAAGCTGCTAAGGCGAACAACGCAGTAGTCGACCAAATTATGTGACTGCGACAGAAATGGCGAAGAAAATTCACAAAATGGTATTGGATGACTTTCGACTGAAAGTGGATGAACTAGCAGACATGGTAGGTATTTCAAAGAGTGCTGTACGTCGCATATGGGTGCCCCAGTTATTCACAATAGAACAATAACAGTGTCATGAGGAGTGTTTGTTGAAGTTTCATAGTAATAAAACGACCTGGTCCATTGATTTACATCAGAGACTAAGGAACAGTCAAAATAATGATCTAAAAGGGTAGAATAGGCTCCAAAGAAGGCAACGATAACTCTTTATGGATGCAAAGTAAAGCCGTTAGTTTTTAGGATGCGCGTGGTATAATTTTTATTGATTATATTTTGAAAGGAAAGGTTACCTACGATTATGATGCGAACTTGCTGTAGCGTCGAGTGATGAAATAAAAAAACGACTTCATTTGTCAAAAAAAGCATTATGGTTTGAAGGCTTCCGTGGTTGTTGTCGATGACATGTTGTTTTCCGGGCTGGTTCCCACGTTGGTTATTTGACCTTGACGTTTCGACACTCATGTCGGTGTCTTCCTCAGAAGTAGCTCTGAAACTGAAGTGTCCTAGTCCTCTCGGATATTTATACCATCATATACCATCGAAATCCAGAAGAATCCGCACAATTATAACTGAGACCGGGGCATCGAACTACCTGGAATCTGGAAACCGGTCATGCGTAACAACGCCCACGCGTCAGTGTCCCGGAGGATAAATACCCGAGCGGACTAGGACACTTCAGTTTCAGAGCTACTTCTGAGGAAGATACCGACATGAGTGTCGAAACGTCAAGGTCAAATAACCAACGTGGGAACCAGCCCGGAAAGCAACATGTCAAAAAAAGCATTAGTTCACACATCTGTTATTGTCATGGCCAAAATCAATAAATGAAAGTTCGAATTGCTTCCTCACAATCTCTATTGTACCGATTTACTCCCTTAGGGTATTGTATATTTCCAAATTACAAACTATAAACGYTTTGATGGATTAAGATTTGCCAATAATGAGGACATGGAGTATGCTGTCAAAGGCTATTTTGGGAAGTTCAATGATTCTCACTAAAAAGAGGTATCGAAGCTAATGAACATCTCTGGGAAAAATCTATCCAGATAAAAGAAGATTATGTAGAGAAAACATTTTTTTATTGTGTCATCTTTGTTTGACTGGAAATTTCTGAGACTATCGTCGTACTATGTGGTTTTTTGAAATATAGACAAAAAATTCTTTTATTTTTTCTTTTAAATATTGTATTTATTAATTCTTGTTTGCATTGATCTCCTACACGACTAACATCATTGGCGCCGTTGTTGCAGTTTTTAAAATTAGTTTACAGATACCACTTTCCTTATCATCTATAGATATATTACAAGGTTTATAGCCAGTTAAACAGAGCTAGTCAAAAGTGCAAATACGAACATTATAAAGTAAACCTCCGTAAGCTAAGTGAACATGAACTTAAACAATGATAATCCAAATTTTGTAAACGAAATTTTATTTTCTGAAGAAGGCAATTTTTGCCTTAATGGATTTGTAAACAGAGGCAACTGCTACTAGGTACTGTTCTAGTGAAAACGCTTACTGGAAGACCAAGTAGCTTAAAGAGTATCCTCAAAAACAAATGTTATTGGGCAACACACATTTTAGGTCCGTACTTCAGAAACGGAAATGTAACAGCAAATACCTACCTGAACCTACTGACATGACTTGGCCTGTTTTGACCTTGTACATTAATTAACTTTACTTGGCTGCCCTATAATATATAACATTAAAATGTAGTTGCCTAAATTTGTGCTGTTTTTCCAAAGATTAACTTTGGTSGAGCCATGAGTGATAAAACAGATGCAGAGTCAATTTAATTATAGAATGTGATGATGCGGTTTCTTTATTATAATCCCGTTTTTATTCATCAAGTCCCTAAAACGGTTGAAATTGCGTCCTTTTGTAGTGGAAAATGACATTAAAAGTCATGCCATGAGGCTTTACAGCGTGGAGTTTTGCCAGTTATTGATTTTATGCAAGGTAGAACATTAAAGTAATGAAACTTTTGTATTCAGACCTTATCATGTAAACGAACATGGATTATATGTAATTCACTTTTGTGACCTGCTACGGTGTTGCAGTGATGGTTGTAAAGAGTGGAAAAAAGGAGCAATACTTCTATGAGTTACGAAAAAAGTAGGTATGGCACTTGTTCCAGCTACAAATTCTCTTTGGCTGCTTAGAATGAATTGAAGAATAAAGAATAATGAAAGAATCTTGTGATTGATAAAACGAAGAAGGTTTAAGGAAAAAATCTTTCATACTTTTCATTTACCAGTAAAATACCAGAAAAACAAACGATGCATCATATTTAACTTTCTAACTTCATAAAATACTGGCCATTTCCCTCAACTGTTGCCCATTAATTTTTATTACTTTTGATTTGATACGGTTCTGATAAAAGTAGAGTGGGATTAAATCGAGCGAATGCGATGGGTATTTCCATGACCCATTCACAAGGATTTACCTATTATCAAAACATATGATGCAGTCTTTGGATTACTGCGGCTGCACAATGTTCATGTTTTGGCCTCTTAAATGCTTAGCCTTTTAGTAGTGTTATTGGTGCTTCTCTTAATTAGTGTGGTTGGTACAAGTGTTGTTTCTATTAAGACAAAAATCGATCATTTTCAAATCGTACTTTGTGACTGGTTGAGTGACATGCAAATTTTCTTTAACTTCACGAGTTTGATAGAAGCTCATCTTTTAGAGAACATGTAGGTACACCAAAGTTCATTCAATTATTACTGGATGTTTTTATTCCTACGTCAATCAGTGTATTTGGCAAGATGAAGGTACGCTTTTAGGCGCACCAAAACATATTATTATCTGATGTTTTTCTAGCACTTCAACAGCACCTTCGTAATTATTATTAACACATCTGTATATTTTTGAGTAACGCACTCGCGATATTCGCGGCCTAATTGATTTAACTTGCAATATCGCGCGCTGCTTTTAGCCACCTCCCTGCTCCACATAAAACCATTTCGCAACTTCCTATTGGCAAGTAGCGGAGGTCGCTACATTTTACGAGGATGCTATAATAAATTCGTTCGCGTTTATGTTTTCGCTGACCAGATTCCAGCCTTTATTACAACCCAGTTTTTATTTTTAGCCTTTTGGTCTGTATTATCGTTTTTTGTGATTTTGTTTTGGTTTCGCATTAGATGCGGAAAAGGACGAACCGGAGCCATCCAAGCTCAGCTTGTCTGAAAGAATAAAAATGTTTAACATGAAAATGTCGGAGGAGAGAGCGCAAAAGCGCGACGTGCCCAGGAGGAGATTGTCGCGGTTTCAGACGCAGCCAGTCACTTCCGAAGAGGTCGAGTCGGCCAAGTGCATTACTCCACCGCCTCTTGKTTTAGGTTTGCACCTTTTTTTGTTTTGTTTTTTGTGCGTCTTTTTTGTTATGTTGGTGGATTTTTTTTTTAGTTRAATACGGTAGTTTTCAGCAATACTAGAGTTTAACGGCGTTCGTTGTCTAGAATATATTTTACGACGTGCGTAAAATTAAAATGTTTTTAAAAAAACTTTTATTTAAAATCACACACACGAATGAACTCTTATTACTTATTTATAAAGTTAACATTTACAATACGACCGGAATGACAATTTACGATTACGAAATTAGCGGAGATCTAACTTTACGTGTGTACAGTAAGATGGTTGGTGTTAGACTCTATTCTGAAAGACAAATTAATTATACAATTTCAATGTTTCAAACAATAGCTGACTATCCCCAAAGACCACACATGAAGGCTAACCTAAGGTGATAAGACACCTGTTGATAATAATAAGTGAAGCGTAAGACGCATAATCAATTAACAATAGGGGTATTCATAAATGTCATAACATATATTCTTTTTATTTAATAACGCCCAATAGGAAACGGTTTTCTATTTACTCATTTTAGAACGGCATTTTAGATTTTCCTCTTGCTTCAGTTGTGAATTTTAAACATAAATATATATTACGTTAAATCAAGCTCAATTGATAATAGGGTCGTCCAGCACATTAAAATTTGATAGTTTTAACCTATGCCTTTTATTGCTTACGTCATGAATACTAGTGCTACGCATCTATTTTGCTTTTAGATTAATTCAACTCGTAACAAACGGCGGTAGAAAAATTACCCTGTTTCAAACGTTTTCTTAAATCCGCCAACAACTACGCAAAAGGTTCCTAATTTCCGTCATGCGCACTGTTACAGCCCCCTAGGTAACAAGGTGCTCACTGTTGTCAGTTTTATAAATAGCCAGAGAAATACAATAATGCAATGGGAGTGAGAGAGAGGGGCGAAGGTATAACCGTCAACGTCAATATTATAACGTAAACATAGGAATAACCTGTAACTGTTTATCAAAACGCTTCTTAAAGTAAGCCATTCTTACATTTTAAAAAACCAACAGATTACCCAAATACTTCGACAACATCTTGCTCCACCACTTAATCTGACAAATACGAAACTCGAAAGTTTGACCAAAACTATGTAAACAAGAACGCGTGGCTAGAGTTAAGTTAGGGTTATTACCTTGCATATGGGACACATGCAGCACGTGCGAACGTGCGATGTTGTCGGTGGTACTTTACCGTTTTCTTCCTAACGATGGCCAGAGACAGTCCTGGCAGTTTCAAAATTTATCAAATCGTTCTTATACGTAAGTAAACAAACTTTAAACATAATCAGACGTCAAGCCTCGTTTAATTCCTCATAATAAAAACATTAGTTCAAAAGCACGTTCGATGGTTAAAGTGCTTTCGTGTTTCAACAAATGATCAGTGAATGCGCTTATTATATTGAACTGTTCATTATGGAATAAACTGATTGAAGCATGATTTAAGTTATTTTAACAAATACGCCTTAAGTTGAGGTATCAATGTCACAGTGCCAGTTTACGAGTACTTTCCTCACGGTATCGTGAAAATTTGCTCACATTGCAACGCGACCCAGCTCAAAAAAATGTAAACAAATATTACTTGCAATGCCGCTAGAGCACTGGCTATTATTGGTGTTTCTCGGTCTCGTCACCTTGAGAACCTTTTACGTCATCTCCGTGGCGGAATGTCGAGGCATTTGAAACGAATATTGAAAATCCATACTTCCACATTTTTTTCTCGGTAAACAAGAACCGCTAAAAATCGCAAAAAAAATGTCTGCGCATCAATTTTTATGTACATTTTAAATGTAAAATAAAAAAAAATTGTGGGACGACCCCACGTTTACTAAATCAAACTACAACAACGCTTGCGCAGCATCTTACGAGCCTTGTTGCCAGTTCTCATAATATACATATAAGCAGATTATTTATTACTTTCTTGATCGGATAACCCAATCGATTTGTGCTTGCAATTAACAAGCACAATACCATCTAATTGCTTTTATGTTTATGTGCTATTGGTGCTATTCCGATGTTACGAGTTGTTGAATGGATAGTTTGCTTTTGTTTCTTTCTCGATTAATTTTGTAATTACAACTGACAACACTGCTTTTCACTTTTCATTCCTAGCAGATCGATCAAAATATACCAACTTCATTTACTGCAGACGCATTTTGAGGCTGCTTCACAGTGTTAAATACTTATCATCCAATAACAATAAATACATGGTAGTGTGAGAATGCATTATATTGATAATAACAAGCCGACCTTTCTATTTTATTTGCATAACTGAATGGAGAAGTAAATGTACCTATAGAAATCAGATGAAGAATACGTGGCGTACCAGTAAAGAGAAATTTAAACATGCGTCATCAGACAATTAATTTAGTCATCAGGTAGCTTTATCCCATTTATGAATGTATGGTGTCCGGAAATGATGAGAATACATAGGAAATAATCGATACACAGACAAAAAAGTTATTAAAAAATTAATCGAAAAAGTAATTGTGACGCCTTGGTATAGGAACTTTTGGCATTAAATTTTCGAGTAGAATCACAGGCTTAATTTTTTGCTCATCGTTTCGGACAGCCGGTATAGGGTTTCTTATACTTACCTGACAAAACGCGAAACACCAAAGTGAAGCAAATATAGAAGAAGCCTTTCATGGATGCATTCAAGCTTTTGTCAGCCTTGTTATTCTTGAAACTGGTCTACAAGGAGCAACATAGCATGATACAAAAAAATATGATATTGTGGTGGCTCTTCTTTCCGTCATTTTATGGCTTTTCCGCTTCTTCTCCATTCATATATACCAGCTAGGCTCTTTATATCTTTACTCATCAATTTTTTGCTCTTTCTACAGCCGGCACCGACGATGACAGACCGAAGGGCATCCTGAAGAGCAGGCGGGAGTTCCCCAGCCCGCCGAAGTCGGCGTTGAAGCGTTCCGAGACCGACGGCGCCTGTTTCAGGAAGCCCCGCTCCATCCTGAAACAGGACGCCTCCGATTTTCCCTACGACGAAGGCATATCGTCAGAGTCCGATTCGGAGACCGGTGCCGGTGAGCCGTTCGATTCGAAGAAAGGGGCAACGGCCAGTGATAAAATTTTGTGTGATACGAGTGCGGGTAGTAAAAGTGATAGGTACTGTGTGATGTCGAGCACCGATGACGGTACCCACACGTCCGATGGGGACTCCTCCGGAGGCAGAGAGGTCAGGAGCATCATCGGGAGAGAGCTCGGAAGGAAGAAGATTAGAGAGAGGTGAGTGTTTTTTTTGTGAAATTGCATGTCTGTACAATGGTTTAGCATGTTTATTTAAAGCAGTGGTTCCCAAACTTATTTAGCCTACCACCCCAATTTAAAAAATGCTACTCAGCGCCCCCCTGAAAATATTTTTTTTCACATCTTAATAGCAGGTAAACATGAAGATACCTATATCTTTGGTGGTAATATAAATACCACCTTTTTTTTTCTGCAATTTTTCAACTTCATGTCAGCTCTCGTTTCTGAGATATGGGCGCAAGTTGCATTTTTTTTAAATAGGAAGGGGGGGGTCACAAGGCACATCACTGAATAATATTTTTTTCCTGATTTCAAAAATGTATCACGCTTGTACAATTTATTGCTTCTGAGTTGAGAAAAGTGTAAATACAATAATTGAGCCTGTCAAAGAACGAAAGGAATGAAAACAATTTTCTCTATCTCTAAAGTGAACAAAAAAGCCAGGTATTACCATTTTTCCTTGACTGGTAATAATCATCATCAAAATTTCGATGCGATCGTGTTCAGTTAACTGAGGCATTGCGATTGCAAATAACAAAGTGAATGAAAATTATCATCAGTCACAAAGAAAATGGAGACACCTGGAGTTTCTTACTTAGCGATAACGAATATGGTTTTTATCCCGAATTTTTTTGCAAGACCCAAGTTTGTTATCATACTTTTCTCAACTCAGAAGCAATAAATTGTACAAGTGTGATACATTTTTGAAATCACGCAAAAATATCCTTTTCAATGATGTGCCTTTTGACTCCCCTTCTTATTAAAAAATGCTACTTGCGCGCATATCTCGGAAAAATTCCAGAAAATGCATTTTAATTAATTACAAAACATGAAATACCCTGCTGGTGCCATACTTTGTAGCGACGCGGTATGTTTTAATGGTACTACTCTTTTCGTAAAATATAGTAAAGAAAGCTGTAAATTAGCATATTCAAAATCATCTTAATGAGGATGAACCTGGTGCGCTGCTACCAATTTAGTAATTGCTACAGCACCCACCATGGGTGGTAACACTCACTTTGGGAATCACTGAAATATTTTTGACTACTTTCGAGAGTGTTGCGTGAAAAGATGATAAAACAAAAGAGAATAATCACTATCAGTGGTAATTTATTAATACATGGGGCAGTCGAAAAATTTGGGGAATCCACTAGCCCCGATTGTCAACAGTTACATCCTGAGATGCTATGATTAACCGGTGTAGCTTTTTGGATCAGGAAGCTCAAGAAATGAAGCAATTTAAAAAAATGGTTTTCGAAATTGTGTTGATGCCTAAATGTCGTATAGCAGATCTTGCAGCCACATATCGTAAGAAAAATCTTCAACCGGCAGTTTTAGGTCGCAGATTGATGTATTTTCGACATATTTCTATAGCATTGGCTCAAAAACTTMTTTCAAGGTCTTGAAAATTCTTTAAATGTTTGTTGTCGTAACCGGAATGAGTACGTTCAAGTGACTGTCTTTGCTTGGACTTGGCTGATATCCAAAAAAAGTTAATTCATTGCATCGACAACAATCTGATCGTTGCAACTTGTAAATAGTTCAAAATTAAAAGCTAAATGTATAAATTATTGGATGATGACATCGTGTATTTCTGTTCTTAACTCGTAAATATTTCTCATCGATGCTTTTTAAAAAAAATCTTCGATTTGGTTTCTCTTCAGTATAATTTCTTGATTCGTCTTTCACTGTAATAAAAATTATGTTTAATTTGGTTTGATATCTCTAACTCTAATTGATATGTTTGTTCTGGTCTGGTTTGTTCGGACATACTGCACGTTGTTTTTAAACAAAAAAAGACCGCTCACCTAGTCCGAGCATTAAAAAAACTGATTTGATTTACTGACTTTTATTATTTATACACTCGCAGCATGAACTGTTGTCAAGTTTAGACTTCTGCATTGATAAAAAAAATTTATTACGTGAGCGCTGATTTTGAACGGTGAAATTTTGGTATCAAGAGCATTCAATGTTCGAGTTTTTATTTACAATTTGCAAACCATGAAAGTGACCTCAACAAATTAATTTTCCAACGCAACGGCTTGCCTACGATCCGCTTTAGTAGGTTTTGACTGAATTTATTTGCGCTTACGCAACGAATTGAGGGTTAGGTAAAGACTTTCTATAAACGAAAAAGCACCCATGGTGTTTCGTGCGTTAGAATCTTCGCTGTGCATGGCATTTGTTGCAAAGTGCATTGTCGCAGGTGAATGCCGTTATTGTGAAATACCACTGTGTAGGATTGCCTTGACGATGCCGTTCTAACAAGATGCAGTGAGTGGATTTTTTCGCTATTATTTATTAAGGTAAAACGGTTCATTTTATGCAGTATAAAGTGAATATACGTGTAAATAAGTAAAGGCTTATTTTCATGCGTTATGGGTAATATAGGTAATACAATACAATTATTTTACTTGCTATGTGCATTATTTGTAGGTGGTAGAATACTACCAAGTATGGATCATTTGTACCATTGTACCTAACTAAGAGGGTTGCCAGCTTGGTATATTTTTTTATTAGGCGATTTGGTAGTACAGAATATAATAATAATAATAATAATAGCAATCACAAACTCAATAGATACATCTTCATTCTTCAGTTTCACTCGGAATACAAATGACGGCAATTGCTTCAAATCGTCACAAATATTATAATTTTTAACAGTATTAAAAGTAAAACAGTGTTCAAATGAGTTCGAAGATTTATGAGGAGGTAATGACAGAGTAAACGGGTATAGTAATGCAACTCTCTTACCGTTTTTACAACTCTGCAATACTATTTACCTTTCATTTACAGGCACAGTTGGAACGGCACGCGACCCCTCATAAATCAAACCGTCTCTTTGTGATTTTGCGAATTCCCAGTGCCGGCTTTAAGCCGTTTTAMAACTCGTTTTTTGTTTGTGTAGTGTATATTATTCTAAGTAGTTTTTAATCATTCGGTTAATAAGAGGTTTTACATAGATCGTTTTTATTTGCATCTCAAAATGAATTGTACGTAGTTTTAGATGAGTAGCAACATTATTTTGCACAAGCAAAGTATATCTAGTTATAATGAAATTTGTAATCTAACTAGACAACATGCACATCTGAGCATTTTTAATATGCAAAGAAAAAATCTCGCATTCCTAATAATTTTATTTTGATTTTTAACATTCCTGTAATATTTATATCCTGTGAATATGTTGAATGCTGTGCTAGCCGAAAATTATAAGGCAGCTAGGAGGCTTTGTCACCATGTCAGTGTAATGCTGACAGATGGCATTGCCATCCTAAATTCTTACTTTCATCATACCATTGCTTTGGTATATAAGCAAAACCAGTTCTATGCCGTGTTGTCTATACTAGACCTAAACTGAACTGATGAGCTGTAATGACAGCGAAATAGTACTATCTGCAGTTGGTTGAGGTGTAGACAGCACAGCATAGACATGCATTTTAATACATTTCAATATTTTTACAATCTTTTAACTATTGGAAACATGCGGTTAACAGTTAACATAACTAAATATGTAAAGAAAAGAGTTTTTTAAAAGAAAATAATAAAAATATATATATTTATCTAAAGCTCTAAATACAAAAAAAATAATTCCATACATCTATAAATTTTTACAAAAAACTATAACAAGTTTACACCGACATAACTTAAATATATTAATTATTATCATCATCACTATTTTGGGGATACATGGCTATTTTCAATTTCAATAACATGCTTAATACAGCTTTTCCACAGCTCTTTCGTTATACTATTTACCTCTCTACGTACTAAATCTACAACTTCCGAACTTAAACGCGGACATGTATTGTTTCTTCGTATTCCTTTTCTAAGCGTACTCCACACTAATTCAGTTGGGTTTAGGACTCAATAATATGGTGGCAAACGCATACTATATGTCCATGTCCTTTCGCTAGATCATCAACTCGATATTGTTTAGGTATGTTGAAATATTTTACTATTGTAAACAGATCTTTTTTGGTAACTTTTCCATCCCGAATTGTAATTTTTATTCTTTTTCATGTAATCAATTATTTCTATTTTTTTGTAGCTGATGTTGGCGCCTTGTTCATTAGTTTTGAATGATAACTCGCGTTATTCATGACTATAACAGATCCTGGTGGTAGCCCTGGCAGTAACTGCTGCTGAAACCAAGTTTCAAAAAGTGCAGAGTCCATGTCGCAATGTCAGTCAGCAGAACAATTTTGGATCTGTTTCGCTGACAGTAATAAGCCATTTTCCACCCATCCATCACTTCCTCCCGCATGARGAATTATAATTCTTTTTCCTCTCGAAGGTGGTGCTTGCAGAACGCAGACCTTTTTTTATMAAGTCGTGGGTGTCGTACCACGTTTCATCAAAATAAATGATATTACGAKTTTCTTGGCGGTACCTTCTGATTTCGTTTATATATTACCATCTCATTCTTTTTAGTCGGGTTGATTCCATTATGGACAAACGTTGGTTTAATGTATTATAATTAAAACCGATGCTCCTCAAATATTTTCTGAACCACTCTTCGCAATAACTTATGTCATATCCTAATTCTAAAAGTTTTAATTTCAGACTTGCCGTAGTTGGAACTTTTATTTTCTTTATACATTTGGTAAATCACTTTTATCCCAAGCTCTTTTGATATATTTAGAAATTTCTCCGAATTGCGTGATTTTCTTGAATTGCCTTTATTTTCAGTAATATATCTCACAGTTGTGTAGGGGATACCAACCATTTCACTTGTCACTGTTAACGGAGCAGTGCACTCTTTTTTTATAAAAAAAATTGTATACATTTTTTATGATTTTTTGGCATCTTGGGTAAGGTAACGACAATTCCTCTCGTTTTCTTCAATTTGCACTTCCATGTCAGCGTCAGCAACTTCATTCTGAGCGGTACTTTTCCCAAGGACGGAACATTTTTCGCTTCTCTTGTCTGGCGCACAGAAATACTAAGACTGAATGCTAGTTTTGGTTTGACCGGTAGTAAACTTTAAATAATCCGACCCTGCTTAACCATCTTCCGAAAATTGGACCCAAATTTATGGTAATCCGGTTATTTGCGGTAACTTATGAGGGGCCGCCTGCTGTTCGAAATGAAAGATAAATTTTATTGCAGAGTTGTAAAAACGGTAAGAGAGTTGTATTACTATACCTAACATTAACATTGTGTCTGTTTCCTAAAACTAAGGTTATGTCTTAAATAGAATGGATTACCAAATATAAATGTCGCGCAAGAACCACACGGATTCTATACAGTAATTGCAAATAGATAAAATCAGATTTTTAGTCAATTTTTTTTCTTAATTTAAATCTGCTAGCATTCATCATTTTATAATTTTCAAAATTGCTGAAGGTTATAAGGCGTAAATTGAAATTCCTGGACTGCATCACTAAAACGATTTGTTGCATAGAAATCAAAAACATTGTGGCTAATAAGTGTAGAATCGAATACTGACATTAATAATTATTTATTATATCTAGAAACAAACTCGTGTTCGCATGTATTATTTTAATTTCCTGTCAGATTACAGCATTTTAAGGTTTTTTCTATATTCTTGTTAATGTTTTGAGTTACCTGCTAGATAGTCCATTTACTAATTTTGAAAAACTGTATTCGAATAATTTATGTTATTTCCTTTTCTTGTGCTTAACCCAGTGCATTTAAGAAATGTCCACCATAAGTGTTGTTCGTAAATTATAATTTTATGTTCGAGTGCACTGTAAACACGTAAAAATCAACGATGTTTAGTCAGTAAGGGACATAATATGAGTTTTTTCTTTATAATCGACTTTTAATATTAGGTGAATGTACCTTAACTGATTGTTTTAATGTCATTGCGCGATAATAACATTACACTATGTATCATATTTGCGCAACTGACAAGAAACCGTGTCGTTTTACTTTCGTTCTTTATACGTGTAGTATATGGTCTTCAGAGTGTCTGTAGGTGTACCGCATATCGATTTTGCTAACTTAGGGTATTACTTCTCGTATTTAATTTTGCAGCAGTGTTGGTAAAATGCCTTTTATACATAAGGGTCTTATTTGGAGTGACACTAAGTTATTTTGGAGTTGGTTTATAAAGGTTAAGAAGAGCGCCATCCAAATACGCGCTGAGCGTATGAAAACAGTGAGGTTCGGTTTCGTTTATGCTGGGTTTTAGCCCCCATTCGTCTAAGTTCCTAGTGAAACTAGGCTGTTAAGGTATATTCTAGTAGTGAGATCGGGATTGTAAGGTCTTTTGCATTTCAAAATTTTCTGGAAGTATTTAGTTTGAAGTAGACTTCCTAAAGTACCAATTAAAAAAGGAGGAGGGCTACTACAGAGTTTTTTACTACATTGATTATCCTTCCTTAAAATAAGAGCTATGTTCGCTATTGTATTGTTTATGATGACTTCAAACGACTCCCTCACTCCATGGGATATAATAAACTGAAGTTAGGTTTACGAAAACAGACCCTTTCGATGAAATTGGTGAGAGCACTGCAACCATGATTCGGTCGAAAGCCAGACTGCTCAACGGGAATCGCATCCAAAATAATTAGGTTATTCTGTTCTGTATTCTATTGTAGGCGGCACAAAGTAGAGACTGACATTAGTGAAAACTTCAATTAGCCTTAAATAATTTCGTAATTCAGAAAAAAGGATCGCTTGAATTAAAAAAAAACATGTTTTCATGAACAATGAAAGCCGTTTAAACACTCGACAACCCTTACTATCTAAATTTTTTGAAGGTTCTAGACTTTGGACTTTACGAGATGTAGAAATTACTTTGAAACCAAGATTTTTTTTGTCTGTGTCTGTCTGTGGCATTGTTTGTATACACGATAACTTTCGAAAGACTTAATATATGAACTTGAAATTTGGCAAACGTGTAAATCTCAACTACCCAAGGCGACCTATTGTTTGTGGGGTAAGTAGGGTATCGTAAAGGGGGCGAAATTGCGGGGGTAACTACCCTTTTTGCAAATTTTTATTTTTTTTTTATTTTTTTTGTCGTTTTAGTATGTGATTAGTAGTATAACTGCGAGTATTATTCGTTCTTATAAATTTTCCGTGCAGCAAACTGTTTAGAAGATATTAGCAAAAAAGCGTCACTTAAAGAAAACGGTTTTTCCTAAATATCTCCGAATATATTTAATATATTCAAAAAATGAAAACACCATCAGATAGGAAATAAAATTTCTCACAAAAATTGTGTTAGAAAATGTATTCAAAATTTTGACATTTTCCAAATATTTCCAAAAAAAGTACTCTTGTATTTTTTTGTTAGGTTAATAATTTTCGAGTTATTTCGAAAAAACGATTTTAAAATTTATATATTTTTGCTAATATCACGAGGACTGTGTCTTAGATTACTAATCGTATAGTATAAGAAATAAAAACGTAAATGTCATTTTGACAATTGGATGTGGAAGTATTGATTCAATTTGCAGCGGTTTTTTGAGCTTCGTTGCCTGGAGTACTAGGATGAACTACTTTCTTGTTCATGGCTGTCACTGATAGACAGTTTATTTTTTCATAGCCTACTTTGGAGGGCCATTTCTTAGACGGGAAATAAAATAATAATTTAAATTTGAACAGTCCTCGTATTTATTCTTTTGTAGTTGCCCGTCCAATGCATTGTTGCGAACTAGCTAAGTACAACGCGTGACATTCTGTTTTATGGCGAAGGTCACAATTTTACACGGTCATTAAACATACGTCTCGACATTTACCTAATACGTTGTCATCTTCATGTCCATATTTTTAGAGCGTACAATGCAGCCGGTTTCATGCTGCCAATTTTCACATTTTTGCACGAACCCATCGACTTTACACAGCAATTTTTCCGCCAAGGTGAAACACACATCGGTTGCGCTATTTCCGGCTTTTCCATCGTTGAAAAATGGTAATGTCAGATTAATCCATTTCCGCCGCGCCGGTTTCTCTTTTCATATATCAGAGCGCGGTGATAATGAGTTATTGGGACATGGAGGTATCCTCGCTTACGAAATAGACGTCAGTTGGTCTGTTGGCGGTGGGCTTTTCTTTGCCTCTTTTCGCTGTTCGCCTTTCTAGTAACTCACGAATCGTGTCGATGAGCAGCGCTGCCGGAGAGGTTTCTTTTAGTGACAGATGGCAGGGAAAAAGTTACAAATGTTAATGAACTTGGCTGCCTTTCATCATTAGATTCGGTTTGTTCGCGTTAGCTGGTCCTTCAACTGTGCCGCCGGTGTTGGTCAATATTTTGCTGCCAAATTTTATGTTGGGTAAGTGCGAAATTCATGTTTACTGGTAAAGGTTATCGGTTTCTCACGGGCATCATTTTATTAGTTCATTACACATATTATCTCCAAAGGCTGTCAAATTTATAAAAATATAAATATCACGACACAATTACTAGATAGTTTAGATATTTAAAATATTATATTTGTGTATGGTATACTTATGCACTAATAGTATGTTTATGTAGCTAAAAAGAATTAACGTCTCTTTTTTGATGCCGATTTTCATTCTCAGAGAGAGATTTCATTTTAACACTAGAGCTAAAATTAGTTTAGTCACAACTCTTTTAATTTTTACAAAGAAAACATCATTTTTATTATAAAATTGAACAGAATATAAAATTAAAATGCATGTCTATGCTGTGCTGCGCAACCAACTGCAGATAGATCTATTTCGCTATCATTATAGCTCTTCACGGCAGTTTAGGTCTAGTGCAGACATCACGGCATAGAATGCTGACAGATGGCATTGACATCTAAATTCTTACTTACATCATACGATTGCTTTGGTATATAGGCAAAACCAGTTCTATGCCGTGCTGTCTACACTAGACCTAAACTGCACTGATGAGCTGTAATGATAGCGAAATAGATCTATCTGCAGTTGGTTGCGGTGCAGACAGCACAGCATAGACATGCATTTTAATGTATGTCGGTTCTTGCTCGCTTGCAAAAAGTGCCGTGGGGGCCTGCTGTCAAATTGAAGTATGCAGGTGCATGCCAATTTGTCAGGGTACAGTTCACTTCCTTTAGGAAGTAGTACCTGTTATGGCAGCTAGGTGGCTTTGACATTGCCATCTATATTCTTACTTAGAATATAATATTGTTAAACGGAGAATATTTTTTACTACGAAATTGCAACTTATTTGCCATAAGTAAATGTTAAACGTGAAAATTTCAAATAATAATAATAATTATCAGTTGTTACGTTAGATGGTACATCATCATATTCAACTGTTTGAGCCACGTTCGAATCCATTGTTACGTTTGCCGATGTACAGGGTGACCCTATTTTACTTTATTGAGATAAATTAGCAGAAAAAGCAGATTTTCATTAACTTTGTTAGTATTTGAGTTATAGCCTGAAATTTTTGAATTTCCGAAACGTCCCGTAGCGACCGAGGTTTTTATATTTATTTTTTTAAATATGGATTGTTATAGATTTTTTCTAGCATGTAAAAACATCTGTTAGAGAAATAGAAAAACAAGTTGGGGTGTCAGAAACACGTGGTCAAAAATTTTTGAAGAGACATAAATATATCCCATATAAAACAAAGACAATACATCAGTTACATCCTGGTGACTCTGAAAGACGAATCGCATTTTGCAGTTGGTACTTAGAAAATACTCGCAATCATAACAATTTTGTAAGGAACATTATTTGGTCTGACGAGTGAACATAAGTTGTGATGGTATTTTCAACCGCAATAACGTCCGTCATTGGTCAGATGAGAATCAGCATGTCGCTATAGCGCGACAACGCCAACGAAGATTTGGCTCAAATGTATCATGTTTTGTTTTTGGGGAAAAATTTATTTATCACTTTTTTAACGGTGTTCTAAATAGATACTTAGATATATTGAATACCTGTTTCCCGGAACTGTTAGACAGTATTCTTCTTGCAAGGTTGGGGGGTATTTATTTCCAGCAAGATGGAGCACCTTGTCACAATGCAAATTTAGTTAGGGACTGCTTAAATCAACACAAATCATGGTCCAGTTCACTGGACGCCTAGATCTCCATGTCTATAAATTTTGGTTATTTTATATGAAACGCTAGAAGAGTTAATGCAAGACGCTAAGAGCGTCTTTGAAGAACTACGTCTTAGGCCTATATATTTATTTGGGCAGGGCTTGATTGCACCGATGGTACCTCCTATAATCCGAAGTGGCCGAAGGGTTTATTAATCCAAAGTATGACTGCGCCGGCGGTAAATTTGATCCTTACAACAGGATACTGATGAGTTAATTGTTACAGAAGTAACATTGTGATATTTTCGTGTGCATCCAATTTAGTGTTTTTGAGTTCTTGCTCCACAATGTATATTGAGGGCGCATTTGATTACGCGCCAAAGTATATTTTTTCAAATGTTTACTTTACATGCTTTAAATGCAAACATACTTAAAAAACATTACAAATTTTAAAAGGAAAATGTTTATTGTTGGGTGTTATTTTTGAGCCAAATACAATAGTAATAGATTTTGAAGAATCGATAGATGGTGTGGCCTATAGTGTCAATAGTTGGCTGTCGGTTTCATTTATCGCAGTCAAGGATTCGAAAAATTCAAAAGTTAGGTTTAATTTCAGAATAGAAAACCCAAACTCTAAAGTAGATCAGTTTTTACAATGAACATTTGGCTTAACATTTTTAGAACCCGGAAATGTAGGTGACTGCTTTGTCTTTGATTTTTTGATTAACTCAATGTGCCCAATCGAATGCGCTAGAAAAAATAGGGTCGTTCTATTTAAAATGACAAACTTGTAGTCAATATTTCTGACAGTTGACGTTCAATTGTTTTTTTGTAGACAGCATAAAATTCTTCTCAAAAAAATAAGAAACTTCCCCATTTAAACCACTACTCTAAAATGCATTTTAATGTATGTCGGTTCTTGCCCGCTAGCAAAAAGTGCCGTGGGGACCTGCTGTCAAATTGAAGTATGCAGTTGCATGCCAATTTGTCAGGCTACAGGTCACTTCCTTTAGGAAGTAGTACCCGTTAAGGCAGCTAAGGGGCTTCATGTCAGTGTAATGCTGACATATGGCATTGTCATGTAAATTCTTACTTACACTACTCTAAAATTTCAAATAAAAAAGTTAGCTATTGTAGACTGTTAGTGTAAACACCCTGTATAGACAAAGATGCTCGTTTTCCACCTAGCATTTGGGCATGTGTTTCGGCCACTAAAGAGCAAACGACAAATTGTTGCGAGACCATTCACTCCCAATTCAGTATAAGTATTTACCATCCCCACTTTAACATTTTACAATTTATTCATATTTTGAAGCAAAATCAGACAAATGATTACGTTAAGTTAAACAGCATCAGTTTACCTAAAATAGTGTAAATGTTTTGCACCAAATATTAATAAAATATAAAAACGGTCAAATTAATAGATTCGATTTTGTAAAGTCAGCGTCATTTCATTACAGTAAATTATTGTAGATACATATTTTAATGTACATAGAGATTTGTTTTTTGTTTATAGTAACTCATGTTCCATTAAAAAGAAACACATACTTAAATTTATCACTTTAACCAGAATTTTAACTCTGGCAGTATTTTAGAAGTCTAACATCTCGTTGTGAAGCTTGCTTAAAAAATTAACACTAGTACATTGATTACTCTGTTCTTCAAGGTGGTAGGACCAAAATATTGACATAAACAATAATGGGAATAAATAATGAGATTGTGTTATTGTGTGGATGAATTTCGGTTAAATCAATTATTTGTACGGAGTAGTAATGAACCGAAAGACGGAAATACTAAACGCGAGGGAGAAGATTTGAGAAAGTTACTAAGCACTGGATTACCAAATCTTAAAGAGAAGATTTAAGAGATGTCCGATTTTTTTATGCTTCCGTTCTTATTAAGGATGATTTCCTTTCGTGTAAAAGTTTCTTCGCCGAAAAATAAATCATCTGCGACCGAAAGAAAGTTCACGAATCACGCAAAATCTGGGCCGGATTCACCAACTATAAATATATGCACCTGCTGTTCGAGTGCTCGTATTCCGATTTAACATTCTCGTTTTGCGTGCGTGCCGATTTCATTGCCGATAGTTTCGATTCCATCCTCCTTACATGGTTACGTGCGATAAAACACAAATATTCCGCTTTCTAGGACGACTGCTTCGTTGGGTAATTGCTTATTATGAATGCACTTATCGGCCTATCCCATTAAACCTGCTCTTGTGCAAACCGTGGAGCCGTTGCTCGAGGACGATTCCATAAACGGGCTCTTCGTCGGGTTGCATGGGTGCGCTGGTGGTTCCCGTTTTCCGGGTTGCAGAAAAATGTGAAACCACCTATAGAAATCTACTAGATTTTTCAAAATTTTATTGGAGAATGTTCGATTTATTATAGCAGAGGTTTTTTTGTTGTTTGCGATTGCTGAAAATTGCCAGGAAATATAGATAGCCGTGGTAATTATACACGTAGGGTGTCCCATTTTCGATATTTTTATGGAGTACCTTATCTTGTTCCATTAGTACTGTACTCTGCATATATAACTTAGAATTTATAATTTAAACGATCCGATGTTTGGTCGAGGGGGAAATCACCCACCCAAAATTGTACAAACTCATCGATTTTATCAAACCCATCCACATACATCTATGGACAAACGTGTACATCCATCCACATCCACCCATATCCATATATATATCCACCCACATCCATTACACATCCTACAAAATTAAGACTTATTCACGCTAATCCACACTTATTTAGACAGAGTACCACAAGAATTACTTTTTGCACATGTAAAATAATAATAGATCATAGACAAAGGAAATACACAAACATTTTTTACAAAATATATGTCTAAGTATGCCAAAAAAGAAATCCTAAACGTACAAGAATGTTTCAATAGTTCAAAAGCACTTTGTCTTCGAAGAATGTATATCTAAAAAGTACTCTATTTCGATTCTCCGAATATTTATATTTTTTATATTTTGCTGATCTGCCCTTTTCAGACAAAAAGGTTGCGAGCTTTGTAAAATTACTGAAACATAAAAAATGAATTTTTTATTTATTTCTTTGCTGTAATTTTCCGAACTACACTTCTTCGATCTAAATTTCCAACCCAGATACCAGCGGTCATCAGACTMKACTGTAATAGTTTTCAAACATAATACTAACACTATTATTTTTATCTTCATCCAATGACAAATTTTCGGTATCTTTGTCTTCTGCATAGGACAAGGAAACGTGAATTATTGTTGAATTTCGTTAAAGTTTTTACAGAATTCCATTAGACAGTAGACTGTCAAAGTCATGTACATTTAATTCTTGTGTAAAATAATTTTTAAGGATGAAACTTTTGTTTTGAACACGTTGCGTATTTTTCCTTGAGAGCAACATGATCCAAAAACGGCAATAGGGGTGGCTTCATTACCAACAACTCAACGGGTTTCTATTTCCGATTCTGAAGTGAAATGTTCCCAGACGTATTTGTAATGGAGAGTGTTATCAAGATGCTGTTAATTCGTAATTTCTAAACCTTTCTGGGTGGTAAGCGTAATTTTGGATTGGTAATTTTTAACGTTACGAAATTCAAACTGGCAATACAATGCAAACGATTCATATTCGATTTATAAGCTGCGACAAAGGCCGGGAAGGTAAAAAAGTACGTTAAAAATAGAAGCCCAATTTTGGCTTTCTTAAAATAAAAAATTCTATGAACTAGTTGTGCTCATAAAAATTAATCATTGGCATATTTGAATTTATAAGTAAAGATTTTGTGTTATTTTTTAATTTGTCGCCAAAATAGGTATAAATAGGCACTGTCCGTTTAAGTAATGGACTTACGGTCATAAACAGAAAAAATCTCGACCATGGATTGCAAATCTTACGAGATATATTATGTTCAAATTTGCGAATACCATAAATATACCCACAATACAACATCCTTCATAAGTTGAAGTCTACAGCAAACGTATTAAATGAACGACGGCAGTATATTAGGAGGTTTAACAATGTCGCATCTATTTTTGTTACCAAATAAGAGCACAACAGTCTTCGAAGCGTTAATGACAGGAAGTGAACTGTGGTCACCTGATAAATAAAATATACGTGTTTCGTATATACAATGAATGTCTTTTGAGGCTGCATTGGAGGTATTTTTTTCGAGATTCTTAAATTAAAATGTTATATTCGATACATCCTAGAAGCTAATATAAAAAACCGCTGCAAATTGAATCAATACTTCCACATCCAATTGTCCAAATGACATTTACGTKTTTATTTCTTATACTATACGATTAGTAATCAGGTTTTGAGTATTTTTTCTCTCTACACATTTTTCTAAGACAAACAGTCATCGTGATAGCAAAAATATATAAATTTTAAAATCTTTTTTTCCAMATAACTCGAAAATTATTAACTTAACAAAAAAAWTACAAGAATGCTTKCTGATTAGATATTTGATTTTCTATATAATACCAAAATTTTAAAAAAATCGTACGAGCAGGGTCCAAAACAGGTTTTTTTGGAAATATATCGAAAATGTCAAAATTTGGAATAAATTTTCTAAGACACTTTTTGTGTTTTTGAATATATTAAATATATTCGGAGATATTTAGGAAAAACCGTTTTCTTAAAGTGATGCTTTTTTGCTAATATCTTCTAAACAGTTTGCTGCACCGAAAATTTATGAAAACGAATAATACTCGTAGTTATACTACTAATCACATAGTAAAACGAAAAAAATAAAAATTTGCAAAAAGGGTAGTTACCCCTCAATTTTTCCCCCTTTCCGATACCCTACTTACCCCACATATATGAAGTCTTTCGAAAGTTATCATGTCCACAAACAAAACCACAGACACACAGACAAGAAATTTTTTTCTCAAATTTTGTTTTTTTTTGCGTTTTCGACCATTTTAAAGCGAATGAGCAAATAAAAATTTTTGAAAATATTTTTCGCGATACAATACTTCCCATCCGTTGGATGTGGAAGTAATAACACATGCCTATACTGGGTTGGACAAATAAATAAACTTATGAGAATATTAGAATTCATATACCATATTTCATAATTTCTTTGACTAATAATGATTAACAAATATATCAAAATGCTGTTTACCCACACGCTGCTTTATTTATGTATGCTGGTGCGAAGTAACCGATAATTTAATGAGTAGGTAATCTAGGGGGTTCGAAAATACAAAAAAAAGATAAATCTTTTTATATGGATCTTGTTTTGCTTGATTACGGAGATAAAAAGCTGACAAATCGTAAATTTTATGACCTTGATTATTTCGTTATAACAAGCGTTAAGTTAATGTTATTGAGAATAAAGGTAATCTATTGCTTTTCAGTTTTCTTTCATTCGAAAGGCAGAATGAATAAATATTAATCGATACATAATTATACTGACACATATTTGGTGTCTTTTAACACACTGTATATTAGACCACTCTGACCCCTGAAAACACCTAAACTTTTGACCTTGCCGTTGATTTGGCCCGTTGGTCGAGCTCGACATGTAATTTCTTCGTTTGGGTTTTTGGAAATACATCCACTTTTCATCACCAATGGAGAAATGATCTTCTTTTGTACTTGACGAGCAGCATTTTGCAAATGGTTTTCGGTTTTCCTGCAGTTTTTCAGTCACTTCGTGGGGCACACATATCATCCCACTTTCTGGATCTTTCCTATGGCGTTTAAACGATTTTCCACATTCTTCGTTTCTCACATCAAATTCGCTTTCATCGAACCATTCATAGCAGTGCGATTTGCAAAGAGCGTGCTTACCGTAAAGGTTTCTACGAGCATTGGAGGTGATTCTGCAGCAGCTTTTTTCAGTGGTAACAAAAAATCGACATGATTAACAAGGAAGAATATGCTGTTGTATAAAACTTGTATTAACAAAAAAATCGCAGTACTTATCTGAATTTCTAGCCGTGGCCATCTAAGGTGTGAATTTTGGTTTCATAGGTATAGACCCAGTTCAGTCATACAATCACTATGAAATCAGCGTATGATATTATAACAAAGCGACCAGATTAGATTACGTCGTTGTTTATACTAACAAATACTAGCCAGAAATGTTGAATACGGTGTAGCACAAAATTGTTAGATTTAACAGTCTCAAACAACGATGTATCCATTGTTTTGTAATTTCTTTGAATTTGCAAAGCTATGCAGTTTTATGAATTCCAAGAAAACGTTTATTTGATCGTTTTTAGTTATTTTACACCTAATCTGAATGTGTAACACTATATACAGACCGAGATTTATTCTGATGCATTCTTAAGCATTAAAGTTAAGCTTGCTCCTGGTGATTTACGATTATAGCATATATAAAGTACTTAGTTCCTTGCAAACAGTGAGTAACGATTGATATGATTCCTGGTAGGATTCTAGTGTCCTTTGTAGAAACTGCATTCTAATTATGTACACTAGAATAAATCTGTCTTTAAAGTGAATGAGAAGTATTCAGTTTGTGGATTAAAAAAATCCTGTATAACCTCTAATTGCATTGTCACAAATGATCGATTTGACATTTTACATAATTCACGACATAACAAGCACAATTAGATCTTAAAAACTAGCACGTTTGTTGAATAATCTAACTCTGGCCCTGATACAACATTCTTGGCATATATCTACAATGGCTGCACACTTTTACTTCTTAGTTTATCGGAAATTATTCAAACGCACGTGCAAAATGTTCTAATTAACGAGCCCCTTTATGCTGGCAATGCCAAGCGCGGAAGTAAACAAATATATGTTTGAGCAAAAAGCAATCACCTGTCTTTGTCCTTGATCGGCCTGGTAGGTGTTGCCGTGGGTGGGATTTTTCGAAGTAGTTGTAATTTATTTTCATTACCAGTAGTTCTGAAATGTTGGTATTCACATGCACAATTTATGCAAGAAAAACTAGCTATAACGCTGCTATTATCGTTACTAGATATTGTTTTTGCTGTAAAATGTGGGTTTCTATATGTTTAGCTTTTAGCCAACTTACTGCTGTCTTAGAATTACACTCCTTTTTATGTTACAGCTCTTTTTTTGCGGTCTCTTCTTGTAAATGAATTTCAGTAATACAATCAGACGAATGAAATTAAAAGAAACTTAAAAAAAATTAACAAACTATACTTTTATATGGACTAGAATATACAAGTAGATAAGGATGTGCAGACACTTTAAAAGGGCGAAGTTCCATATTCTTATAGTAGGGTGTGCAACTAACTGCTGCAGGCTAAACGAGTTTATGATTGTTTTCTGAAGATGCTGGCTCCAACTGACTGCTAAACTGTTTCTCTCCATTTTTAAAATGGCAATAAGTTTATATACACTGTTCTAAAGAACTTTTTTTGAAGTCTGAACAATATCCAAGTTGCAGAACATTCATAATTTCTATTTAGCACAATCTAACACTGCAAGTACTTATATAGAAAATTAAAAAACACAGTTATTGTTACATGCAATTGGTATCGTTCTTTGTTTTAGGCTGTGTTTTACTGAATAATATTACCTTTTTTTAGTTACGCGAAATTGCAGTATCATACACATATACAGGGTGTAGCACCCCGTTGTGTTTCATCTGCACCCCCTATCATGTAGGATAAGCGCACTTTAATAGCAGACTAAGTTTTGATTTTTTTTCAGCAATTGCTAGAATATACTGATTGCATTGCAGACACATTAAAACATGGATAACTTGACTTTTTTAATAGAACGCTACCAATACTTATAAATATTGTGGTGTTTTATAGAGTAGGTCAAATACATTAATATATCCTCGTATTTTTTAATGAAAACTTAACAAACAAGAGTGATGGGCCGCAGGGGAGCTGTTAATTGCCCATCTGTATCCGCGGATCTAACAAAACTGTTTTTTTTTTGTGGGAACAGATTATTTCAAAAGTTTTCCTCACGAATCAAACTACACCAGATGATATGAAAAGTAGAATTCGTTTAGCATTTGAAGAAGTGTTGTTAATATTTTTATATCCTATTTGTGCAAGTTGTGCAAGCAAACAGGAAAAAACCTAACATAGTATTCGCAAAATGTTATAACTAAATATTTAAAGAAGAAGGAAAAACGAAATTGTACTGCTGACATGGCATCCAAGGAAATAATTATTAATTAAATRTTAAATTTTAAGAAATGCAAACGGCTTCCGTAAAGTGCCGTTTCAATATACGTTTTACACTTATTTCTGACATTCCCAATAAATCTACATATAAACCATGCTCATTAGCAATGTTATTGTTAAGTATTTTTTACAAAACGATAATGTCCGTTATGGTTATTCTATTCTCAAGTGAAATAAAATTAAAGCGACGTCTTAAAGTTCAGACAGACCCATTAGGTATAGCATAGTATCTAATAAATTTGTTCTGAATTCTTTCTATTCTACATGTAACATATATACTGCGGATTTCAAATAACCCTGGCAAAGCTCAATTTACTAAGGACGAAAGCGTTATATAAGATAGTAATAGATCTGAGGCTTGGAAAGTATTTACATTTTCAAAAAACATCGCCCAGATTTTTTAAAGCACTGTCTACAGCAAAATCTATTTGTGAGTTAAAGGTCAACTATTTATCAAAAACCACACCTAAATCTCTAATTTTTTCTACGCGTTGAAGGCGATTGTTGTTGAGGTAGGATTAAAATATAAATTGAGATTTATTTCTTGTAAAAGTTATAAAGTGGCACTTGCTTAAATACTTCACAGTATTTTCTCTTGAACACCAAAACAATTGTGAATTGAGTTTATTCGTAAATATATTTTTAAGTCATGAGCATACAGCAGAAAGTTACAGTAACGAAAACATGATCCTATGTTGTTTATGTATATAATATTTAACAAGGGCCCCAGATAGGAACTCTGAGGTATGCCGGGAGTGACACTGTAACACTTGGAAGTAAAGCCTTCTACATGTACAAACTGAGATCTGTTCTGAATGTATGACTGATGCCACCGTAAAAGCTCGCCTTGTATACCAGTTATGGCTTATTTTATCGAAAGCTTTAATAAAATCGGTATAGGTAGATCGCATCCACTTCTATTTACTTATCTAAATTTACATGTAGATAGCATGAATTTATTAAGTTAATTTCCAAGGAACGGTTCTTGCAGAACTCATGTTGTGGTATAATTAGTTGCTTTACAGAGGCGAACATATACCTGTACATTGATTTCCCGAAAGGTTTAGAAACCATTCTTAAATATTGGAATGACGCTTGCAATTTTCTATTAGGGAATTCGCCAACTTTCACGGACATATTGAATAACATGAGTACGTAATCTACATAATACTTCATTCTCGTTTAATTGGGTATTTGCCATGTATTTATATTTTATTAAATTGCATATTAATAGGTAGAATTTAATCCACAAAACAGCTGTGACAGCTTATAAATTCAAAAAAATAGATCGTAAGGTGTATTTTTAATATTAAAAATGTGAATATTTAAAGGGACCGCCAAAACGCGAACATATTGGCCGTGACGTCAGGTGTCTTGTAAATGGCCGCTTGTTTACATCTGGGGTCAGCGCGTCGCGCGTCAGCCTCAGCCCGTCAATTTATCAGTTTGTTGTTTGCGTTTATTTTGTGGCAAGCGAATTAAAATACGCCAAGAAAAAGTGAAATACTTATGAGTTATAACTTCTGAAGGCATGTTCATTGTTATGGAATTTGTGTACACCGTCGAGCGGTTCAACGCGGCGGAGATGAGGAACGTAAAGGCAACAGCATAAGTGAACTTTTTATCAAATTAACGTAGCACTGATAATTTGGCCACATTGGGTTGTTGGAAACATACTATTTGTAAACATAAAAATGTAAAAATCAAAAATGTACCCTAAACTTGACATTTATTTTAGAGGTCAGAATAAACATAAATTGCCATTTATTTTCCGGGGTTCTTGCGGCTCGTTTCCGGTCTCGCTAACATTCGAATATATGGGGACAACGTCGTTCTTTATTATAACATTTTTCTCTATGAACTTAATACGCATATAATTTTTCATATCCTCTTCAAGCTATAACAAAATGGAAACTGAATGGTAAACACATATAACCCCAAAAGGATAATAAAACTTACAGTAGGAATTAAGATGATCTTCACAACAGAAAAAACAAACTTTGCGATTTCGGCATATCGCGTCTAGGGGCCTTAAACAACTTTTTCATACGCTGATAATCTCGAGGAACGGCTACAAAAATTTTGTTAGCTGTACTGACTGAAGTACTTGTATAACCATGTACAAAACAACACTTGTTTTGTTTTCCATAACATAATAGATGCTTGTAAAGCTACACAAATCACTTTTTGGTGCGACCTCTTTACAGCCGTCCTTTCAATAAATACCACACAAAAGCATTTTCCATACAAGAATGATAGTACACCATTAAACAGCACGTCTCCTTCGGTAATGTTTACATGACTCTTGACGTCACGAGTTGAATAACCTTGGATAGAAACCGTTTTGGCGGTGACTCCTAATATTCGAATTTCAGACCTGAAATTTTCTACCTACAAATATTTTTTTTAACAGATATATATGGTCCATTGTCAGCAATGCTCGCTAATGTGGACATAAACTTTCAGGAACGAAAAGTTTGGAAGAAAATGGTCATCTTTTTGAACATTTATAGTGATCTATGGCAGGTACAGAAGAGACACGTAGGGGTGGAGACGCCCTGTGTAGTGGACTGATAAAACTTCTGTTTTCCAACGATATACCATAAAAGTTGTTGTAAAACTAATATTGACTCTTCTTCGAAATACCTCTTATTTATCAGGTTGAATCTTCCCTAACAGGATTATCCACTTAATCCTCACCCAGTTAAATCCATAGCATTTACATATAGGTTCGTTTTAAGAGGATTTTCACCTTTCCCCCAGGTAGCTCCACTTCTTCTAATTGAACACCACCCACCGGTTTGACCTCTTCTGCGGGCAGCGGCACAAATTTGTCAAATCCAAGTTTACCTGTCACACAATCGGAAGAAGCGGGGGCTCGTCATAATCCAGGCCTGTGGTTGGCTGCCGGTTGTTATACTCCGAGCGCTCTGTTCACATGTTCACAATTCAGTGTTGAAAGTATCGCATTGCGGTGAAGATGCGTGCGGTATGATGTAAGCACGCGACTGACTATACGTAACACTTTTAATTGTTCGGTTTTTAATTGTTTAGTGTTGGTTTTGTGATTATACCTGATTGTGTTTGGAAGGGAATCTTTTTTGTCGGTGTGTATTTGATGTTTTTTTCCTGCCCGTTGTTTTGTACAATTTGTTTTTGTACGTATCGCAATGAATGGGTAGGTCACTTAAGCGGCAATGCCATACTCTTAATTGAATTAGTTTGCTGGCGTTAATTACTCTTCACTCTGACAGACTCAACATCTGCATTTCGTGTAATGAATACAGTTGATGAGCTGTTCTACGTAATACCGCCAGGGACAAATGTATACCTATGTTTTGAAACTCGGTGCTGCGTTGCCAGATTTTCCATGTTGTGTTCTTGATTTAGCTACTATAATTTGGGATTTGGTAATTTGCGGTATATTATCCATGATGTTATCGCTAGGTGCGTTGGAAACCCAGATGAAGACTTTTTCTGTCGCCTTTTATTGCCATTTTGATCGTTAGAAACAAATTTATACGAAAACCAAGTTAAACTTTACGTGCCATTTCTAAAATTAGATTTGAGTGATAACAGTACTCAGCTATTTATATTAAAATACTACTACTGAAACATAATGCGTTTTGAAGTAATCAAACTCGAATTAATTCGCTTTATTTGTGCAATTAGTTACAACATTCCGAAATTCCCTAACTTGGAGAAGTATTACATATTTTGTACGTACATACTGATATAGTGCTACTTTAGCGCTAGCAGAGTAGTTACCTTAGCAAGATGACTCACGTGCAAAAATTCAAGCGTTTGGATATAAATTTAGGAGAATAGGGGGAGTTTTCCCAAAGTGTTGATAAAAAGACAAATACAAATAAGTGGAGACTGAAGAGGCTGCATTTTTGGCAACTACAAATGCTAATGATGAAATGTCCACACGACAAATGCAAAATAGGGATAGAATTACAAAATTTACCGTTTCAAGAATTTTCAGAAAGAATAAATACTACCCAGACAAATATGATATAATCCAAACACTATTCGTAAGAGATGCATTACGAAGAATAGATTTTTAGGGGGTACAATAACGAATGTAGTCAAGAGGAAAAATCTTGCAGTTAAATATATGGAACAGTGAATGAACAAGCATCTTCGGGTTCAGCAACTCCAAATGTCAATGCATCACATATAAATAATTCGACAATGAAAATTTAATGTCAGGCTGGTGTATACAAAATATTTCTGAAACCCTTGAAGAAAATTCGTTATTCAGAACAACAATGGAGATAATATTTTTCGGAAAGATCGCTGTCGTTTTAAAACACTGACAAAAAGTTATTGGTCTTGCACTTGTAATCTTTGTTAAAGACGAAGAACCTCAAAAATTCATCTGACACAAGATCAAACAAGAAATATTTTAAAACCATGCCAAATATGTCAAGAACAAAATGTAAATGTTTTTTTAACAATTTAAGTGCTCTATCGGAAATTAATGTTTCCTGTAGTTTTTTATATTTTGTATATTTGTATGCTATAGTAAACTATTGCATTTCATTTGTATGTAATTTTTTATATGCATTGTAAATAACCATAAAATTAACAAAAAATCTCTTATCAAACGATCCCGCAAGTGTAAATTTATAATCATTGTAAGTAATTAACACTGCGTTAAGAAACACACAGAATTAAGACGAATTTGACTAATTTTTTTTGAACTCCTGCTGCAGCATAACCTGTTTTATCAAATGACGCCATTGCCTAATTCGAATATGTAAAAAATCAATGTAGTGTCCATAAGAAAAAAGAAAGATTGAGATAATGTCTCAGTCAGATATTTCTACACAAGAAGGAGTAGTTTCGAAAACCTAATTAGTTCTTATCGAATCTTCAAGCGAATCGGTGTATATTTTACAAGATGTGGCGACCATGGCAAAGTGACTTTGTTGGTCAAGTGAATCCCAAYGAAAATCCGGAGTGTGATCGAAATGATGTGCATGAAGATGAACCGCGTTCCAAGAATAGAAAACGCAACTTTCTATCCTACGATGAAAAAACTTATTTTGTCGATATATGAGAAGAGAAGTGAGAGTGAAGAAAGCGCCCTAGCAGAGACATCCAATTTATTTGGAATTCTAAAAACAACCATGTGGCGATTGGTGATATCTGGACCGTCATAGTCACTCAGAAAAATGCGATTGGATGCGGGAGCGTTGAAGAAATTCTTCTCAATTCAAGAAGACAGAATTCGAAGCGTGGTGTATGAATTTTATGGAGAAAAAAGATGTGCTTATAGTCAGCTTGTTGTACACAGATATAATTGATCATGTTGTCATGCTGTGGAAAAACGTAAAATATTTAAAAAAACATTGGGTTCGCGTTCCAGCATATTAATAAAATAAAATATTTAATGGCGACATCGTTATTCACAAGAAATAATATGGAGAAGAAAATAGACCTGTATTTTATTTAGACGAGATCTGGATTGATACGCGTGCATGAAACAATCCAAAAGGGATGAATTGACGGTTCTGGGAAATGTACTTTAAATATTTCACCTTCTAAAGGCACAAGAATTTCAATTTTGCATGCCGCGGTGTAAATGGATTTGTGCCTAATGCATAGGGTGTAAAAATTAAAAAAATTCTTACATGACTGCCGAAGTTTTTGAGAAGTGGTTCACAGAAACCTTTATTAGAAAAAGAAAAGTCTCGAACAACAGCAGAAAAAAGCGAAGTTCAAGAATTCCTAATGTAAGTAGAGTTATATATCTATACAAAGAAGGAATTATTGAAAGTTGTTCGTCTGAGTACGATTTAATTGTCCTGCTCTTACCGCCTTATCATTGTATTTTTAACCTTATCGAAATGATATGGGGCCGATTCAGGAAAAATTAAGAAGAAGAAACACCGGGGGGAAATAAAACATTGAATGACGCGAGAAACATTCGCTTGAAACAATCTGTGCAGTAGGTACAACGTAACAAAGATAAAAGATGAATATCGGAATGTATGCATTGGTTAAAGGGTTCACTTAATTTTTGAACTGCTATGGTAAACCTCCAGGATCTGGATCTTTATTAATTTCATAAATAAAGACGCATGTCAAATTGGCTGTTCCTCTAGTGTGTTTCAAGTTTCTTGAAAATTTTCTGTTGAGAAGATATTTGCTGATTCCATTCCTTTGTGGTGGATTGTTTAGATTATAGATTGGTATGGCCGTCTTTCTCAGAATAGGTTTTTGCATTTCTTTGACTATATATATGTATGACGATTGTAACGATCTGTAGCTGAAAGTTTTGTATAGGTATTCTAGTTGCATGTACCTAATTGGAGTATTCAGCGTAGTACAAATATTACTATTAAATTGTTCAAGATAATTTTCGCCAAATATTGTTATTTGCCTATATTTTTGCTAGATTCTAAATATTATTCGCTAATTTTATCATGGTCAGCTGCCAAATGTTTAAATTATTTGTTTTAAACAGTTTTTTTACTAATGTTTTAAACAGTGTTTATTATGACTATTGTATATGATTCATTAATTATTACTATTAGGCTCGTTTACCCTCCACAAATAGATAAACAGGCTTATTAGTAATTACATATCTACATAATGTCGCCTTACATATGCATAAAAATGAAATGAAAATGACAGTTATAGAAATTAATAATAAACTTAACATTTTTCTGTAGCTATAAATTACAAATATTTTAAAACAACAAATAAAAATCTTAGCCTTATCATAACATAAAAATTTGTATTTTTGGTCCAATACAACAAAACAATAAATAAGACGTTCATTCAACACTTACTAGATAATTAGAGCTTTAGCATAATAGAACAAATAGTTATCAGAACTTGGGAATATAAAAGACAATAAACAAGAAATAAAATAATTTTACTAGTGCAAGCATATCTTTTTGCACTTCTTGCATCGAGCTCGCATTGTACTATTTTGCACCTTAATTTTGTCGAAGTAATTCCTCACTGCATTATTCCTCCTACTGGTCATTGTATTTGTTGAACTTTAAACATACAAGGTCGGTTCCATAAGTTGGTATTAGCTGTAATCAACCCAGTAACCAGTATGTGATTGGTCTGGATTTTAAGAACAGAGAACAAATAGAAAAGAAAAACCGGCTCATAATAACTAAAATTGTCGCGTAAACGCCGTACGCATCGAATAGAAATGACAACTGACAGCAGGCAATCGTAGTCCTCTAGGGATTTTTAGACAACTGCTATGCTTTGCGTCATCTACTCGAATTTATTTCACTAATACACAAAGCATAGCAGTTGTCTAAAAATCCCTAGAGGACTACGATTGCCTGCTGTCAGTTGTCATTTCTATTCGATGCGTACGGCGTTTACGCGACAATTTTAGTTATTATGAGCCGGTTTTTCTTTTCTATTTGTTCTCTGTTCTTAAAATCCAGACCAATCACATACTGGTTACTGGGTTGATTACAGCTAATACCAACTTATGGAACCGACCTTGTATGTTTAAAGTTCAACAAATACAATGACCAGTAGGAGGAATAATGCAGTGAGGAATTACTTCGACAAAATTAAGGTGCAAAATAGTACAATGCGAGCTCGATGCAAGAAGTGCAAAAAAGATATGCTTGCACTAGTAAAATTATTTTATTTCTTGTTTATTGTCTTTTATATTCCCAAGTTCTGATAACTATTTGTTCTATTATGCTAAAGCTCTAATTATCTAGTAAGTGTTGAATGAACGTCTTATTTATTGTTTTGTTGTATTGGACCAAAAATACAAATTTTTATGTTATGATAAGGCTAAGATTTTTATTTGTTGTTTTAAATATTTGTAATTTATAGCTACAGAAAAAATGTTAAGTTTATTATTAATTTCTATAACTGTCATTTTCATTTCATTTTTATGCATATGTAAGGCGACATTATGTAGATATGTAATTACTAATAAGCCTGTTTATCTATTTGTGGAGGGTAAACGAGCCTAATAGTAATAATTAATGAATCATATACAATAGTCATAATAAACACTGTTTAAAACATTAGTAAAAAAACTGTTTAAAACAAATAATTTAAACATTTGGCAGCTGACCATGATAAAATTAGCGAATAATATTTAGAATCTAGCAAAAATATAGGCAAATAACAATATTTGGCGAAAATTATCTTGAACAATTTAATAGTAATATTTGTACTACGCTGAATACTCCAATTAGGTACATGCAACTAGAATACCTATACAAAACTTTCAGCTACAGATCGTTACAATCGTCATACATATATATAGTCAAGAAATGCAAAAACCTATTCTGAGAAAGACGGCCATACCAATCTATAATCTAAACAATCCACCACAAAGGAATGGAATCAGCAAATATCTTCTCAACAGAAAATTTTCAAGAAACTTGAAACACACTAGAGGAACAGCCAATTTGACATGCGTCTTTATTTATGAAATTAATAAAGATCCAGATCCTGGAGGTTTACCATAGCAGTTCAAAAATTAAGTGAACCCTTTAACCAATGCATACATTCCGATATTCATCTTTTATCTTTGTTACGTTGTACCTACTGCACAGATTGTTTCAAGCGAATGTTTCTCGCGTCATTCAATGTTTTATTTCCCCCCGGTGTTTCTTCTTCTTAATTTTTCCTTGAATCGGCCCCATATCATTTCGATAAGGTTAAAAATACAATGATAAGGCGGTAAGAGCAGGACAATTAAATCGTACTCAGACGAACAACTTTCAATAATTCCTTCTTTGTATAGATATATAACTCTACTTACATTAGGAATTCTTGAACTTCGCTTTTTTCTGCTGTTGTTCGAGACTTTTCTTTTTCTAATAAAGGTTTCTGTGAACCACTTCTCAAAAACTTCGGCAGTCATGTAAGAATTTTTTTAATTTTTACACCCTATGCATTAGGCACAAATCCATTTACACCGCGGCATGCAAAATTGAAATTCTTGTGCCTTTAGAAGGTGAAATATTTAAAGTACATTTCCCAGAACCGTCAATTCATCCCTTTTGGATTGTTTCATGCACGCGTATCAATCCAGATCTCGTCTAAATAAAATACAGGTCTATTTTCTTCTCCATATTATTTTCTTGTGAATAACGATGTCGCCATTAAATATTTTATTTTATTAATATGCTGGAACGCGAACCCAATGTTTTTTAAATATTTTACGTTTTTCCACAGCATGACAACATGATCAATTATATCTGTGTACAACAAGCTGACTATAAGCACATCTTTTTCTCCATAAAATTCATACACCACGCTTCGAATTCTGTCTTCTTGAATTGAGAAGAATTTCTTCAACGCTCCCGCATCCAATCGCATTTTTCTGAGTGACTATGACGGTCCAGATATCACCAATCGCCACATGGTTGTTTTTAGAATTCCAAATAAATTGGATGTCTCTGCTAGGGCGCTTTCTTCACTCTCACTTCTCTTCTCATATATCGACAAAATAAGTTTTTTCATCGTAGGATAGAAAGTTGCGTTTTCTATTCTTGGAACGCGGTTCATCTTCATGCACATCATTTCGATCACACTCCGGATTTTCATTGGGATTCACTTGACCAACAAAGTCACTTTGCCATGGTCGCCACA